>CM060961.1:67115485-67595485 GCA_030765045.1 Tenodera sinensis | reverse complement strand
CTAACTACACCATAAGTCTGAAATATTGGCATGAAAAATAAAATTCACATCTTGAATATGTTGTTCTCTATAATCTGTTGCATTTTATATAACTAGAACATCTAATACAAACTTCTAGGTAAAACAAGAAAAATGCTTACCATATTAAAATATTGGCCTTAACAGTTTTCCAAATATTCGTTATTCTTACGTAAATTTAAAAGCAATTACATACATTTTAACTAAGGATTAATATTATATGTCATGGATTAAAAAAACATGGCTGTATGTAAAGAAGTACGATAGCTATCAATAAGGCTGCTTTTTCTTTTAGGTTTTAAAAGGTCTTGTACATATTATACAATAGTTCAAATAATAGAAGTAAATCGTTTGTCTAAAGTACCTGTTGGGTGCTGAGATTTACAACTCTGAAATTAAATTAATAAATTAGAAGACCAGAATGCACAAACTAGATAACAATCTGTATAATTGAAAAAAAAATCTGCTTTTGATTCAGTTGAAAATAACTTCTGCTTAACATTAGTACTCTGTTTTGTTATTAGATACCACTATATGTGCAGTTACTTGTTTCTGAGTATAGAAAGTGTACAATGACCGCATAAAGTTGTATACCCGTGGGGTGTTACAAGCTTATATTCAATATCTAACTTTGGTGGAAGATGGCAGTTACGTACCAGGCTATAGTTACTATAACAAAGATTTAGTAACTATAACCTTGTCAATCAGTATCTATAATCTTGAAATTCCCATGAACATGAGATGTAACCTTTGCATTAATTTTTTTTTCATTTAACTATATATAATTAATAAATAATGTGTGTATGAAACGTGTACATCTAACACTGATTTTACTCTTATCTACTTACGAGGTGCCTAAGGTAGAGAAACTGACTGTGTACACTCAGCCCAAAAACTTGATACCATATTTAAACGGAAATTTGGTTTTGATGCCTCATGAATCTAAAAACAGATCTCAAAATTAAAATCTCAAGTATTTAATTTAGTATATTGCTTATAGATACAAACGTGTACTTGATATGTAAGTCATACGTTAATTCATAATCGATGTATAAGGTATAAAGATTACTTCTTAGATCTGTTTCTATTTACTTAATCTTACTAAAAAACCTCCTTAGTTGTGTCTCGTGTAGGCAACATTACATAAGCTTGTCTCTGTGCTGCGTCTGTAGTCGGCAATGGGACCTTAAGGGTAACTGAACTGGGGATTGACAGCTATACCATGCATTCAGGCTTAAAAGTATTTGATGAGATTGGCAAGCCACTGTTTCACAATGCTGTAAGGCAACGAGAAGTAACTTCTTCTTATAAACAATGTTTTTAGGAGGTTCATGTTTAAGGTAAAAATGTTTTGTCATTGTTGTTAAATATCAGTGTTTGTCTTTATCGATTCTTGCAAACATTCGTACATTTTGTGTCAGCTTTTCAAGCATTGTCATTGTTGTTAAATATCAGTGTTTGTCTTTATCGATTCTTGCAAACATTCGTACATTTTGTGTCAGCTTTTCAAGCACATATGCAAAAGGTTCTGTTTATACTGAAACATATATCTTTAAGAATTTTGTAAAAATATCTGTTTGTAAATAAGCATATTTTACAACAATCATTTGAAGAAATAAACGATGTTAAAAGGTGCACAGCTTTTAAATTGAGTAGTTCTTCTTGGTACATATAGTTGGATTATTAAGAAAGCAGATATCTACAAAACTATGCCTCGTATTAGAAGTATAAATACATACAACCATTTTTTTTTTCTTACAAACGTTGTCCATCTGAATATAAGATCTTATGTAGCAGTAATTTGTTACGATCTTAAGAGCTATAAATAATTGCCACATAAGAGTCTTTTGTGTTAAATCTTAATATAGTTGCATTGAGGAAATACAGCGAAATTATTCTTTCAAAATATATTCATCAAATTCCTACTACAGGTGTATATCGCAGCACATAATACCTAAGTGAAATTTCAGTTCCTCTAACTAAATGAAAGTGCTTACATACATATTAACCACTAAAGGACTTTATAAAAATTACTGACGAGTACTATGATTCCTTACGCTTGTAAAGTAAACGCTCCGACTTAGTTTTACTGTTAAATGAACGCTGAATTATGAAATAGTCAAATTGTAACTATGATACATAGTAATCAATATGTTGGTAATTTACGTAATTTCAATAAAATTTAACAAAACCTTCAACCAAGGATTCTTTTGTTTTTAATCAAAAATTAAATTCTTCTTTGAACATGGCCTGTTTGAAAGAAAATGAAGGTAATAACTTGAGCTTAAACGTAAACGTCAAAAATGTCACTTTTCTATAAAACAATTAGGACAATAGTTTTCAAAGCTAAAATTATAAGATTACTATTTTTTCATAAAATCAAGATTTAGTGTTCCTTCAGAACAAATTACACACCTTTTTGTTAATTAATTATTGCACGCCTAACAGTTAATTATATTGCATACAAGTATTGCAGTCAATTGGCCATAAACACTTTAAAATTACATGTTAGCATACTTAGTTATTGACATTGTTCTTTTTGTATAAAGTTCCGATGGTATCAACCACATGTTTGACCACACAATTTGCACTTAAGCGTGGTATTTGGCTCGTGGTAGGCTGAGTTCTTACAGATGATATGGTGAAACCTGTGAATTGCCATTCTTGTACATATGTGCCTCATCTCAAAGTTCGCTGCTGCTCAGGATGGACAATCATGGGCCCTAATGACCAAGTTGTCGACGGGCCCTTAAACCCAACACACTCACTCACTCACTCGACAATCATGGCACCTGCAGCATATAATTCTGGATGTATTTCTTCTCTCTTGTTGGTCATTGATGCTAGGACTATTTCTGATGGTTTGCTATTGGGTAGCAGAATTTGTGGTATGATGTCTTCAATGAGATAGGATTCTCTTGCTAGGAAATATACAAGCCTTGACCTCGAAGTCTTTGATGCTCCAATCGCCTTTGTTATGTAGACTGCATTGGTCCTTTCTAATGTGGTTAGACTTTTTCCATGAGGTATGGCCAAATGATTTCTATAATGTAGATCACCATTGGCATTATTTTTGCTCTAAATAGTGTCATGGCTGTCTCTAGGCTGAGTTGCTTGATGTGGCTAATATCATACATAGCCATTATTGCTTGTGCTGTTTTCTCTGTTATGTATTTTGTGGAACATTTGGCACTTGTTTGAATATTTATAGTCTGCTACCATGTTTAGCATTTCGCTTTGTATAAATATGAATATTTCTGCCGTTGCAGATGCCTTATCGCCATTTCATAGTACCATCATTTCGGTTTTTGATATATTTATTTCAAAAACATATTTGGAACACCGTTCTTCCAGGTCGTCTACTGTTTTCTGTAGTTTTATGATGTCTTTTAGTCCTATTACTATATCACCTGTGTAGGCGTATGAGACTACACTTTCCCTTTGGGTTATTCTTCCTATTTCTTCCACTGCTAAAATGAAGAGTAGGGGGCTTAGCGGGTCCCCTTGAAGTACCCCATTTTTTTTGTAATATCAGTTCTGATGCAAACATTGTTTGTGAATGTTTCCATCATATATTTTAGCTGCTGTGTGATGTTTTTGTGATTTTTTCTTCCGACTTGCAACACGTAAAGGAATCTCAAACTCATAAACAGGCCTCTGAGAAAAATTAAACTGTATTTCACTCCCAATGTAGAATGGGACGCCGAGATTCATTGCAGTTAAGAACATACCATAAAAACACACACAATTATATTGTTCTTTGACTAAAAAATTAAAAAGTTGAGAAAAAAATTTAAACAACTCTTCTCATGATAAAACATCTAACTTTGAGAGTATGCTGAAGTGAAAATTGTAATTTTTCAGCTAATGAACTTTTGAGAAAGATTGGAAAAGTTGTCAATATTCCATATCCATGTTTCAAAACACATTCCTTAATAAACCGTTGGGTCTTTCACGAAAGTAAACGTGAAAATAAAAAATATTTTCTCTGATATAGCTAAAAACTATTATGCCAGAAAGCAAAATGTACAAAATATAAGCACATGACTAGGAAAACACTTTAAAACTGTTTTGATCTGTTCTTTCACACTACCCGTGTGTGGATTGCATTTTTCCAGAAAATATTTCATCCCGAGAGAAAAATCCAGCTTACTTTTATACAAAATATTATGACTTAGTTAAAAGGACGGGGGAGAAAAGACAAGTAATGTTTGGATTAATATTAATTAAGTTAAAAGTTAATTCCAAAAAAAAAAAAAAAAAAAAGAGGGAATCATTGAACTTCCTGGTGTTTAAAATAGTGACTGAAACTTTCATAAACACTATAAGTGGAATGTCACGTTCCTATTCTTTTCGCCCACTTCGGTGTACCCTTGCTTGTAACAAATTCTATTTTGGGGTTAATTTCTAACTCCACTTTAATTTTTGGATTTATATTTTAGATATATGCATTCTCTGTAGCCGCCACCTCCGTGTGGGAGATGTTTAACAAGTACTCGACCCAAACATTGTAATATTGAGATTTCATCAACGAAATATCCTACAAGTTTTGAAATCCCTAAGTAAAAAGAAACATATTGTTAGAGAAAAATTAAGGGCGTTATGCCTTAGGCGTTCACCGAGTTCAAAAACTAAATACTTTTTAAGCACCAATTTTGTATTTAATTCAGATGCTTTTCAATTTTCAGGTAACGATCCCCTTAAAACATCTAATCTTTTAGTTTAAAACAATTCGTTATTCGTTATCCTTTATCAAATTGGGCATGCGATTTTAATGAAAACACTTAGGGATAAAAAATAAACATGCGTTTCTGATTGTCTTTAAAATGCCCTCGTACACATGAAACTTGATATAACTAGAGAGTTATAAAGATACCTTTGCGTTTATTAAATCACTAAATTTATATAAAATGAAATTTTTTGAGGCGTTTCTGAAACCCCATCACTGTTGTGGTTTAAACTTCTGGGTTATTGTGAATATAAAATGAATTGTAGAAAATTATCAAGGTTTATGTTTTCCCAACTATAATTTTTCTTCTGCTGCTGATATAATAGCTAAGTGTGATATACTTCATACTCTCGTTGAAAGTTCTGGACGTATAGGAGTTTCAAATGATCATGTCAATTTTTTTGCAGCATGTGGTTCTGTACTACAAATATCCGGTGATGGTGGACCTGGATGGGACACGACAGACGGCAATGGTGACCCCTCCAGATATTACAGGCATTGGCAAGTCAAGGACATTCTATGACTTTCATACGGTAAGTGCAGAATTCGATTGAAGATCACACAGAATACTCGAGGTATGTGGCAGAGAGGGCGGGGTTAAAAATTGGGGGTAAAAATACTGTTAAGCGGATAAGACACCAGAGATCATTAGGTTTGAAATAAAGAAGCCGTTAATATTTAACAACAGTTTTTCATAGTCCCCACATCTTAGCACTATTTAATAACTAGCTCCCAAATACTTCTTGACAGAACAATTTAGGTTATATAACATGAATTAGACACACATTCGATGGCCTCGTGATAAAGTTAAATAAATGAATTTTCCAAACAGAAGGAAATGTATCATTTGAGAACTCAATCTATTTTGTTAAATATAAAACACACTTTGGTGTATAACTTTTAAACAGTTCCTGTAAGGCTTCATTGTGATGTACATTAACTTGAAAATCAGCTTTCACTACTACTACTACTACACAGTTTATTGATAAAATACGACTGAAAATATGAAATTCTCAACTAATAACTTCAATTTATACCATAGTGGTAATGTGATGCAAACATATTACACCCTAAACTGTATTCATTTAGCTCTAATAGTTTAGAAGTTATGATCATATTTGTTTATTTATTGTTACTGAAAAATCCCTCTCAACAGGAAAAAAAAAATTGTTTTAATGTTTGAACCATAGGTTCAATATACATTTATTTTTTAAATTTGTCCTATGTTTCTCTGTGTCTAGTTTAGGCTCACATTTTTTAAACTTATAAATACATGTTTTAGGCCTAAAAATTGTCTTCTTTTGTTTCAAAATTAAAAATATATGCTTACATACATCTGACAAAGAAATCTAGAGCAACTTTTATTTGTTGTGTTTTTCCGAGCATATGTAGTAAATTTCATTAATACAATAAGAACTGCTCTACAAGCAACATTTTACAAGAAGAAAAATGCTAAAAATATCAATAGTGAGAAAACAGAGTGAAAACACTTGAATGCATAGCTCACGTTAAATCCACGCTACATTTAAACACAGGACATTTAAAAATGGCAAATGGCAAATTATGCGCTTTTCGCATTGATGAATGTATCAATTAATTTATAAAATTAAAATTAAAAAATTGATTTTTTCTCGATTTTCATGCAATTTCAGTCAACCTTACAGGAAAATTAAAGCTCCATTAATACTTTTCTACACTTTAACAGCAAAGCATGTGTTCCATCACAGTGGTAGCGAAATACTATTAGCATGCATGCATTCTAAACAGCGTTTAATTTAGCCCGCCTCTGTAGCGTGGTGGTAGTGTGTCTTCCTCGTGTGCAAGAGGCCGCGAGTTCGAATCTCACTTAGGGTGAGTTATCCGGATGAGGTATTTTTCCGAGGTTTTCCCTTATCCTGAGAAGACGAATGTCGGATAACTTAAAACGAGTATCATTTCACCTATTTCATTAATTCAACGATATAATGGTACGTTGGAGGACATTAGCAAAAAACAGCTGTTTAATTTATGTGGGTGCACCTTGTCATTTACAGCAATGAGGATTCGAGCTTAGCCGAACTCCGATATTGAAATTCCGGTCAGTAATGTTCATTACTGTAGCCAAATGAGTCAAAAATTGCTTTTAGCTGAAAATAAATCGAATCTGAAAATGACAGTTAATTGAATATATACTACTAGCACACTTTATCTTGAGCACTGGTATCTAGTGCTAGGAACGGTCTGAGTCAACAAGGCCTGTGCTTTGCCAAAGTAGCAGCTGAGCATCGTTGTACATACTCCAGTTTTACTATTTGTGCATTTTACTGTATTAGAAATTCCGATATTTTTTTTTTTATTTCGAGCCCTATTACAGCTTGTCTCATTTAGGGACAACAGTTAAGTACAATATTGTAGTTTATTCTCTACTAAGCGATTTATACTATTTGTCATAGTTTTAGTAGATGATTCTCGAGTTAAAAGGTAATATCATACAAATAAACTTTTTAACATTTTGCATTAAAGTGTTATTATAAATTTACCCTATATATTATGTGGAATTAATAATTATTATACAGCGATTACAGAATTTGGAATTATAAATTATATCTATTATAAAAGTTACTTTGTTGAATTTTCTACTATTTTATATTTACATCATACACATGTGTATTTTGGCCAAACTGTGTAGCTATATTTAGTTTTTTTTTTTTTTTTTTTTTTTTTTTTTTTTTTTTTTTTGTATGTTCTACATTTGAATCGATCAAGGAATCAGTATCTTTTATTACAATACGCCGAAACCAAATATAAATCTATAAAAATAACAACACCAGAAAGTATGGAATTTAAGCCTCGAGTATTTGTAACATGGGTATACAATAGCATCACAGAATCATATAAGAAAGATCTTCAATCAGAGTGTAACGATCCTGATTAAAGATTAAGCAATGCTGAAAATGGGCCGGATGCGAATGGGTAACCATTCTTCACTTCTAGCATTGCAGTTGTCTGAAGAAAAGAACGAGTTCATAGCGGTGGACTGTAGGTCCTTCTAATCTGGAGAGGGTCACTCGGACAGACCAGAGGTCAATAATGCGTAACAGAGAAGCTGGTGATGGTTAAAAGGGAGAAAAACAGTTTTAGCGCATGTAGAGGAATGTGTTGTTTTCATTATAAAGAATATTTAAAATTCCCTGCTGTTTCCGTTCGGCTGTCATCAACAAATCTGACGTAGGTATATGTCACCAACAAGCTAGCATAAAAATAATCTCTCAAGGAAAATATAGAACAGCTCAAAATATCAACAGCACGAACGAGAGACAAAAATTGTAACTTAAAATATTCTAAATTAAAATGGCACAAGATTTCAGTTAACATATTTAAAGTGACTGCATGAAGGGAAAAACTGAGCAAGAAGGAGCAAAAGTAACAAAATCAAGTGCTCTCAGTAAAACATTACTAATTTTGTAAAGTGAACCAAGCTCTTTGGTGGAAGGTGTCTTGGGCCATCAGCATGTCATGTTTCTTGCTTGCTTTGACGATTAACGCCCTTTAACCGTTAAGTCATACTGGAGGATGAATGAACGACATGGTTGAAATGATACTCCAATGGGCCTGGGTTCCTTGTGTAGAGCTTACACAAAGCGAGGCGGAAGTGTTTGCGAGTCAACTGAAAATTTTAATTCCGGTTGGTACTGCAATATAGCTGCTCCTATAAAATAGGCTACATCTACATAGATGGGCAATGGGCGAGTTTGGTGCTGCTGTGTGGGGACTTGGCAAACTAAGTGCTGTTCTCCGGGGTTGCGTTGTAATTGGTGGCTGCTTGGCGAACCCTGGTATTGAGATGAAGAATCTGCAGCTTACGTTAGGGAGCTGCTCTCCGGGTTCCAACACACCTGCAGTGCGCCCTCACTTCATCCCTCCCTCCCGGGGTCTGACATTCAATAGCCTCAACAGTTGGCTCAGTGTGGAATCCCCTCTATCAGACATCCGTATTTTAAGAATAAGAAACCTTATTCAGGTAACTCATCCTGATCAGGATTCTTACTCGAAACCTCTTAAAAGTGAGGCAGATACGCTAACCACACATCACTAAGGTTGGCAGAAGCTCTTTAGAATAGCACATCTGATTCATAACATTCCTGCTTTGTCACGTTCGTGTTAGTCGTCCAGGTGAGCGATTAAAAGTATTTTATTATACATAGAAATGTCAAACAATGATATACTGGTGCATATATCTACATATCAAACAATGAAGCAGATAACCTTCTACCAAAGTTACAGTTTCTTGAAAGTGAAAATATCAGGTGACATGATATTAACCTTGTATGTTTGCGTATCATTTCTACATTTCTCGTGTTTGCATGCTTGGTTTATAAATTAAAATGCATTTGGTATGATCTGTATTCTATATACTGGTAGTTTAGGTCAGGCGTGGGCTACTCACGGGATACCTTGAGCAACCTTCATTTTTTTTTTTTTTTGCCTGCCAAACATACAGTTATCAGTGTAAAGCGTGAGCAGACTGCGCTCAGTGAGCACCAGTTCCCCAGCCCTGGTTTAGGTCTTTGCAATCTAAGGCCACATTATTATTATTATTATTATTATTATTATTATTATTATTATTATTATTATTATTATTATTATTATTATTATTATTATTATTATTATTATTATTATTATTATTATTATTATTATTATTATTATTATTATTATTATTATTATTATTATTATTATTATTATTATTATTATTATTATTATTATTATTATTATTATTATTATTATTATTATTATTATTATCATTATTATTATCATCATTATCATTATCATTATCATCATTATTATTATTATTATTATTATTATTATTATTATTATTATTATTATTATTATTATTATTATTATTATTATTATTATTAGTCATCATCGTCATCTTGTTTCACGTTATTTCAAAATGAAGGCCATACTGAAACCGTTAGCTTATAGGTTCTTTGATACACATGGTTCAGTGTATGGCAGATAAGAGCCTTAGTTGTACAGTCCCTTTCCCGTTCCACTTGATCGAGTAATTTACTGTGAGGTGACTCAGTTACATAGTCGTCTTCCTATATCATCTATGCCTTTCTATTTCTTTCGTTCTATGGGGAACTTTGGGTCAACATCCAATCTGGTATTTGCTTGCAAACCGAGAGAAAGCCTTGCCAGACTGCGTTCGAGAGCTGTAAAAATAAGAGGTGAATCGCAATGCCAATGAAACGCGGGGCATGGCCGAATACCAACAGTGACATTTTCCATGCTCCGTCAGACAGAAACAGTGCACGCCCTCCATGGATAAACTCTGGATTGGGATTTATAATGGTCCATTATAAACACGTTAGAACCGGATGTAATTCGGCAACGCACTAGAAAATTCCGCACGTCTCTTCTTCAAGGATATACTGATTGCTGGACCAAAAATCTCCTGTTTATTCTGCTTGTTCCAGTGACTGAACTAGATGTCTAAAGGGTTGCTTTTGCGACTTTTTCTGTTCAAGTAACCTTAATGTTATAAGCAGAACGTGTATGAGTATACAAAATGGAACACTAACTGAAGTACAGTTGTCCTTGAAATGCATGGTGAGAAACATTGTGGTGTTGACATTGGTTCTGTTTACCTTTAACTCCAATGGTGGTATTGGAACACATTGTATATCGGCAATGATGTTAATTCGTATTCAGTGGATTTCAGGTCTTTGGGTTCTTTGTTCATTACATTCACACACACACACACACACACACACACACACACACACACACACACACACACACACACACACACACACACACACAAACACACACATGCACAAACACGCGCGCGCGCACACTCACACGCACGCACATTCATTCACACTCTCATTCATACCTCCAGACTTCGTGGAGGATAGGCTAGAGAAAAATTCCTACTCTCCAGCCGGGAATCGAACCCGGCTCTGCCTACTAAGCTACGGGACCAGCTTTGTTAAGTTTCTCTATAAACTAAATAGCAGGGCACTTCCTGAAGTGGTTGAACATAAAGATCTAGAAATACATTTTTCAAAAAAGAATCTCAGATTTAGCAATACACTGAAGTAACAGCTAGAAAGTCGCTAAAATATCTACTTGTTATTATTGTTATTATAATGCTATTGTTTTGTGCATTTAAATAAATAACAATACTTTGACTACATAGTTCTTTCGCTGGACAAAATTTTGAATACATATCTATGCACAAGCTGTCTTAATCTGTCTAATCTGTCTTCTTCCAAAGCATTCACAATTATCTCTGCAGTCAAGTTTACAGAAGGAGTTACTCACCGAGAAATTGTGCTAGGGTCTAATGTCGTCACCATGCACTTCTCAAAGTAATTTATAAATTTCTAATGACATACATCCTTGCAAGTTTAATTTTTATTTTGTTCTAATACTATATCCTGTCCCGCTGATTTTTTTCTGTGTATTTCAATATTATTTATAATTACTTGAAACAATCCTCCAGCGATTCGATTACAATGACGCATGCTAATAATTCAATGCATAAACAACTAGATGGAGAAAGGAGAAATTAATGTCTGGAACGTCAAATTCATCTCAGTCCTACACGGCACAACGCCTTTTTTTTTTACACCGTGATACAGTTCTATAGCAGTAGCAAGAGATGTCACAAGTCTCAAAGTAATATTAATGTTACTGACCCATATGAATAATCAAGAAGCTGTGCCGTGAAAGGCTTAGACGAATCTGGCGTCTACGGGTGTGCAATGCGCATCGACCTTCTAAGAGCATATAACAAAGAAGCGCTGGGCGCAGAGATGTGCATTAGACAGACGCCTGTAGTTTCTTTAGGAGGACACGGAAGGTTATTATTATGATGTTGACTAATCGTGAAAAACTAATGCATTTTATACTGCCTAAAGATGACTGAAGGGTGGTTGGCGCCTATTTTAGTGTTTTCCTGTCTAGGCTTGACTGGAAAAAGGATGTTTTATGGTTTGAAGTTGCAACCTTCACAGTAAGACTATGCCGCGGGGATAATAATGTGGATTCGAGTCAACAATAAAACCGATTCATTACACCTCGTCATTAAAAGTTAACATGCCAACTTATTGTGTACACGAAAACGCAGAAAAGACAGCCGAGCTGTGGCGAAATTTTGTATAAATCTTAGTAATATACTATTACCAAATACGAACGAATCTTGTGACCCGTTTTGGGCGCTTAAAACATCGCTTTTCCATATCTAAAATTTCAAGGTAGAGGACAGACAAGAAGATCCTGATATAAGTATGGGTAACAATGTAAATCGAATGCAAGTTTCCGCTGCTCTACGGTGTATTTTGGTTCGTCTGTGATGTTACATATCACCATTTTGCAATTATCTATTTAAAAGAATTGTGTGGTAACTTAAATATACAGGGACAAGACTGAAAATTACTTCAGTAAACATTAAGCCTCGGCGTTACATGTTTTTGTCCCAGAACTGTACACCCCTATGGTCATATTTCATCGCAGAGGTAATTGTTGATGTTTCCGAAGAAAACAATGAATAGGTTATTAAAATACAGTCCGTGCATAGATGTATACTCAATATGTTGTCTAAAAAAGAAAATACATAATCGATGTATTCCTTTTCTTGTGAATTAAATTTTCACGCATTTACTAAGCGCCATCAGAAAATTCCATTTGCTTGCTCACGTGTGGAAAGAATTACTGTTGTGTACTCCGCCGATAGAACCACTAACTAGAATTTCCCTTTAATTCATATTTTCATCGTTAATTCCCTACTAAAACATTTCTATTATTATCTAAGAATGAAAATATATCGATCATCTACTTAAAGTAGATAAAGCATAACATTCCATCAGAAATTTGATACTTTTACTCATCGCCGGAACCTGTTCAGGATGAAATTCGAAGATATTCAGGATATTCTACCACCTTCAGGGGTGGTATTGGGTCTTAAGGGTTTTTAAACATTGAATTTACACATACACATACACACATACACACATACACACATACACACACACACACACACACACACACACACACACACACACACACACACACACACATTCACTCTCTCATTCATGCTTCCGTACTCTGGGGAGGATAAGGAATAATTTTAACTGGAGAAAAATTGCTATCTAGGCCGGGAATCGAACTCAGAACCACTTGCACAGCAAGCGGGTGCTCTACGGGGCCAACCAATATCAATTGTAATAAACGTAAACTGGACATAATAATTACATTTTTATGCGTAATAAGCAGGGACAGGAATTATATGCTCTTATAATCCCTTTAATATGCATGCATTTATGCAGTGAAAATTTCCAAAATATGCGCATAAGTATTGCCATATAATATATTCAAGCATAATTATTAAGACAAAAAAAAATAAATACTTAAATCAATTTTTAAGAAATATGAAAATTAAAACATTGCGAAAACCAAACGAATGATTTAACTTGGCAAAATTTATCATTTCAATTAAAGAGTCAGAATATATTTTCCTTATATAAGGAAAAACAAAAACAATATGAGTATTCACATTTAGTTCTCCTCTGTCCCAACTTATTTTTTGTTGCAGCTTATGATCACCAAATGTGTTACATTTTCCATTGTTAGCCGCCTCCTGTTGCCCCCAAACCTATCCTTATAGTGGGAAAAACTTCTCTCCACCTCACAGGATGATAGAGGTGCACACACAAAAGCTGCTATTTGATTAACTCTAAGTGGATTTTCACTAGACTGTTGGGAACGTTTCCCTGTTTAGATTTCTTCAATCTCACACATTTGTTCGCATCCTGATTTTTTTGAAACAATACTTCATCCTTTTTCCTTCACTACATTGCCAGTATTTCCAGGTACTGAATTCAATTTAGAGATTGTGGTTTTGAATACACTTAACGACTGGGACAATTTAGTGTTATTGGTTTCCAAACAAGTTATGCCAGATGGAAGATGAGAGAAGTGTACAGATATATGTATAGGAAAGGTTACTTTCTACTTCTGGGTTCTTTAATATATTCTGGGCCAGTTTAATTGATTCAGAATTTTTGGGATCAAATGTATTCACTACATTCCTGTTTCCAAATGTTCGGTGTAATAGAGAACTGCACACAACCATGTTCCCCAACGCGTTATAATTGGTTCAGGCGGAACTGGGACATTCGGTGCGATTCCTTTGAAAGCTTGTTTTCTATATGGTGATTTAAAAATACTTTTGTTACAGAAGATACCAGCTTATCTACAACTGGTACATTTGCATGACTCGGCAACCCGATGTAAACCATGTGCAAGACAAGTCAAATGTATCATATTTGAAAAATAAATCTTTCAGAGCAATGTCAGCTTTTATCATGTAACTCGCAGCAAAGAGTTAATACATGCCCGTACTGAATACCATCTGGCCATAGAAAGTTCAACGAATCAATAGAAAATTTGGATATGGAAGAGCTATTTGTAGAATCAAGTTGTTCTATCGCAAGGAGGAATGGGGTCTTAGTTCGTTTTTATGAAGAGATCCAACAATAAAATTTGCAACAAACCGACCTTCACTGTCCTGCGTTTCGTCAGACTAACAGGCACACAAAATTATCTCCAGTCTGTTCTCTAATATTTTTAATTGTGAGATTGTAACACTTCCTCACATAATGTTTGCGAAGAGTAGATTGGTCTGGTACTTTACACTTAGTATACTGCTGAATGAAATTTCTGAATGTGGGATTGGTGAGTTTCCACAGTGGACTGTCTGCCGCTAAAAACGATTTACACAAATCAAAGGGGAACTGTGAAAAATTACTGTCTGAAAATTCGATGATCAGTTTTTAAACAGGGACATTTTTGTGGATTTAAATTTGATATTATTTTTGTGTTTATTAGTATTCAAATGTTGAAGTACTATAAAACGCTTTTCATAACTAACCGTTTTCTCACACACTCCACAATACAACATTCTACCATCTGTAGTTATCAAATGTTTCAAACTCGCGTTGATATCCCTGTAATCTACCTTTGTCACTCACATTTACTTTCGACATGATTCTATTAAAACAAAAGCTTTATACAAGCTACACTCCACTGACCTCAAATCTAAACTCACATATGATGAAATGAGAAATTATTTTAATTTGTGAACCTGGTATCAAATTTCGGAAGTGAATTTTAAAACAAACTATAAAGTAACACTTGGATATTTTGAAATTCACTCCTTTAATACGATACAATTTACTATAGATCAAGTGGCATTAAACAATTAAGTTAAAACTAGATTAATATTATATTATGTTAACAAACAACAGTTGAACATAATTCCGAGAACTCTTTTAACACCCGCCTTCATTTGTACTGAACGATGAAACAAACCAGATAAGGCGGGGATTTCCCGATATGACGTAGCTAAATGCGTTGCAGGCTTGAGTTAGAAGTTTCCATCAGTGTTGCCAAGTTTCAAGACCGATTCGTATTTGTATGCGCAGCAAATTCACAAGAAATAACTAAAAAATTCAAATTTTCTATGTAAAACAAGCAAATACGCAGCATAATTTGAAAAATAGAGAAATATTATGCACTTTAACAAAACGTGCAGAATGTGCCATTATATGCACATTAACATCGAATTTAAATTGTTAGAAATTTAGTAATTCACTTACATACCAATTGAGCATATCTTCTGGCAACAGAGAAAAAATACGCATTTTCATATAATTCATGTCCCTGGTACTGTATGCCCAGGACAAGAAGGCAAGTCTTAGGAATGTGTAGCGTAATCATTTTGTGCTTCCCGCACGGTGTTTATGACTAGTTTCCGAGTATGACAAGGATGCTAGGCTTGTTTAAAATACACAATGTTGTCACATAACACACCGATAGCTAGAAATATGCACTCTCATACACTCATTTCCTAGTAAACAGGTCCGCTACCGGAGTAGATACACAGTTCAAGCCCCCTCTGCCCTTCATTCCCCTCTAGCCTTCTTGTCGTGGGCATACAGTAATAAGATGCAGTGTGTGAATTGATAATGGACGGAGAATATTGACTGCCATACATTCTAATGTTTTAGTTTATTAAGTACTATAGTTTATTTTATTTGGGGAGGGGACATTAATTGTTAGAAACCGGTAGGAAGTATGTTGCTAATAGGAACATTTACTGAATTTAAAAAAGCACACATATTTTTAGACTGGTATCTGATATGTTGCATTCACATAAATTGCTCTACTCACTCTTCTACAACCTCTTCTTGCTAAAGGTAACGATTCCACATACCTATTGTTAATCCGGATAAGTTTTCAATTCACGTTTACATATTTGTTACTTTTCTTTTAAGTTTAGTGTCCATTAACCTGTTAGGTCAGATCGGTCGATGAATTAAATCGATAAAATGATGCTTAAATGAGCCCCAGATTACTGGAGCTTAGAGTCACCCGACATTCATCTTTCCAGGATAAAGGAAAACTGCTCATTTCTTCTTCTGATTACCCTCCCCTTATGTAGGACTTACACCCCTAGGACTTACAGGCCAGTGCCTAGAGTCAGACGCCTGTCGGGGAGCAGAGGCACCTATGGACCGGACAGAGTGAAGACCTGGAAGTGGGTGGTCAGCCAAGCACCAGGTATGAGAGTCGGGAAGAGGATGATATGAAATGCAGGCGAAATGGATGATTGGAAAGGCAATAATGGAGCAATTGGTGGAATGAGTGGTGGGGGAAACCGGAGTACCCGGAGAAAACCCGCTCTGACGCCGCTTCGTCCATCACGAATACCACATGCGGGTCCGGGGGATCGCACCCGGGCCGTCTAGGTGGTAGGCGATCGCGCTAAGCGTTCGGCCACGGCGCCGCCCTAAAACTCCTTATTTAAGAGGAAAAACCTCTTTCCGGTGAACTCGCCCTATCCGAGATTTGGACTCGAACACATTTCGTTGTAGGATACTGTGGATACAATGTGATTTTAAAGAACTTGTCACCGTGTGATGGCTTTGAAATTCTCGCATAACTACCCCCCCCCCCTCAAGAAAAAACAATGACTTCCTAGTTGAGTGTAGGTATTTAAACATTCAAACCAATATCAAGGTATATCTCGAAAATGGTGAACTCAACGAAAAGTGTACAAGACATAATTGCATGCTTTAACAAATTTATATTTTGTGTGTTTGTGTGTGTGTGTGTGTGTGTGTGTGTGTGTGTGTGTGTGTGTGTGTGTGTGTGTGTGTGTGTGTGTGTGTGTGTGTGTGTGTGTGTGTAGTAAGTTTTTGTCTATCTCTTGTGGTTTTAAGATCATTCAGAATGAAGAGGACTTCAGAGGCTGTTCCCAGAAAATTAAGATATACATTTTAATTTTTGCCGAAATATTTTAAACATATGGCACTTTAACCCAAATCGTTAGAAATTTCGGTGAAATCTCCATATCAAATATTTTGACGGAATGCAGTGTTCCCCCTATCTAATATAGCACGTAGTAGAGGAAGTAAAACTGGCATATATTCCATTTAAATTACATTTCTAAAGCTTTAAAGGCTTCAGGCACCCAAAAACGATATATTTGGCCAAGCGTTCATAGCGACGTCGTTTTTTTATCCTTCGATGTCGGCTCTCCTTATCACTGCAAAGGAGAATTCGCCAAGCGTTGGATTGTTCACCCACCAATTGCTGGGATTAGACCGTCGTGAGCTTGAAAAGGAACCCACACATATTTTTATATGCTGCTATAGATATAATTTGGTTTTAACCGGATGCGAGTTTTAATTCTTATCCGATCTTACATTCTTAGTAAAATAGATGCTTAATATCGGTCATTTAATTTGAAACAGGCGCTATCATGATTCACAGTAGATGAAGGACAGGTATAAACGAAAGACTGAAAAATCTAGACAGTACATGGTCGTTATTAATCCTATCACAATTCACAGCTCTTTACTCATGCAGCATACCGAAACAGATTTGTGAAGAAATGTAGAGAACAGATGACGTTGTGGCAAGCGCCTAAAAGTGAACTGGTATTACCATCTCTTATCGCAGTTCCATGTTTTTTGCTCGGCTGCCTTATTGGCTACCAGTGAACATGTGGTTTGCATTAGGAAAGTGCAGCATAACACTCAGTATGAATGTTAACACAAAGCTGTTCATTTAAATGCAGTCAGGCGTCGAGACTTGAAATGCGATCATCCATTGCGTCACCGCGCGTTTTGGGGTCGCTTCTTCGCTAATGACAGATTAAGTGCAAGTTTTAACAGTAACCTCAAAGAGAAACAGCAATTCAGTCAATGAGGAAAAAAATGAAAGTGCTATGTAATACTTTCAGATTATCTTGCATCCTTTTAAAGTTCCAGTGGTTCAGTATTACTTTCTCTACTACGTACTAGCAGAGCAAGTACCCATTATATTCCACTCAAAAATACGATGTCGAGGTTTCACCGGAAATATATGTTTTGAGGCCTTTGAATAAAAAAAAGCGTTTTACTAAAAGGTCCGTGTGTGTGTGTGAGTGTGTGTGTGTGTGTGTGTGTGTGTGTGTGTGTGTGTGTGTGTGTGTGTGTGTCTGTCTGTCTGTCTGTCTGCCAGTCTATGGACAACATAACTAAAAAGTGATGCGTTGCACTCACATGACTTTCTCTTCTCTTGTACTAACCATTCTTACAAACTCTTATTCCTAGA
Source organism: Tenodera sinensis (assembly GCA_030765045.1). Lineage (NCBI taxonomy): Eukaryota > Metazoa > Arthropoda > Insecta > Mantodea > Mantidae > Tenodera > Tenodera sinensis. Next base: position 67,577,088 of record CM060961.1, on the reverse strand, counting down.
TCTTCTTCGTGTTAGTTAAGATAAACATTTGTACAAATTATCTTATTGCTTATTTCCTTGTAGGTGCAAGGGGAATATTAGAATACAGTAGGCTTTGTGGGATAATTAAATGTCTTAAAGCTTTGAGATTCTGTTGTCTTTGCTCACAACATATAAAAAAATGAACAACGATGATCCATTTCACGAAACTTCTAAGTTTTCTGAAACTCACACACATAACAAGGAATATCTCCGAAATGGTTAACCCTACAAGAAAATTTATTTAGACATAAATTGTGTATTTTAGCAAGATCTACATTTTTTGTACAGTATGATTTGGTCTATCTCTAACGGTTTAACGGATATGCAAAAGTCGTCCAGAGTAAATACGACTACAGGGGCTATAGCCAGAAAATTCAAGATATACATTTCATTTGTCATAAAAATATCTTAAACATATGACATTTTAATCAAAATCGTTAGAGCCATTTTCAATAAAATCAAAATTTTCGAAAAATTTTCCATGTAAAGGGTAGTTTAGGGTGGGGCTATTTTCTTCAAAATCTTCGAGTCGCATCCTTGAAAGACATTAAACTTAAATACCAACTTTGGTTTTAACCGACTTTTCGTTTTTGAGTTATGCTGTCCACAGACTGACACACAGACACACACACGGGCCTTTTTCTAAAAATGCTTTTTTTGGATTCAGGGGGTCTCAAAACATATACTTCCGGTGAAATCTCGACATCGAATTTTTGGGTGGAATACAGTACTTCCCCTAATTACCAGTAGAGAAAGTAAAAAGAAAAGTAGGTTAAAAACCTAAGTTGGTATTTAAGGATGCGACACGAAGATTTTGATGGGATGATGATCAAGATGATGATGGGAGAGATGTACACTCCCGAAACGTCGATGGCTCTTCATCACTATACCTGACTCGAAGCCCGAGAACAACTTGAATATAGGTGATCTATTGTTTGGTTCTTATCATTACACGATCATTCTGGATCATCTACAACTTAGAACCTCTTGTAATAACTCCTGAAGTTGTAATAATTAAATTGTTTAAAATATAAGAAAGGAAATAGCGTTAGCGCTTGTCATATTAAACTATAGGGATCTGAAGGAGCCCCAATCCATGTTAAAAGGATTTTCCGTGTTCAGTATTGGCTACAGGATGTGGAAGAGGACATGAAAAAAAAATGGGAATAAGAGGCTGGAAGGGGAAAGCACAGGATCGAGATAAATGGAGGAGAATTGTGAAGGAGGCCAAAACCTACGTCAACTACATAGGCAGATAGTTACGAGTACTATGTTAGTGAGATTTGCTGTTAACACCCAGAGGTTATTCTGGTTTCAGTTTATTGAGTTTGTGGTTTAAGAGCTAATGGGGATTATATCTCCTTCAGTTATGGTGTTTAACAGAACATTACTAAGCAGCTGTATGAGGAATATTTTGCTGAAAACATGGCAGTTATTTAAACAAGTGTCACCCATTGCATGTACTTGTTGCTGACAATAGTCATAATTAGGGTTAGGATGTTTATGACATGTCATATTTTTGTCCTTACACCCATTCTCACCGCAAACACAAATTAAGCACAAATTTCGCTTTTTTAATCCTAATTAGACAGTTTTTATTTTGCGTATTAAGTTATATTTTTGTCATTTTTATGGTTTTGGTCATATTTTGATCATATGTCATATTTTGCTTATGAATTCGACCATTTTTTATCATTTTTGTCATTTTTATTATATCTGTCATATTTCGTCATATCTCGCTTATGAATTCGAAAAGAATACAATTATACAATAAATGCACTGAATGGTCAAGTTAACATTTTTCGGGAAAAGAGTCACTAATAATTAATTTGGTTTGACTGTAACTGGAATTTCACGAAGGGTCAATAACAGTGCAGGTACCACGCAGGTACTAAGATGCCAGCTTATCCTTTCCTGTCTCTTTTTGTTGCTTTTAAAACATTTTCATTCCAGTTCACATTTGAAGTCGTAACATGCCGAAAGTTAAAAATGTTATGATAGTGTAAAACTAAAAAGTTTTGTTATAGAGTTTGGAGAAAAACATTTCAGCACTTATTGGAAAATTCTTTGCTGCAAAGCGTGTGATGTGAAAGTGACGTCTGCAAATCGATTAAATGTTCAGCAGCATTGTGACACAGTCAAACATGTGAACAGCATAAACAGACAATCAGTTCAAGAAATGAGAGAGATATTAGTACGATGCGACAGCTCCTTCGACATCAAAGAAAGTGCCAGATTTCTCGAAGGACCTGTGTGGGTGTCTGCCAACATCCCTCTAAATAAGGTTAACAACAGGCAGTGGACAAAAGTTATGGAAAAATAAACAAGTCATACAGTTCCAAACAAATCTACACAGAAAAATGTGTGTACCTGCGTGTTACCACAGTGCGGTGCAAAAAATCAGAAACATTGTAGGCAACAATAGGATTTGGGTTTCAATCTATTTATCCCCTAATTAATAGATAACTTAATTTGGTAATTAATGCAAATGTTTATATTTTATAAGGTAGTGCATAGTGCACAAAATATTGTTTGGAACCGGTCAAACAAGCAAACGGAAGCAAATTCTTTAAAATTAGAAGTATGCGTGTTACAGATAAAACTGTAAATCACCTTTAATATTATTAAAATGTGATTGGCTGATTGAATTCATGTGCCAAATGTAATAATTTGGGGTCATTAAAAGTTTTGAATCAAACATATTTTAAGAAAATACGTTCTTTTTAGGTCATATTTTAGGATTTTTTGGTCATATTTAGTCATATTTAAGGGCATATTTGCAGTCATATTTTCCATTTTTTAGGTCATAAACATCCTAACCCTAGTCATAATCATTAAATTATTCTACACAGTAATCATTTGCCTGTTGTCAATAATTCACATTCAGTTTTCATTATGGTTCTGTTTTAACCTTTATGTAACGATATTTAGCAAGAGTGAGTGAGCGAGTGAGTCAGTGAGTGGAGTTTAAGGGCCAGTCGACAGCTAGGTCATTTGGTTTAGCAAGATTGATGTTACGTTACACTGCCCCATATCACTACAAGGCTTACTAGAAACATTTTGCTCAAAACGTGGCAGTTCTTTAAATAAGAGTTTATTATAGTTATTAAGTGCACATTCTGTGATGTACACTTAATAAAGCTACAGATAATATACCAGTTCTCCCCAAAGATGTTTTGTTTGCATTATTGTAACTGGTTTTGCCGTAACATATTGTATGAAGCTAGGTGACTGGAGGTAAATAAATAAATGTTAAACACATGGGGCTTATTCTACTTCTTGATCCCTCGCTTTCCATTTCCAAGCCAGGACAAACTCTAAAACTTATTGTAGGTGAAGGCAAGTGTCATCAAACGGGCTCAATTTAAGTAGGTATCTGCAAATTCAAACCAATTTGAACACAAAACCTTGTGGTCTGCACCACTCAGACCCAAAGCATTCTGCCGGCATGTTGATGACACATTTGTGATTTGGCAGCATGGAAAAGAAACTCTACAAGTCTTTCTCTCCCATATCAATAGTATCATCCAAACATTGCGTTCACCATGGAAATTTAAAATATAGGCTCTCTTCCATTTTTGGATATCCGAATTTATAAAAAACAAAGGTGGTGCATACAAGATGGTCTATACAGAGAAGTTACACATATAGATCGCTATCTTGATGCGCACAGTCATCACCATCCGATCCAGAAGAAAACCGTCCTCAATACCTTGTTTCATCGAGCTTATCAAATTGCGGACAAAGACCACTTATCCCATGCAATAAATTATTTCATAAACACCTTTAAAAAGAATGGCTGCACAAACACAGAGATTTATCAAGCACACCGGAGAGTTACGGATAACAGAAACCGCTCCACGTACAATCACAACACAGAGGAAGATGGGAGAGATGTACACTCCCGAAACGTCGATGGCTCTTCATCACTATACCTGGCTCGAAGCCCGAGAACAACTTGAATATGTTCGTCGCCAGGAAAGCTTCAAATCATATAATAGATCACCTGCTATGGATATGATGAAAACTCAACTTATAGAGCTTTCAAAATGGAATCCAGATGCGGCAGAAATTGGTCAATAAATTACAATTGCATACTTAAAAACAATTAAAGTCAATTGTGCGCTTTGTCAATAGTACAAAGTTTGGCCATTATAAGACTACAGATAAACTTTAAATATGATCAGGCATGTATAGTTATAGATTACAATTATTCACAAACTACTAATAATCTGTGTTACAGAAGTTATGTAGAAGCCAAAGAAGTTACACATAAATCGTGCAGTGTGACAATACGTAATGAGGCATGTTTTTTAGAATAAAAATACAGGCTGTTAGGAGTACACGTGCAGATATTTATATTGGTAACTGAGGATAGTGTAATAAACAATATTCCATCATTTGCTTCGTTTATGCACAATTTTCAAGAATAGTGTATCTTTCCCTTCATCCATTTCGCCTGCATTTCATATCATCCTCTTCCTTACTCCCATACCTGGTGCTGGGCTGACCACCCGCTTTCAGGTCATCACTCTGTCTGGTCCATAGGTTGGTCTGCTCCCCGAAAGGCACCTGACCCTAGGCAAAGGCTTTTTTAAGACGAAGGGTGTTTAGCTTTGCAAATAGTTTGATACTGGTTCGATAAAGTATCAGCCATTTTGTTGCATTCGCTACTGTATTTGTCTCAACGATTTAACTGACCTTGTGTTGACATAAGCGAGCCTGAGATATCGCACTGTTATTTTTTTCTGTCGTGCTAACATTTTACACCCTGCTTCACGAGCAAATTAGCCTTTCTTTCCCGGTACAATAAATTTTGCGCGAAACAGCAAAACTAATACATTATATTGCAGCATAAAGCAAGCAATCATAATCATACTTTCAGAATATCATTAATGAATTATGCTTATTGGGGACTCAAGAACTACACGATATAATATTGTAGCAACATTGGCACTGCATACAGTCCAACTGCCTTGTAGACAATACAGTTTGTCCAGATCATCCTGACACTCTATATGCGCAAGACAGGAGAAATTAGGTGAAGTGACTGGAGTAGTGAACAAGCGAGTGATATCAGAACTCAGGCAGTCACATACACAGGAGTGCATGTTTACATATTGTAAACAATTACTATGTACTTGTCACATTCAGAGCAAGTGGTAAACTAATCCCCAACTCTTCTACTATGCAAGTGGGTAGGTCTCTGCTATTGCACAACTGTGCTTGAGAAGTGGGGGAGTGTCACGACAAACTGGATGACGTGTAATTTTGGACTGCTGGTGTTACTTTGCATCGTACCAAGAAGCTCCCCACTCCACAGCGCGATTGCGCGTTCAAGGACAAAGACATTCTCCTGAGTCAATGACAGTACATTAGAAGCATTTATTATTTGTTTAAAATGCTTTGCCTTAAAGTTTGTTTTATATAATAATATCCCTGTAAAACATTTTGGTACACACCAGCTACACATCAATCTATTTTCTTCCAAACAAAAAACACTATAAGAAACGTAACTTAGCGCTTCAATATCTACGTTTTAAGCTACACGCTTACATGCTCAGGAAAAAACTAAAACTGGAATACCTGAGATTACAACAGGATTAAAATAGAAACCACAGAAAATATTTGTTTATTGCTTCATCATACTGTAGTGGGTATGTTATACATCACTGTACAAGGACAGAAACTTCTGTTGAGCTTACAGGGATGGCAAACTGGTGCTCACTGAGCGCAGCCTTCTCATGGCCTTGCACTGGTAACTATGTTTAGCAGGTAAAACAATGAAGGTCGCACACATGAACAGCAAGCAGTACCTTATCGTGATATTACAAAGTACTTCTCCACACTAATAAAAACAAGATGGAAACAGGCCTGGAATCAATCGCCTCCAGAAAAACTACACATGGTAAGGAAAGGAGACACCAATTCTTCCCCTGTCTATTCTCTTAGCAGGAAAGAGCAGGTGATTATCTCACGTCTCCGCATTGGCCATACAAGGTTAACCCACTCATACCTCCTCAGCAAAGGCCAGCCACCACAATGTGAAGTCTGCAACACCCGCCTCACAGTAAAACATCTCCTCACAGAATGTAAGCAATACGCTACACAACGACAGCTTCATCACATCACTGGAGACTTATCCACCATTCTCAACACGCCATCCAACTGCAGAGGGGTGTTATCATTTCTCAAAAGTGCAGGCTTGCATACGAGAATATAATATGAAGGATATTTTTGTTGTACTGATTTGTTGATTGTATTCTCATGTTTTTGGTTAAATAATTGTATCAAATTTATTGTATACCGCTGTATTACATAGAATAGTCGCGATATGACTCAATTGTTAAAGCTACTCTAAATAAATTTAAAAAAAAAATGAAGGTCGCTTAAGGTATCCTGCGAGTCGCCTAGGCCAGCTTAACCCAATTTTCAGTCTTCTAAATCAAATCAAATCTAAATCAAATACCAGAAAAGAAGGCAGCACAACGTTTGGTTGTTCATATTATCGTGCATAAAATATAATATCGTATCATCCATACAACATAAAATGTAATAAAAGTGAGTTTTGTATCAGTGTGGAAGAAAATACATTAACTTTTACGTTCATGGTGCGGTGGTAAACATCTCAGTTGTAGAGTGTGAATTACTTTCTCTAACAGTCCATGGAAAATAGGAAAATAAGAAAGTCTCTCCATGAGAGAGGGAGAGAGAGAGAGAGAGAGAGAGCGAGACGAGGACATTAAGAAGTAAACGTTTAAATAAAATACAAGAAGCAGAAATGCCTTTCGTAAGATCTGTCAAAGGATGTACAAGAGAGGACCAACTTAGAATTGATTCTGTTTTAACAATATTAATGATATATAGAGAAAACTGGCTCCAGCACTTAGAAAGAATGAATCCAGAGAGAATCATCAAACAAATAATGGGATATAAACTAAGAGGACGAAGGCCAATAGGACGACCTAGGAAACAGCTGTACGTGAGACCGGAACAGGCAGTAGCCTAATTCATGACTGTGGAAGAAGTAGAAATAGAAGAAGAAGAAGAAGAAGAAGAAGAAGAAGAAGAAGAAGAAGAAGAAGAAGAAGAAGAAGAAATTCTCTTCCTCTCCCGGATGACAAACAATAATGGATGTGATGTTATCTCCGCATCCTGCTCATTAGAATCTATTACTCTAGCAGCTATTCTCGTAGTTTGCATAATGCGGAGAGAAGACAGAACGATGAACAATTTGTAACAGACAAATGAATCAGTAATGAACAGGAAAAATCGGGTGACTGTTACACGTCATATTGTTTCTCTTTCCGGGAAATTTCTCTTATAACCTTTGATAACCCAATCCCCCAACAACCTTGATATGTATTTATTCTCCATATTTTCCTTGTGAGCCCGTGATGCATGTATTATAAGCGTTCTTTTCATGTTTTATGCAAGTGTTATTTTCACAGATTTTACAAGGGCAGCTAATATATGTTTTTATCGTTTAATATCTTCCTGCTTTATTTGTCTCAATATTTTAGATTACACACACACACACACACACACACACACACACACACACACACACATGCGCGCACGCACATATACAGAGTGGAAGAAGTGAAGTCATTACATTTATTTAAACCAGTGATAGATCTCGGTATTTGGAACATCTTGTGTATCTTACATTTTTGTCTCTGACCATTTACTACGGATATATTTTAGTTTTCTCAAAACAAGCTGCTAACACTGCAGATTGTGTAGGTGACACTTTCACTAGGTCAGTACATAAACAAACACGCTTCCCAGCTGCTACCACGCGTCTGGTGAACGTAAATAAATAACTTGCCATCTCCTTCTATGTTTACTACGCGAGTGTAGGCCAATCACAAGCGTTAGCTCCCAAAAGTTACACGAAAGCGAAAGCGCCCAGCCTGTTTACAGCCACAAACCGGTTAAATTCACTGACCAACCTGGACGCAACGCTGTCGAGTTACTTTACGTCTGAAAGAGCTGCTGGGAGTATTCTTTTAGTTCGTTTTAGTGATTAATTATTTCGAAACCCTGTGTGATGTCCCATAATTACTACTGAAGCTATCTCAGAAATAAGTTATTCTATGCATCTTACAACTAGCACACTATTATCTTCGTACATTCTTGTGGAATTTCGCGTTCAGTTTGGAACAAACACCATTGCTTTTTCGAAGTCGGCTGATCAGAGAACAAAATGCCATTAGGCTTTTTTGTTTGTAATGCTTATATGAAGCACATATTAGAAGGAATGTAGTGACTTCCCTTCCACCTGTATAGGCGTATATACAGGATGGAAAGGAAGTCATTGCATTCTAATATGTGCTTCATAGAAGCATTACAAACAAAAAAGTCTAATGGCATTTTGTTCTTTGATCAGCCGATTTCGAAAAAATAAATGGTCTTGATCCAACTTATATGCGTAAGTGCAGTAAGTCAACAACGTTGCGTTGAGGTTGGTCACGGAATTGACCTGGTTTGTGGATGTAAACAGCTCGGGCACTTTCGCTTTCGCTTTATTGTTTTGGAAACCAACGCTTGTGATTGGCCTACTCTCGTGCAGTAAACACAGAAGTACAAGGCAAGGCATTTGTTTGTGTTCTCAAGAAGCAACGTTACTGTGTTTATGTACTGAGCTAGGGAAAATGACACCCACACAATCTGTAGTGTTGTCAGCTTGTTTTGAGAAAACTATAATATTTCCATAGGAAATGGTCAGAGACAAAAACGTAAGATACAAAATGTTCCAAATATGGAGATCGATCACTGGTTTAAATTAATGTAATTACTTCCCTTCCACCCGGTATAGTATACACACGAATTTAGTCACAATTTAATGTTAAAATGACTTTACCAAATCTCTCTTAGAACTTAAACTTTGCATGACAGTTTAAGATTAAATTGAGGCTAAATTCATTCGAATTAGGACAGAAATGCGTTACACAATGTTTGCACGAAAGTTAGTGAAATGATAAGCCATTTATTTCCATTCTTCAAGAAGCTAGATGGCTCCAAATATTTGGCACAAGTTACCCCAATCCAGTTGGTCAACACCCTGGGGCAATACGATCATCGCCTACCTAGACGGCGACAGAGCTACCGCTTGCCCAAGGACGCCCTTGGCTGGTAACTGCCGCTATCCCTTTAAATACCCTAAACCGCCAAATGTACTTAACACTTGGTACCACCACAACTTTCACCTATTCCTCTCGGTTTCCTGTCACTGCATTGCTCGACGGTTCCACAAGCGGCCGACGAAGTAAGCAGTAGGGCAATGGTCGCTTGGATGGCTAGACATCCAAGATCTGACACATCCCACCGCCAATGACAACACAGGAAGCTAACCTGCACCATTAAAGACATTACACTAAAGCTTGTAAAATTATACAAACCTATACCACCTCACGGGTAAATCCGTAACTACACGGATAGGTACCGTGGCCACCTTACCATCCGCCTGGGTTAACCCAGGCGACTCGTACTCACTCTTGGACTCCAGCTACAAGATAACAGCGTAGCGATATAAGAAAATGACAACGTTGCAACTACCGCACGCAACATAATGACAATACACTCTTCTGACCTGTGGGTATAGCCAATCGTATGCGATAGTGGCGGTACATAGGTAGTTTGTTTCGCTATTGTTAGCGGTCATTCTACAGAAATTTATGCTTTTCGCTCATAAATGAATACTGAATGGGAGCTTGTTTGTGTTGTACCGTGCACTACGATGTCAACCAAACGAAAATATAGTTCCTATATGTTAAAGGAAGTGCTTAAGCGACTTGACAAAGGGGAAAATGCTACAAAATTGGCTATTGACGTTGGTATTGGGAAAGTCACTATCAGTGACTGGAAAAAATCGAGGAAAATTGAGAGCTTCCGCGTCACAACTAGTGAAAAACTTTGGAACAACGCCACAACTACACCGTGTTGCTGTGTGACAAAATTGGCCAAGCGACTTTCCTGTGGTTTACTCAGGAAAGACCATGTGCAATAAACATTTCGTTCTGGTGTGTATAGTTTCAATAATGAGTTTGTCAATCCTATAATAAAAATGCTTTCTCTACACCATAAATAAGCTTTTTAATGTTTTTTTAATTATAGATTTTGTGTTCGGATTATCCGGAATTTCGGAATTGTGAGGCCCAGATTAGCGGGGTTCTAGTGTATACATTTTCCGTATCTCACTAATAAAACTTATATAACGAATCCATTATGTGATGTTTTCTCCATCTATAAAGACATGCTTTGATTCTAACTGATTCACAATTTTGTACATCAATTTATGTTTCTTGAATTTGAGACATAGGTACTTAAATATTTATTTCAATTGCACAATTAATCCAGAGTTATGGTTCCCTAATCGCAACTACTTCGCTATGCTGTACTGTACTAGACCGGCCTAATGCCTGACCTTGTGATCATATGCAATACTCTCCTGGTACCCCGGAAAGGTACGGCAATGCCTAACCCTGGTGATAACCTGTAGGTGAGGAAAGATAGCCATTTAGAGAAAAGCAAGTGTTTCTCATCAAAATGACCGAAGTTTGCCTTTTCGGGACATAGCAGATATTAATGATGAGACTTCAGACCTGAAATACAGTGGAGTCTTTTGGGAAAATTGTGGATGTACTGTGATAACATGTTATTTATATCTGCAATAGATATGATGACGATCATGATGATGATGACGACATAACGCCCTACTGTAGTAGACCAGAAAGTTTCTCTCGGAAACAGAGTGCACTGTATAGCTGTAGGTAGTCTGGGATTGACGACACTCGTTTCCAAATGACCGATGATCCAGTACATCAGATAGGCATGTGTCATCCCCGCTTTGCGGTCCATGCTTCGTCTCGCGACTTGAGCAGACAGCCTTGAGGGCATGTGCAGAAAACACTCGTTGAGGAGATCTCTTCTCTGAAATGAGATAATCTCTATGTGACATATAAATAAGCTACATTCATGGCCACCAGACGACTCTCCGGATCACTAGTTCCCCAATACAGGAAATGGTGCGTTCAGCATCACTGCAGTCCTCTTACAAGCGTGAAACTCTTTCGATATCTCCATATCACGACATCTAAACACTGATTGTTCCCTAGTGGTCTAATATTATTTAATTGCTCAGCTCATCTTCAAACGTTAAGCAACCTGACTATAGCTCTTGTCTTATCGCATTTCATATTTCTTAATCACCAATAAGTTTGATTTGAAAAGGCGCAGAGAATAGAACGAAGTCTACTATGCATAAGCACTTTTCGTTGTTAAATAACAAATTGTAATTCTGCTATAATGAACAATTATAATTGTCAATATGGCTGTGATATTAGCAGAAAATTGGATATTATATTAATCAAATCACAGTTTTATTACTAGTGCAGTAGGATAAACAGTACACTGTAATGATAATTTGCAACATTTTTATCACGAGGTATGATTACAATATGTTTTATACATTTTAGTAAAGTATTTAGTTTTAAATGCTCATTGTATTGTTTTATTTGTTTTAGCGATTTTGGAGCATCAGCTGCATTGTGCTTGTAGTACAATTGAGCTGGGATAACGGCAGGATTATGCTTACAGCGTAATAATAGACGAAACCACAAAGTTCTAGACACAATTCATTTCTTCAGTAATTTCTAAATTAATTTAGATTTCATATTAAAATTAGAATGTCCTCTCCCTTAATTTGGCTACTAAAATGTTTAAAGTGGATACACCTACTTTCTGGAGCTACTGTATTTTATATAAAATATGGTACTATTTTTAGAAAATATAAATGAACATCTTTATGTGGTGAAATAGCATAATATCGTAATTTTATAAATCATATGAAACAGGATGTATTTTAATTCATAACATCATATGCCGTTTTTTTACCATTGTAAGATTTTATTTTTCGGTTTATTTGTTGCTTTGTTAATACATTAATGAATATTTGGTGCAGACATTTCTAGAATTATAAATAAGGACCTTATAAAAAGCAATAAAGGTTTATTGCTGAACTTCATTAAATGTTAGGAAATGAGGTTACTAAGATTTTGTTGTTCGATAGGAGATGGGTTTCACTGGTGAATGTTAATTCAGGTGATGCAGTATAGTAAATGCTAACTGTGAACATGAGCAGTTACTCCGAAATTTGTTGTCCAATCACTCAATCCAATGTTGATTTCAAGTGAACAACTCTTGACATTTCCTGCTGTTACTACATTGTACAACTATCCGCACCGGTTTTTTCGGATAACCTAATTTTGATTTGCAGTTAATATTTCTCTTGTCTGCTCTACTGAATGAAGACCATCAAAAATCTTTCATCATTCTACCTCCAACTTCGTAACGTACGCTTGAGAAAATAGAGCATCAGTCATATAGCGCTCATATATGCTGCAATGGCCATCAACAAGGACAATGCGTCATCAATGGCATTCCTTCTCAGCTGTTATCTCACAGTCCGAGGTTGCGGGACTTGACTGATGAGGAAGTGAAGTTTATTGGCCTTCTTAAAACGAATTTAACTTCTACGCATTGTTTTTTCGCAGACTTTATTATTGCAATTCTCTGAGCGATTTGCAAACAATTTATACATTTTCTTCTTTCGTAATTTCTACATACATGATGTTCACAACAATTTGTTGCACCTCAATGTACACCGTCTTTGTAAATGCTGAAAATGTCCTTCCTGCTGCTGATGGAGCAAATGACAAGTGACAAATTTCTTACTGGAATGGAGCGTTACCAATACTATAGATCTCGCGCTTCAAATCTTCAGTGACCAATGGTGTGTGGCGTAAACTATGTCAAATCTAAAGCTCGACGACAAGCTCTTGAAGGTTATCCAGTCGTCAACTTTAACTTGCAATTAGTTCAATGGATTTGTTTCATGTAGTGCGTGGTATCGTATTGTTGAAAATGTTCCTGATGTATCTTTCATAAAAATCGCTCAAAATATACGAAAATATGGCATTAATTTGGAAAAAAATTTGGTCCCAATATGTGTACATCAAATCCACATCAAGCTCATATTTTATCTGGTTGAAGAAGTGTTTCATGAATAGGATAAGAACTCTGAGAGTCCAAATGTGTTCTGGGAATTGACATAGCCCATCTTTGTACCTGTTATGAACAGTATGCAAGGACATTGTGCGATTGTCTTCGAAGGTTTTCAATTGCTCCGTGGACTGAGCCACGAGGTCCTCCGCTGACTTTACAGGAGTGCGATACACCAAGCCCTTCATATAACTTCACAAATTAATTGTACCACATACATAAATACATATCAAAGTAAATATATAAATAAATTACTAATTTAAATAATTTGAATGAATAAAACACACTTCTTCACAAACCATTGCACCGAATATCGAAGCGCATTCGTAGGTATCCAAATACAAACACATCCTATTTTCACTTAAAATAAGTCTGAGTCTAGAAAAGCTTCGTTCCACGTCACCTGACGGGTTAGGTCCATAACGAAAGAATGGTATATCAAACGTACAAACTTTCAAAGATTCGCATTCATTGTAGCAATCCAATAAAACTCGTTTATGACACACATATCTGCAAAGCTGGAGTTTTTCTCCAGAAAATTTTTGAATTAGGTTTTCACCCCTGAAATAACAGATTCTGCGCTTGGTTCATCCAGTTTTTAGAGCTGTTCAATCATGAATTGAAGAGCCTTGGTACTTCTGTATCTGACGCCTGCGAATGCGATATGGTTTTAGAGAAATCTTCGAAATGCACTTTAATGAATACAAAAGACTCGAGTAATCGTTCTGATATAGGAAATGTCATAATAATCACTGCACTACACTTCTACCTACTTATTAAGTCTATGACTTACAGAGCAGCAGTACGAATGACAGCAATGGCATTCGCTGCACAATAACTCTATGTTTGAAGTGCTACCCCACCCCAGGACCAGGCTATCAACTCAGCCCTGTGCATTCCTAACCTCAACCTGCAGCCTCCGTAACCCAAAAACCGAGACCTACTTATGACATATTGAAATTACTAACTTTTATTTTTCAGTTTACTGTTTAATATTAAAGGGTAAAAAATCATGCACTGAACAAAGCTATTACTATTCTCTTTCTTTATGCAGAAAATGGTAGCCTACAAGGACCTTGCCAACTCCCAGTGCTACTTAGAAAGGATGAAAGACTCTGACGGTGGACTGAAACAGCAAATTCGACAGCTCCAGTCTCCACACCTAGTCAACAATATGAAGACATTATATGTGTCAAATGTCAATCTTTCCAAATATGAGGTAAGTTGTGCAGGCATCTATAATACTCTCCAGGCATGTGCAGATGAAGCACCATATACTTATACTTCCGCGGACTGCGTCGTTATTGCTGTGCTGGAGGATATTACTGGGTTATCTATACACACAACGTGTGATAACTTCGCATCTTTAAAACTTGTAAATGGTAACAATATGCACTACGTTCAAAGAAGTTTTAAATTATTTCAATAGATGTGTTCCAAAGCTTTGAACTTGCCATGGGTTTATAAAGATCTATGTAACAGTCTTCAGTCATTTCCCCTTCTCATCCATTTTCTGGGAAATGCTAAGCATCTTGGCAGTTATGAAATGTAAAATGTTCAAAATGCATCCAATGTAGTATAGTTCCTTACCTTACCTTAATTGTTAAACTTAGGAAAGCGATTGCGAACAACTAAACTGTTGCATACACTGTATACACAAACCATATCTCAAAGACATACCCATTCCAGTACCTAATTTTTTTTACAGAAAATCTGATGCATAAAGTTCACCATTACTTTCTCTACCTGCTTTCATTTATTTTCATACCTGTCCTATAAATTATTCATATATAAATGTATTTTTATATTCACTTCCTGTTTATTGCGTTAATATTCAAAGATGTGGTTTCAATACATATTTTGTTGTAGATGCATAGAAGTGTACAGGACGTTGGGGTAGCAGTCAGCTGTTTAAAAATCAAGATGAGATAATGTGCCTTGATAATTATTCTCCTTACACGGGCTCAAGAGAAGCATTCTACAAAGGCAGAACATTGTAAAACCCTAACAAAATACTGCGAGTATCCCAAAAATTATACAGGTGTCAAAAAAAAAAAAAAAAAAAAAAGCCACTGATAACGCCTGGTAAGTAGTGTAAAGTGGAGAAATTGCCATCAGGCTTGTCTGCTACAGGAATTTACCTCTCAACAAAAACATCTTCACCGAAGCCGACTACATAGCAGCCCAAGCAGATGCTCCAAAGAAGAGCAGTACAGTGAAGAGTCCTGAACCTTTGTTGCTGGTTTCTGCAGGTGTATGTGCTGTTTCTGTATCATCTTCAAAAGTTCTTTCAACTTAATTTGCTGATCCTTCAACTTCATCTGCTGGTCCTTCGATTTCATCTGCTACTTCTTCAGCTTCGTCTGCTGGTCTTGCAACTTCATTTCCTGGTCCTACAACTTCATCTGGGTTTCCCATATCAATGACTGTTACAAAATAAAAAAACCTGCCTGTCACCTCATAAAGTATCTCCAATCCCCATCACTAAAATAAAGGAGGTCGGCAGCGGAAGTCGCAACAATAAAAAATAATTATAGCATCACCCTATAAGAATGAGCTCGCTGAGTCCTTGAAAAGGAAGAAACAGACCACAAAAGGAAAGGATGCAAAGAAGAAATTAAAAGACTGAAAAAATTCAAGAACAAAATGGAAAGCTGTGACTCAGAATCTGATAAAATTGAAATTAACTCTGGAGATAATGACCTTGACACTCCTGTAGGAAACGTAAACCCAGATAATGATGATTGTTGCTGTTTGTTTTGCGATGAGCGCTTTTCAGAAGATACTAGAGGAGAACGGTGGATTCAGTGTCTTGTTTGTTTTCAATGGGCAGATATTGAATGTGTAGACGCTGAAAAAAGTGAATATGCGTGTGATTTCTGCAAATAATATACTTCAAAAGCTCTAAAAGAAACTTGTGTTTAAACCTTCTAAATTGCAATGACGCTAAATTCTACTATATTGTCTAGATTTATATTTTTTTCACTTCATAAGACCAATAATACTATAGATAGCCCTTATTTGGACCCTGTCTTTAAAATTCCATTTGATGCACATATTACGCAAAATAATGAACACTTCATATGCATAGCTGCTAATTTTACCTGATAACTTTAGCGTGATTTTAAATAAGTATACTACTTTCCCTATTAAAATAACAGCGGTAAGAAGAGAACTTTTTCAAAATATATGCCCAAATAGAAATGGTAGCCTGTATTCGGACCATCTCCTCTATAGAAAACGCTACTACACAAAAAAAAATGTGGATCTCGTTGAAATACACATCTTATGTTAGTTTAATTTTTGTTGTGGAGTGAGCCATTTCGGAGATAACTCGTGTTATTTGTCTGAATTTTCCAATATGTATCCTTTTTTCAAACGGGAAGTCACTATTCATTTTTTTACCTATTGGCCATGCAAAGAAAATGGAAGGTCAAAGCCATCACGTTATCGACCACCTCTTTAAAGATTGGATTATCGCTGAAAGCTACTGTATTCCTCTTGCACCTACGAGAAGTTAGTAATAACATAATTTCTACAATGTTGATCTCACTAACACGAAGTGGGTAGAGGAATAAAGATTTGTAAGAAAAGTATGTACAAGAGTGGAGAAGGTCATGTGAATGCGCACAACAGATTTTTTACTTTCTCAACTACATTCATAATAGTGTGTGTGTGGTGTTTTTTTTTTGTTTGTTTGTTTGTTTGTTGTTGTTGTTGTTTTTTGTTTGTTTTTTTTTGTCCTGTATCTGTGAACAGCATAACCCAAAAATCTGATGTGTTGCACTCACATGACTTCCTCTACTCTTGTACTAACCATTCTTACAAACTCTTATTCCTATATCTTCTTTCTTGTTAGTTGAGACAAACATTTGTACAAATTATCTTATTGCTTATTTCCTTGTAGGTGCAAGGGGAATGTTAGAATATAGTAGGCTTTGTGCGATAGTCAAATGTTTGAGATTCTGTTGTCTTTGCACACTTGACACATAAAAAAAAAAAAATGAACAGGGATGATCAATTTCACGAAAGTTCTAAGTTTTCCGAAACTCACACACATAACAAGGAATATCTCAGAAATGGTTCACCCTACAAGAAAATTTATTGAGACATAAATTGTGTATTTTAGCAAGATCTACATTTTTTCTATAGTATGATTTGGTCTATCTTTAACGGTTTACCAGTTATGCAAAAGTCGTCCAGAGTAAATACGACTACAGGGGCTATAGCCAGAAAATTCAAGATATACATTTCATTTGTCATCAAAATATCTCAAACATATGACATTTTAATAAAAATCGTTAGAGCCATTTTCAAGAAAATAAAACTTTTCGAAAATTTTTCCATGTAAAGGGTAGTTTAGGGTGGGGCTATTTTCTTCAAAATCTTCGTGTCACATTCTTGAAAGATATTAAACTCAAATACCAACTTTGGTTTTTAACCGACTTTCCGTTTTTGAGTTATGCTGTCCACAGACTGACAGACTGACAGACTGACTGACAGACTGACACACAGACACACACACGCGCGCGCGCACGCGCGCGCGCGGACCTTTTTCTAAAAATTCTTTTTTTTTGGATTCAGGGGGCCTCAAAACATGTATTTCCGGTGAAATCTCGACATCGAATTTTTAGGTGGAATACAATACTTCCCCTACTTACCAGTAGAGAAAGTAAAAAAGCGTAAAGTCGGTTATACCTATAGCAAATTTGGTATTTAAGTTCACTATCTTCCACAGATGCAATCCGAAGATTTTGAAGAAAGACCCTCCGCTTGCTCAAAGCTAACGATTTTGTTAATACACTATATGTTTAGGACATTTTCAACGCAAATGAAATGTGTATCTTGAATATTTTGGTAATCGTCTCTGAAGTTGTCTCCATTCCGGACCAGTTTTGCATAAATGGTAAGTAATAAGCCATGGACAAAATCTTACTAGACAAAAATTGTAAATCTCGCTAAACCACACAATTTGTTTCATATAATCCTCTTATTTGTGGAGATGGCCATTTTCGAGATATTTCTTGTATTTCTTTTAATTTCAAATACTTGCACTTTGCTCAAATAGAAAGCCCTGAGGTATTCGTTTTTTTCTTTTCTTGGCCATGTCAAACCCATCACACAGCGACCAGCTCTTAACAGATTTGACTATCGCTTAAAGCTACTACATTCTCCTATTCTCTTGTACCTAAATGGGATATGGAAATAAAAAGACATATCTAATAAAACTATTTCTACAAGCGTTTATCTCGATCAAAAAAGTAGATGGAAGAACATGTTGTACAAGAGTGAATAGAGAAAGTCATGAGAGTGCACATAACAGATATTTCTTTCTATAGCACGTACTTACATTCGCAGTAAGATAAGTATTGCATTCCCCCTAAAAATTCGTAATGAAGATTTCACGGGATATCTACTCGTGTTGATGTTCTATCAACTTCAAAATTCATTTATAGAAAAAAGGTAGGCTGTGTGAGTAAAATACGAAAATTAGGATAAATATCAAACTTTGTGTTCAGCATATTATAAAAATGTGACGAAAATTTGCAAGAAAATCTAACGCTAAATTGCCATTAACGGTTTTGATTAAAATGCCATATGTTGAGCACCCATGGCACATTTGAGTAAGAAATATACTGCATGTGTTGAATTTCCTGAAAATAGGCTTAGTTCTCTTCGTTAGATGTGATTTGTGCATATAATTTCATTAAACTTGTAAACCGAAGAGATACACAAAAGCTTACTAAACAATGTAGATCTTGTCAAATCATTTATGTCAGTTTTTGTGTCATTAACCTTTCAGAGATATTCACTCCTATCCAGGTATCGAAGTTTTGGATGGAATCAATATCTTCTCTGTCTACTATGTACGTGGTAGAGAAAGTAAAAAATCGTATGTGTACACTCACATGACGTTTTCTACACTTGTACGCACTATTCTTAAAAACGCTTATTCCGCTTCAAGTCAACCCAAATAAAAATTTTCAGAAATTATCTTATTGCTAATTTTCTTGTAGGTGCATAGGGAATATGGAAATACAGAAGGCTTTAAGCGATAGTGAAACCTTTTAAAGCTCGTCGCTATGCGACGGCTTTGAAATTCCCTTCTCCTTGTATGCTCTTCTTCATCTGATTACCTTCTCGTATGGGGGACTGACAGTCCCTAGGAGTTACAAGCCAGTGCCTAGGGTCAGATGTCTGTCGAGGAGCAGGGGAACCTATGGACCGGACAGAGTTAAGACCTGGTCAGCCCAGCACAAGGTATGGTACTGAGGAAGAGGATGATAAGAAATTTAGGTAAAAATGGATGAATGGAAAGTTGATGATGGAGCAATTGGTAGAATGAGTGGCGGAGGAAACCGGATAACTCGGAGAAAACCCGCCCATACGCCGCTTCGTCCACCATGAATGCCACATCCGGGTCCTGGGATCGCAGCCTTGGTGGTAGGATCGGTCTGGGTGTCGCCCTTTGTATGCTCAAAATATACAATTAATAATGATTTCCCACATGAGAATTAAGTATTGGAACATTCAGATAAATAACAAGGAATATCCCCGAAATAGTTCACTCCAAAAAAGAATGTATTCGATATAACTCGTATGTTTTAACGATATCTACATGTTTCGTGTTTTAAGATGCCTATCTCTTACTGTTTACCAGTTATGCAAAAGCCATCCAGAATTAATAGGCCTTCTGAGGACATTCCCGGAAAATTCAAGATATGCATTTCATTTGACATAAATATCTTAAACATGTAACATTTTAATCAAAATCGTTAGTTATCTTTTATAAAATCAAAATTTTCCAAAATAATAAAGGGTAGTTCGGGTAAGGGATTTTCTTGAAAATCGTTGTGTAACAGTCTTGGAAGATGCTGAGCTTAAATACCAAGTTTGGTATTTGGCAGACTTTTCGTTTTCAGTTATGCTATTCACAGACTCACAAATACAGGCGCGCGCGGACCTTTTTCCAAAAGCGATTGTTTGGGTACACGTGTACTTCCGGTGAAATTTCAACACCGAATTCTTGGGTGGAATACGATGCTTCCCCTACTTACTATACGTGGTAGAGAAAGGAAAACTATTTGAACAATATTGAGTCTACGTAGGAGGACTATGATGAATGTTCCTTCAACACTCGGAAAACCAATTCTGTAATTCATAAAAATGGGATAGTAGGAATTAAAATATTGGATTTTTGATCAATGCTGTATTATGTTTTTTATCTCTCGTAGTGAAATTGAATTATTAAACGAACGGAGTTCATTTATCTTTGGCTTCTTTTGTTTCCTTTTCAATTAATGTCATTAGGAAAATGTTCATGTTTGGATGCTGGTTGATCTTTGTGTTTTCCCAGAGTCAAAGGAAGAGAAAAGAAATGGTTATGACAAGAAAGTTGGCCCAGTTTTGTTATCACAAATAAACAAGTCTGAACGGCACGGCCTTGGCCGATGACCGCCAGCAATCTCATTCATGAACTGCCGACCCATCACTCCTTCAATTACCGAACGTCTACAATTAAAGGCAATTAACAAACAAATTAAAGCCTTTTTAAACATTTACTCCCAATTGCTTGATGACTAGAAGTTCTGCAGAACAGAATCATCAATCTTTTCATATCGTGAAGTCCATTGCTGCATTTCCTTTTTTAGCTCGAGGAAAAGGGGTCAAGGTGCAGCCGACAGTTAATAAACGTTATTTCTCTTAAGGGAATGTACATCTTTACAATGCAGGGAACCCCAACATGTATTATATAAAACTAATACCTGCTTCTGATAACAGAAGCTTGCACAACCTTCGGTCGACGAAGCAAGTAATCTGGGGTATATGTACATATAATCTGCTCCTCGACGAGTTTTGTGTATGCTGAACTACAATATTTATGGAATTATTCCAATGGAAATAATGTCTTAAAAGCTCTGTTTAAATTAACGTCACGATTCAACTGCGTGCAGCAATTAGTAGTCCGTAGCATGCAGCTGGTAACATAGCTCCAATTTGAAGTCTACGTCTTGTTTTCATTTGGTCAAAGAAGCATATGTACATCATGTGCCATTTGCGGATGCGTGTACTAAACCACAAATGCTAATAAGAAAACAGTTTTCTGATCGAGATTGACCGAGGCGGAAGTCTTTGGTGCCGGAGAGAATTAATCACTAGATTAAACGAAGCTCGGAGCGAACGTTTTAACAAGCTGTTGCTGACAACAAAGCACATTTCAAAAGGTTTGCTTCTTTGGAAGAGACTGGACTCATATTTGCAGAAGTGCACGTTTCGGATACAGTATCACCAAAAGTGAGATTGCTTGCCCTTATTTTCGACATTCCATAATTCTAGACCACTGTGATAATCTTCAATAAATCGTGCTGTTTTTTCAATAGATGTCACATGGACATTTTGCACTGATTTACAGCAACACTGCTCAGCAAACAAATCTTTGAGGCATGGGACACAATTATGGGACCTACAGGTCACACATCGCATGCTACATGATACCAATGCCCCCTAGATAACTTGTTATTTAGGAGACATTGATGATACATGATATCTCTTCAGTTGAAAACCGACTGTCACATGCTGAATTTCGTTTTAGATTTGTTCACTTTATTGTACTCATTGGGGCTATAGTATTGTACTCAAGTCCCATTGAATGTGTTTATGTGGTGCTATACAGAGCGGTTGGTTGTACATCTTTTGGTTAGTTCAAAAGGAGGTCACAGTGCCAACATTTGTGAGCCTTTGGCGGTTAGAAGCAAGAGGAATGTAAATAATATAGGAGTGGATGTGGTGATGGATGCAGCACTTGTGCAACTTCTTGTAGCTAGTGGGTAAATCTCCGGAAACCCTAGATCGGCATGCAGGCTATTGTTGTCCGTATTTTGCACAAATGGAAGTGCAACACCATAAAATACTTTCCTGGATAAAAACTAACATTAAAGGTTTATTTGTATGCGTTTTAATAAGACAGGTACCCGGAAGACAAAATCAAAGAACGTGCATCATTCGCAATTTTGTTTCTTACGTTTATAATCTTTCAGAAGTTATGCTACCCATAATGTTTTTCATAAGTCGAGACAAGAGAATGAATCTCAGCATTCTGTCATTTTGTGAGGCACAGCAGCTGAGGCATCAGTTTTGGTGCACACACTAGCATATAACAGCTATCCATCACTAGGACGCAAGGCAAATCCCCTACTGTTAATTTGGGTGAGTTAACACTAGGAGAATCGGAAATCACTGTCTTCGTAGAGGGATTAATCCATCATTTAGGTGGGTTTTGTCTGATTTAAATGTAAATATAAAATAAACGGGAATACAAGAATTTTATGTTAATCTGTCTCTGTATTATATTTCGTAACTGGAGAACTTTCAATGCAATGTTACAATCTTTTATTATTACTTATAACAGTTTATTAATGGAATAAGGAAACGATAAGATATTTCTGCAAGTAAACAATATTTTGACACAAATAATAAACTACAAGGAAATAAAGTTCAAATCCTCTACAATTAATATTCAAAACTGGTAACTGCAACCTGACCACAGTTGCATTCAGTCTTGCTTAGATATAGTCCACAAACATATTCGGAGTGCATTTGCTTTCATTGTTACTGTACTGGTAGGTTTCATGCAGTTTTATGTCTTTGGAATATCAGGTATCTATGGTTTCTACTGGAAGTTTATTCGGTTGTGATTGTGAAACGTTTATTTTATTAATTTACGTTATTATTATTATTGTTGTTGTTATTATTGTTGTTGTTAATAATTTGCTAACGTGTAAATTCGGTATCTTTATTCTCCCAGCCAAATTAAATAGATAAATACAAAGAAAATGTGATAGGTCACAAACCTATTAAGCGGGTCATGCTATAAAAGTCTACAGTCGTTATTATGATGGATAGCATGACTTCTAGTTTGAAATAATTCTATCTCTTCAGAAAGGTTTTAAAACGGCTAATTCTTTGCAAATATACAGGATGTATGTACGATATTTATGTCAAATACTTCAGGGACGCCCTCTCAAAATCAAAACAGTAAAAAGAAAGTTTATATGAAAGTCGGTCTGAAAATAATTTATTGTTGAGCTATAACACCAAATTGGAGGCTAAAAAATTGCTTAATATGGCTTCCTCCTTCGATGCATGCCCTAAATATATGCGTTCACAAATTCTGGAATGTTTCATATTTGGTAAAATCCAGTGTGGATACGTTCTTTCAGAGCGTCAATATCCGTTACAGGAATCGTATAAACCAGGGACTTTGAGCGTTTCCAGGCGAAGAAATCCATTGGATCAAATCAGGAGATCGAGCAGGCCATGCAGGAAGTCTCCCACAAGCAATCCAATATGTGCTACTTTTTGACTGAAATGTGCTAGCGCACCACATTCGTGAAAACCACATTCGTTGATGACGTCTATACTCTGTTCATCAAGAGATTAGAGGAGATATAAACAAAGCACCGGCTTGTATCACTCCGCGGCCACGTGCTTCCACAATGACGCAACACGGTTACCTACCGCTACGTGTAGGTATAATATGCATTTTACACTACTAAAAGGATATATTTACTTGATCCAAATAACATATAGCACGTGGAAATTAACTGCTACTTACGTCTTCTCTGTCCACAATAACACTTTTTCATTTCCTGCTCACAATCTCGAAACCAATCTCCAGAAGCAGCTTGTGGAGGGAAGTTCGTTTTAAATCTGGAAGATCGGAATCAGAGTTAACTGTCAACAGCACTTTGTTTAAGGTAGAGGTTCATTGTTAACAAAGAACTGGCGAAATTTTCGACGGATTGCAGATCTCACACTCACAAATTCGTCGCAAACTACATCCACCATTTATCTGGCATGTGGTCGCTTTTTACCTCTTCACCAACTGAGGATTTTTCTTTGCGTGTGCTGTAAATACTTGCAACTGACACACCGGTAAACTCGGATGTTAATTTCATCACGTCTTCGATAGCAAGTTCGGGATATTTCTCGCAGAACTTGTTAAACACGTTCAATATTGTTGTCTTTTAACCACTTCAAAACGGTTTTCCGCGCTTATGTTTTACAACTCACTTGTTCCGCCATGTTACTTTCATACTGAATAATGCGCGCGCAGAATGAATTAGGCTGGTTACAGATTCACTTAACTGAGTATTCTTACACTTTAACTATGCTTAGTACACTTAGTTCATGCTTTAGCAAACATTAAGTGACATTTCAGACCTCAGTAAGAGTATTTCTTCAAGGGACTATTTACACGGCGAAAGCGTCAAGAGGGCGCGCTGTGGTCAAAACGCACGTGGCTTTGTTTACATCTCCTCTAATCTCTAGATGAACAGAGTATAGTAGCACATATTAAATAAACAATGCAACTCATTTCTGAGAAACTATCCAAGCGCGAAAGAAATAGAGATCGCTAAACTGATCATGGATGATTCCACCCCAAACTTAGGCAGAACCTCTGTTGAGTCACTCCTGTCGACTTCATGAGGATTTTGATAGGCCAAGTTATGGCCATTATGAAAATTCAAGATACAGTCATGAGTAAACCCAGCCTCATCAGTGAACAAGGTGCGTGCTAAAAAGTGCATAAACATAGGTAAACTCTGGAACATGCAGTGACAGAAAGTTCTTCTTGACTCAAAGTTCACCACATTAATCCTTGCATATGCTGAAGGTGATACGGGTAAAGAAGTTTTTCATGCAAACTTCTCCAGATAGTAATGTGACCAACCCCTTCCCTGACTACAATGCATGTTGTGCTATCTAATGGATATGCGTTCACATCACGAAGTAGTAGTTCTTCACGGTCAATGTTTCGTACCTCTCTTTATCTAACATACGAAACACTCATCTCAAGTGATCTAGTCTCTCTCTCTCTCTCTCTCTCTCTCTCTCTCTCTCTCTCTCTCTCTCTCTCTCTCTCTCGCATTGAATAATTCGTGAGAATGTCCGTGAGCAAGGTAACTGCTTGTCGGGGTACTTCCCTGCATAAAGTTCACCTGCTCGTGATGCATTCCCATATGCAACGCCATATTGAAAGAGCGTACCCGGAAGATTGACACCAATAACGATACACCTGCATAATTGGCTGAATTTCAGTAAAAGTCAAGGAATTTAGGGACTGTATTGTTCACTATTTACTAAATGCTCCTTTAAAATGCAATGCCCGCCAAAATGACCCTCCTTTTTTAAATGGAATAGAAGTGAAATAGCGTTTCCCGGCCTCTCAACCTGCTAGACACGTTTTTTTCTAACATACCTCGATCAAAAAGTCTTATCGGTTAAGATACTTCTTGAGTGCTGTTTTATAACACTATTTTATAGGGATGTGGATGGTAAGAAAAATTAAAGGACTCTTCTTACTTTTTCCTTCGAAATGTTTCGTGATTAGTCCATACCTTTCTCTAAAATCTAATATGTACTTGTCCAGCAAAGTACATCACCGCCAGTTTCGAATCGCGAAAATATAGTGAATATTTTTTTTTTTTCGTCAAAATTGTAATAGTGGTGTCTAAAACTGCAATTTTAGCGAGATTTCAAAGTTACTTTTACTAGCAAAACATTAGAAAGTAGCTGCCAAATATAAACGAATTTCGTTTGGTTTTAGAAACAACATTCTAACAATGTTATATCATCCTCACATCCATGGTACAATTTACTGTGACCCGCAGGTTTGGAGATTGGCAGGATCGAGAATATCTGGATTCTGTCGAGGATTTTCAACTTCACTGCTTCAAGAGGCACGGCCGCAGTACCAGCAGCCTCTGCTGGACAACGAATTACCAGAGAACGACCATCAGGAGATTCCAGAGATCGGAACTGCCCTGGTGGAGCAACACCGGGGTAGGTACAAGAGAAGCTACAACGGACGCCGGTTCCGCGGTCAGACGCAGACACAGTACCTGTCGTTCAACGGTGCAAATGGAGGCAAGGCGGAGGCGGAATCCACGGCGGAGCACTCTCGCACCCTTGTCAGTAAGTCCCTACTACTCTTCAGCATGCCAATCCGACTTGACTGTGTTCCTTAGTTTCTGTTATTGGACATTCGTAACACAAGAGGTGCTTCTTAACCTTCCTAATGTTAGTATGGAATCTGCATAAACTACAAACGGGCTTCCAAATGGACCACAAGTAGAATTTACAAAACCCATATCCTAGTTTTCATGATGTACAGAATGTTTAACATTTAATGGAGAAAAAAGCGCAGCAGCCCATGAAGGGCCAAAGCTTGCTGCCCGGCCGCTGCGTCCCCCAACTCTGCCCACCACAGGCGTCATGAGTGGGATGCAGTACTGGAGCGTGGAAGGTGGTCAGCACCTCGAGATCTCAGGGCCATTTATGCGACCTTCACGGCCTGGGGTCGCTACAAAAAGTAGCTCCGGGATGTTACGAGGCTGAGTGAGTCCCGTGTCAGACCTTCTAGCGGGGGAAAGATCCGCACGCCCGTACTGGGGATCGAACCCGGGTCCTCCGCGCCAGAGGCAGGCACGCTACCACTGTGCTACGGAGGCAGTCTAACATTTAATGAGCATGAAATAATAAACAATACATATAATCTTAACCTCTATTCCCTTGTATGACACAAAATCAACCAAATGTCGTGATATTTTGGCGAGTTCACTAGACTGCACCGTCCTTGGTATTAAAATACTATTATCATTACTACATACATCATTTTCTTAATTACATTTTTGTTCATTATTAACGGATCTTTTATTTCTAAAGCATTTTCATCTTCTGGCCCATCTGAGAAAATATCTCACTCATATTTACTGTCATTAATTGTATTATACTCAAAGCTTTCTCTAGGTTATCGTCTTTATACAAAGAGCTCTTCTCTTTGACATTTCACTGACCACTGTATCTGCACGGATAGCTAACTTATTTTGAAGACCAGAAACAAAACTGACAGCTTTTTTTTCAGACTGGAAAAAAACTTGAATGCAACAATGAAAAAATCAAGAATGTATACAAATATTGTGCTAAGAAATACATGGCAGCAATGGGTACATAACAACCTAGAATAGTGCGCTTATTTATTATCATCTTGGAAAATGTTTACATAACTCCAATGTGTATGAAGGATCTAAGACTAAGTGGACCCCAACACCTATATCACTAATGTTAAGATTACTCGTGTTTTCTGCATGACTGTCTCATTATTTTGAATAAAAATGCACTACTTTAAACACATTGAAAATTAGCTTCCCCTAAACACATTTTATTAATACAATTAGTCAAGAAGTTAAGACTGTGTCCCAAATGAACCGAACCTACTAGTATTAGGAAAATTCAGGCTGATAAGTAAATGCAAGGGTAACATAACTTGGAAATACTACAAAACAAAAGCATAAACATACATTATTAAAGTTAAAATGTGCAAGCTCAAATTTACGTGCTTGCAGTTATGTGTTTTAAAACCAAGTACGATTGCAATAGCGGTTTTACACCATACCGTTATCATCAGGGCCCCTTATCCCGATGGCTTTGATCGAAAGGTTTGAGATTTGGAATATTCATCTGCTGTGTCAAACACAGAATTCATTCAGCAGTTAGGGCTGCTTCTTCCTTATGTAGAACACAAATTTCTGACGTCATCAGTGGTTTGTGCTGGAATTGTGACTTGGGCTATCACTAGGCCCACTATAGCCGGGTCATGGCTGAGGGGTTAGACCAGGCCTGACGAACTGCACTCACCGTGTGTGAAGACATATTCCTATTTGCTCTCCCTTTGAGACCACAAATTCTATTTCCTCAATTTTCATTTCTATTCTTTTAGTCTGTCCCTGCCACTTTTCCTGATTTTCCAACTTATGCTTTCAATCACTCTTAATAAATTCTGTCTTTTCAGGTGGTACAAATGGAATGGGACAAGCACAAAGTCAGTCTGGTCCAAGCGGATGTGAAGGTTGTTATCCCGGATATCAAGATGTCCCTGGCCAATTGGCGCGTCCAGGAGCTCCGGGATACCCTGGAGTAAGTGTTCCAGGAGCTCCGGGTTATCCGGGTGGTGTACCCAGTGGACAACCGAGCTACCCAGGAGTGTCTACCGACGGAGTATCTGGGATTCCAGGACGTCCAGGAACACCAGGTTATCCAGGAGGACCAGGAGTAGGACCAGGAGCGCCAGGTTATCCAGGAGCACCTGGGGTAGGACCAGGTTATCCAGGAGCACCGGGAGGAGGACCAGGTTTTCCAGGAGCACCAGGAATAGGACCAGGAGCGCCAGGTTATCCAGGAGCACCAGGAATAGGACCAGGAGCGCCAGGTTATCCAGGAATAGGACCAGGAGCACCAGGTTATCCAGGAGCACCGGGGGTAGGGCCAGGTTACCCAGGAGCACCAGGAATAGGACCAGGAGCCCCAGGTTATCCAGGAGCACCTGGGGTAGGGCCAGGTTACCCAGGAGCACCTGGGGTAGGGCCAGGTTATCCAGGAGCACCGGGAGGACGACCAGGTTTTCCAGGAGCACCAGGAATAGGACCAGGAGCGCCAGGTTATCCAGGAGCACCTGGGGTAGGTCCAGGTTATCCAGGAGCACCTGGAGTAGGGCCAGGTTATCCAGGAGCACCGGGAGGACGACCAGGTTTTCCAGGAGCACCAGGAATAGGACCAGGAGCACCAGGATATCCAGGAGCGCCAGGAGTAGGGCCAGGAGTGCCAGGAGCACCAGGAGTGGGACCAGCAGCGCCGGGAGTAGGGCCAGGAACACCTGGTTATCCCGGAATGGGACCAGGAGCACCAGGTTACCCAGGAGTAGGGCCAGGTGCACCAGGTTATCCGGGGCTAGGGCCAGGAACTCCGGGTTATCCAGGAGTAGGGCCAGGAGCACCAGGTTATCCAGGAGCGCCGGACGGAGGGCCAGGATCTCTGGGCTATCCAGGAGGGCCGGCAGGAAGACCAGGAGCACCGGGTGTAGGTCCAGGAGTACCAGGTTATCCAGGAGCACCGGGTATAGGGCCAGGAGCACCAGGTTACCCAGGAGGTACAGGTGTAGGGCCAGGAGCACCAGGTTTCCCAGGAGGTCCAGGTGTAGGGCCAGGAGCACCAGGTTTCCCAGGAGGTCCAGGTGCAGGGCCAGGAGCACCAGGTTACCCAGGAGGTCCAGGTGTAAGGCCAGGAGCGCCGGGTATAGGACCAGGAGCACCAGGCTACCCAGAAGCGCCAGGTGTAAGACCAGGTGCGCCAGGTTATCCTCTAGCACCAGGAGTAGCGCCAGGGGCACCAAGTTATCCGGGAGCGCCGGGAGGGCCGGATTACCCAGGAGCAGGACCGGGAGCACCAGGTTATCCAGGAGGACCGAGTGTAGGACCAGGAGCGCCGGGTTATCCGGGAGCACCGGGATATCCGATAGCGCCGGGAGGAGCCCCGGGTTATCCAGTAGCGCCGGGAGGAGGTCCAGGATCACCAGGTTATCCGGGAGTAGGTCCAGGAATGCCAGGTTATCCGGGAGCACCGGGAGTACATCCAGGGGCACCAGGTTATCCAGGAGCACCAGGAGTAGGCCCAGGAGTATCGGGAGTGTGTCCAGGAGCACCAGATTGCCCAGAAACTCCAGGAGCGATAGGTTATCCAGGAGCACCTGGTTACCCAGTAGCACCTGGAACACCAGGAATTAGACCGGGAGCACCAGATTATCCAGGAGCACCAGGGGCAGGACCAGGAATGCAGGTTTATCCAGGAGCACCTGGTGTAGGGCCAGGAGCCCCAGGTTATCCCGGAACAGGTCCAGGAGTTACTGGCATTAGACCAGGTGTACCGGGTGCAGGTCCGGGAGTGCCAGGTTATCCAGGAGCAGTGCCAGGAGCTCCCGGAGTAGGTCCAGGAGCACCAGGTTATCCAGGTGGAGTGCCAGGAGCTCCCGGTGTAGGACCCGGAACACCAGGTTATCCAGGAGTGCCAGGAGCTCCCGGTGTAGGACCAGGTGCACCAGGTTATCCAGGAGTGCCAGGAGCTCCCGGTGTAGGTCCAGGAGTACCAGGCCATCCAGGAACAGTTCCAGGAGCACACCCAGGAACGCCAGGTTATCCAGGAGCACCCGGAACAGTTCCAGGAGTACCAGCATATCCAGGAGCACCGGGAGTGGTTCCTGGAGCACCGGGCTATCCATCAATGCCTGGTGCAATTCCAGGAACTCCTGGTTATCCAGGGGTACCAGGCTATCCAGGAGTACCAGGTGCTGTTCCAGGGGCACCAGGCTATCCAGGAGTTTATCCAGGAGCACCAGGCTATCCGGGAGTACCCGGAGCAGTGCCAGGTACACCTGGCTATCCAGGTTATCCAACTGCTCCAGGAGCCTTAGCGCATCCAGGAGGATATGGTGTTGCGGGAGGCGACTCCCAAGCAGAAAGCAGTGTCCGACAGGAAGACAATGAAACGCAGGCTCTAGCTTCAGCACAAGGAAAACTTGGTGAAGGAATTGCACAGGCACAAGTAACGGGAGTATACAGTGGCTCAGGCACCTTCTCAGCACAAGCCCAAACTTCAGATAAAGATCGCGGTGCTCAAAGTCAGGTAAGCGGAGGCAAGAGTGGAGCAACAAGTTTGGCCCAGGGAAGTGCTGGAGGTGGAAAAAGTCAGTCTCAAGTTCAGTATGGGGCAGCCAGTGGAGCTACAGAGGCACAAGCACAGAGTGGAGGTTATTACTATGGAACAAACACTCAAGTTCAAGCAGGGTCCCAAGGTGGCATGGCTGATGCGCAGGCTAAAGGTCAGGGAAGCACTTCTAGCCAAGCTCAAGTTGGCTTTACACCCTATCAAAGAAATGGTAAGGGAAATGACCAGAGAACTCCATTTCGGGGAGGAGGCACAGCATCGGCCCAAAGTGGGGCATATTCAGGACAGTCCCAAAGCCAGATTCAAGGATCCTTCCTTCATGGTATATCTTACACTGGAGCAGCACAAGCGGGATCTGGTACTTCAAGCTTTACCAGGGGATCTCAGGCCAATGGACAACCACCTCAGCAGCTTGTAGGTGCTGATGGTCTTTCACGAAATAGCAGAACAACTTCATCAAGCGAAACAAGAACACAATTTGATTCTTTCAACTCAGGTCAAAGAACTGCTTCCTCTCATACAAATACTCAGCAAACAGGAATGCAGCCTTTTGGATCAGTTTTTGGCAATGGTGACAGAACTTCAAATGGAGATCTTGGGTTTGGAGGTCAACAAAATGGGGATGGGATGCAACATGGCATGAGACAGAATGGAATGCCCAATGGAATGACACCAAATGGTAAAGGTGCACTGCCAGGCATGCAAATGCCCTCTGAACCTATTGATGATGGGGATGACTATGATGAGACAAGCGAAAGACCAGATGACTACATAGATATGCACCAGCCTCACCACAGCGACATGGGTGTTGCACGACCCAATATGAGAAGTGGAAATAGTGGCACACAACATCAGGGTGTCCATCTTTCAGGACAAAATGGTATCAGAAATTTCACCACAGGTCACTCTGAGAAACCAACGCAGTCTCAGCATATATTCCTTGGCCCTCTCAATGGAAGAGATGCACATATCGTCCAGGATACTGATGATGGTAGCAAATACCGACCTGGTGATGTACTACAACCAGGTCATACTATCCATGGCTCGCCAAGTTATACCATTCCAAAAGGTGTAAGGGGCAGAGTAGCATCAGTTGCAGGACCTGGTCAAACAGCTGCAAAAGGTGGACAATCTCAGACACAGACTGTTAGTCTCACTCCTGGCACAGGGAAAGTAAATTATACTGGTCCAGGTGGTAGAAGTTACCAGGCACCTACAATGAACATACCTGTGGCACAGCCATCATATGATCAGGTTGGTCAAACCCAACTAAGACAGGGGCAGTCCTATTCATCGAGAAAAAATGGAGTGCTTAACAGCCAGAGGAATGGTAAAACATTTAGAAATAGTGACCACGTAAGAAATGGGCAGCCAACCACCATCACATACAATCAGCCAACACCAGATAGCTTTGTTACAGTTACTAAAAGTGTTACTGGTCAACTTGATGGTGGGAGAGCCAATAATGGCACAGGAAATGGTGGAAAATACACTCACACATACTACACTAAATCTTCAACATGTGGGTATTTCACATTCTCATGTAATGTTGTTTTTGGTTCCAACGGTAGAACCAAGATATGTAAACCCAATCCACCTACAAACCCTGATGGAACTCCATGCTGCTGCTAGCACATTGTTTTTTTAATTAATTTAAAAGACTGTTTTTAAATTAATTTCAACAGTTCTTTGTGTCCCACACTGCCAGTATAACAACAGCAACATTGACTTCTGGTGATATAGATATTTCAAAAGCTTTGTTAACATTGTGTTCAATAGTTGTTATATTGCCTTATATTAAGCATAGATTCCTTCAAAACTCACGGTTCGTGTGTGCTAGAACAATCAATTATCATTGATTGGCCTTATAACCAGACTCCTTCATCTATGCCTAGCTGTAATTTTTAGTATATCATAATTTCATAGTTGTCTTCATAAGGCACCTAAAATTCCCTTAGCTAAGCAAATGTTTACGCCTAAATGAAAAAAGACCGTCAAAATTGCCATACATCAAACTAAATTTTTTATAATTTCTGTATAATTTGTTGCATTATTTGCATTTTATCCCTGGGTTGTCGTTTTTCAAGCACTACACTGTTTCTAACGTTTATACAACAGTAATTGTATACACTAACAGGTTTCAAAAAATAAACAATGGACTATGCGTATAATAGTTAACTTAAAACAAGAAACTTGCTCTATTACTGAATAAAGGTAAATGCAAAGATATATCCATTTCATAAGCAGAGAACAGGGAAAACTACCACAAGAGATTGTAAAATAAGTGTAGAGCTGAATAAAGTTTGAATGGAGTAATTTCAAGGTAACCCAGTTCAACATGCCTGCAAATACATATTGTCCTTAGACTTATTTTTGTAATTTCAAATGTGCCAAATTGTTGTTAAATTTAGAAATAATGAAGTAATGTGATAGGATTATTGTTTTCCATTTTACACTTCAGCTTCAGAGAAGTTATACTGTTTCCATTGTGCATGTCATAAACACAATGGCTTAATGTCTCACAGCTTTGAATTTTATGTATATTTATTCAACACAAAAACTTTATAGCTGCCTTATTTTTTGAAGAAATTGTCTGCTTCAATTAATACTTAGCTCCAGTATATGGTGAAGTCACTTTGTAGATTTGAATCCAATAAAAATGCTAAATGTTACTGATTGAAATAGATTTATAGGTAACTGTTCACATACATAAAAGTATTTTTTTGTTAAATTATAAACATGAGCCTTGAAATTTGTATGTTTGTAGTCATTTTTATATCAATAAAATTATTATAATAAATATGTTTATAATTTTATAAAATGTTTGCCATTTTAGCAGAAGAGTAATACTACTGGTGTTATCATGGTTTTTGATACAAAATAAAAACTATTTCTTATAACTGTATTTTGTAAATATTTGTATAAAAGATCTGTTTCCAAGAAATCAATTAGGTACTCATCAATTTTGTTTTGGTTATACACAGGGTTGTTTCCTATCTCTGATAACAAGTTTGACTTCGTTTCCACTATATGAAAAGCTATATCTCCAACACTGATCATGCTCTGTTTGTTGTCCCTTCATTCGAGCAATCACCCTGCACCTCAGTTTCTACGGAGAAGGCTCTTGTGAGTGCAGTCATGTCCAGAAGTTCCCATTTCTCTTTACAGGCTTTCCAAAGACAATCAACTGTTCGAGAGTGCCTACTTTCCAATGCCATTTTCAGAGTCCAAAGGCACAAAAATCCATCACAAAGGCATCAGAAGATTTCACTGGGAAGTTGCTGAATGCATGTATTCCATTTCCTGCTCCATTCTTTGCAAGAATGTGACAATGGAAATGGATGACTTGACATCTTGATGCACCCAGACTTTGTTTTGGTCTCTCCAATGGAGAGCCGGGATTTCAGTGTGGTAAATTGAGGTGAGAACTTCATCCTGATAATACTTGGAATTGATTTGAACCTTTTTAGCAACTCTACAAATTATCAGTTTCTCATTGTAGTAGTAATCAGCTATGACCATAAATCCATTCTGCATTATGCATATCATCTTTGAAAATTTTTTCCACCCCTTGGTTGGTAGAAATTGCAGGAGGTTTGTTACAGTCACATATGGCTCATCTAATGTGACCACAAATTTCCACTATTCTCCTGCCAGGTGCTTCTCACAGAGTTTCTTCTGTTGGTGCAATGTTCTCAGATGTGGCGTGGCAACAACTTATGAACCCGACCTTTGTGGTGCTACTCCATACTTAAATCTTTTTTACAATGGTGTTAACAGTTTTGATCCCAATTTGTTTGCAAAGTCCACTATGTGGTTGGATTACTGCCAGAGATGAGGGTCTTGATCTTTCTTGTCATCTCTGCAGAGCATCTGGCAGCAGGTTGTGGGAATGCCCATTTTGTTCAAAGGAACAAATATTTTCCCCTAAATATTTTTCCCTTTTTACTGTTTCAGAGGATTCTTCAGCACACAGTTTCTTCTCTTTCAAAGACCCAACAAATTTACTTTCTATATTACTTACGCAAACAGAGGAATGTGCATCCCAAAATAAATATATATTTTGAGACGTCCTAAATCAAAAACAAGTATTTTTACAAAAAATGTGTGTGTGTCTGTGAACAGTATAACTCAAAAATCTGATGTGTTGTACTCACATAACTTTCTTTACTCCTGTATTAACTATTCTTACAAAGTCTTATTCCTCTAGCTTCTTCATGTTAGTCAAGATAAACATTTCCAGAAACTATTTTATTGTTAATTTTCTTATAGGTGAAAGGGGAATATGGTGGAGTGGTAGTCAAATCTTTTAAAGCTGGTTGCTATATGAAGGCTTTGAAATCCCATTCCCTTTGCATGGCCAAAAGATAAAAAAGTGAATAATGACCTTCCATTTCAGAAAAGTTTAAGTATTGCAAAAGTCACACAAATAATAAGGAATCTCTGAAATGGTTCTCAATACATTAAAATGCACTTGGATATAACTTGCGTGTTTTAACAAGATCTACATTTTTTTGTACAATAAGACTTGGTCCATCTCTTATTGCTTACCAGTTATGCAAAAGTCATCAAGAGTATACACGACTACATAGGCTATAGCTAGAAAATTCAAAATATACATTTCATTTGGCATAAAAATATCTTAAACATATGGGATTTTAATCAAAATCATTGGAGCACTTTTTGAGAAAATCAAAGTTTTTGAAACATTCTCCATGTCAAGGGTAGTTTAGGGTAGAGGAATTGTCTTCAAACTCATTGTGTCGCATCCTTAAACATACTTAAATACTAATTTTGATTTTTAATCAACATTTTGTTTTTGAGTTATGGTGTTTATAGTCAGATACATATACACACAGATCTTATTCTAAAACTGCTTTTTTTTCTGTTTTTGTTGATTCAAGAGGCCTCAAAACATATTTCCAGTGAAATCTCAACATTGAAATTTTAGGTCGAATACAACACTTCCCCTACTTAATTATATGTAGTAGAGCAGTGGTATTCAACCTTTTTTCTCTGTGTACCCCCAAAGACAATTTTC
The DNA here is from genome assembly GCA_030765045.1 of Tenodera sinensis. Taxonomy (NCBI): domain Eukaryota; kingdom Metazoa; phylum Arthropoda; class Insecta; order Mantodea; family Mantidae; genus Tenodera; species Tenodera sinensis. The sequence goes on along the minus strand of CM060961.1, from coordinate 67,541,402 downwards.
CATTTTAGCCTTTATCCCTAAGCCTAGTCCTAGAGTTATCCTTAATTGAAATTATACACAACCATATTGAAAATAGATTATAATTTGTATAACTTATTTAATATTACATAAAAAATCTGATGTGTTGCACTCACATGACTATCTCTACTTTTGTACTAACCATTCTTACAAACTCTTAATCCTATAGCTTCGTGTTAGTTGAGATAAACCTTTCTACAAATTATTTTATTGCTTATTTCCTTGTAGGTGCAAGGGGGATATTACAATACAGTAGGCTTTGCCCATAGTCAAATCTTTTAAAGCCTTGAGACTCCATTCTCTTTGCACACTTAACATATAAAAAAAATGAACAACAATGTTCCATTGCACCAAAGTTCTACGTTTTCTGAAACTGACACACAAAACAAGAAATATCTCCAAAATGGTTCACTCTACAAAACAATTTATTGTGACATAAATTGTGTATTTTAGCAAGATCTACATTTCTTGTATAGTAAGATTTTGTCTATCTCTTACGATTTACGAGTTCTTCAAAACTCATCCAGACTAAATTGGACTACATAGGCTATAGCCAGAAAATTCAAAATATACATTTAATTTTTCTTAAAAGTATCTCAAACACCTGACATTTTAATCAAAATCATTAGAGCCATTTTCAAGAACTTAAAAATTTTTGAAGAATTTTCTAAACATTTTCCATGTAAAGGGTGTTTTAGGTTGGGGCTATTTTCTTCAAAATCTTCGTGTTGCATCCTTGAAAGACATTAAACTTAAGTACCAAATTTGGTTTTTAACCAACTTTTCGTTTTTGAGTTATGCTGTCCACAGACTGACAGATACACACATACGGACCTTTTTCTAATTTTTTTTTTTTTTTTTTTAATTCAGGGGGTCTCAAAACATATATTTCCGGTGAAATCTCGACATCGAATTTTTGGGTGGAATACAATACCAATACTTCCCCTACTTAGAGTAGAGAAAGTAAAAAAGGATTAAATTAAATTAAATTTTACGTACCCCCTAAGCAGTCTTATCAATTTTGATTAAATTACTATGGGTGAATTGCAGAAATGATATTTAGATAATTTTTAAAGTTGAGACATTGTGTCAGTATGGCTGCTGCCATTATTTACAAAAACCAGAAGGGATATTTTTAAGAGAAATTTTCCACAGAGCTTGCTATTACAAGCGTTGCTCTCCGCCATCACTTCAAAATATTGGAAAGCATTGTCTTTTCATATCTGCAGGACAAATATCATGTATGTATACCTTGAATTTTCTGCAAATAGCCCATAAAGTCCTCTTCATTCTAAATGATTTTTGTATAATTTGGTGAACTGCAAAATATAGACAAAATCTTAACGCACATGAATAATCATGGACACAATGCATTGCTAACCTCACAGAGTAGCATTACCACTGTAAGTCACACCTGACATCATAATCTCACTTGGAGAATGCACTTGTTGTATAGATATCTATTTACTATCTCGCTAAATGCTGTACTAATTGGAATCTTCCAGAGAGTTCCAGAATGTTTGAGATGGGGGGAAATGGAAACTTCTAGAAGATTCTGGGTATCTGTCAATAGTACTTCTGGTTTTTATGCTGAGTGAGAGCACTTATCACCTGGCCAATCAGTCAGTGCCTTCTACTGATAACCCAGGCCCATAGCTGTGTCACAATATAGTGTACATAAAAATACTGTCATACTTTAAACTGGTATTACGTCACTTTGATACTCATATTGGAATGGAATTGGTGACATTCAAAAGAAAAACTCAAAATATTTTTTTTAATATTTTATTTTTATTTAATATTTTTTACTATACCTCATAGACATTGAATGTGGCACCCACAAGTTCTGCTGCAGACATCAAGGCAATATTCCTATTCCTGACAGATTTTCATTATCCTCCACTAGTACCACAGAAGTCTAATCATTTTGCAGGGTCATCAGGTTTCAGCTTATGCAGTAATTGCAGTTTGTAGGGGCAAAGCTTCAGTCACACAAGCAGGATCTTAGATACGATGGTATGTTTACTACTGACTAGCTCTACAGACAGACCTCTTAGAACTATGTACAAATGCCTCATGCACTTCTTCCACAATTCCTGCATTGACAAACGGTCTCTCTGAATAGCCTTTCCTTTGATGACTGCAACCACAATTCACAAAATCACAGCATCACTTCAAAACTGACATGTGTGTATAGCTTGATGTTGAAAGCTTCGTCAGAAAGCACACAACCTGCACCAGACTCTGCATACTAAGATGTTCCAAAACACACCAATTATGCTCTTATGGGTTTGCTATAACTTCTTAAAAGTTCTTTAATAACAACAAAATTTTAAAAGCAAACACTCACATGTAACTTGCCTGCTAAATATCCAACAATGAACCCATATAGACCACCACAAATGTGAATGCATTTATAGCACGTCTCAACCTTAGAAGACAGTACACATTAAATGGGGCACAATGTTGCAACATGTGCTATATGTATGCCTCAAAGTTGCAAATCTTGCTCCAAGAAATCAAGGTGGCCTGAGACCTGTACTTAGTCCAATTGCTGCTTGACAGGCACTTTTAACTTGGTATTCCTCCATGCCGTTGTCACTGTATGGCAGTGGCGTGTGGTCCATGTACGCAAGGTAAGCAGTGCTTACCCTGTACAATGCTACAAAATTATTTATATTACATTATCTAGCAGTGCATTCTGATTCTATGTTAAGAGCTTTGCTACTGCAGTTGACCTGAACTAAGATTTCCGCTTTATGTACAACGATACGCTCTCAATACGTGCAATCATGCGTGCAACAACGTACGGTGTCCGTGGATTCGTTTCCGTAGGTTTTCGGGTCAGCTCGGGCCCCATCGCGGCATCGGCTCAAGAGAAGCACATGTGTTCAGTGCGGGACTAGGCGAATGACCTTCCAGCATTGTCGCAGTATAATAAGTGTATTTCAAGCGAATACACAAGTAACGAGTGACTTTTTGCAGTGAGTTTAGCTTTATTATTCGATGACAAGTGCGATATCACTGACATCGTATTAACAGTTGATTTATGATAGATTTTCAGATGGTTTACCACGTGCCGTGCTAGAGCAAGGTAAGCAGTTTCAAACGCTGCATACACTAGTGCTTGCAGCTTGGCAAGGGTACAAAACATGGAATCTTCGCTTTCTTTGGAGAGCAGAACTGCAGACGCGGATGGTTGCATTGTGTGCAATATTATCTCACCAAGTTTTTCTTCTAGAAATTATGAAGAAAAGATTAAAGTTGTGCAGGAAGGAAGACCAATACCTGACCTAAACTTTACTGCTAACAAAAAATGTATGGTCTAGTGGCGGGTTCAGTGACATGGGGAACATCCATAAAGCAATTACACAACACAGTTTGACTAGCACTCATCTCCAAACCATCATTCTACTGGAAATATTCGGCAAATCCAGAATTGACCATTTACTGAATACTCACAAGAAAGTGAGGGATAATCAGCACAACGAACTAGTAAGAAAAAATAGAGAAGTAATGAAACATCTAATTGACATTGCTTTTTGGGGAAACAGGAATTAGCATTTAGGGGTCACGATGAATAATCAGAATCCAGCAGCAAGGGGAATTATGTGGAACTTGTATACCTGCTTTGTCTGTATGACGTCAAGTTAACAACTTTCATGGAGCAGGGGACAGTGTTTACTGGGCTATCAAATCTGATCTAGAACGACTTAATTGAGTCAATAAGCAATGTTCTAATAATGGAAATAAAGAGAGAAATCAAAGAGACTAGTTTTGTTGCCATTAGTTTGGATGAAAGTACAGATGTTGCAAATTTATCCCAACTTTCTGCAGTAATGAGATTCGTTGGACCTGACGGTGACGTTCAAGAAAGGTTTCTCCGCTTTATAAATATTTCAGATGATCGGTCAGCTGGTGCATTATACACAACTGTAAAGGAACTCATGGGTGAATTTGACTCTGGGGAAAAGCTAGTTGCTCAGACATATCATGGTGCGGCTGTTATGGCCTTCAAGCAAAAGTATGAGGATCATTTCCCCAAGCTCTATTTGTGCACTGTTTCTCCCATAGATTAAATCTAGATCTGTCACAGGTGGTTTCACACATTCGAGAAAGCAGGATATTCTTCATGACTGTTAATGGAATAGCAGCATTTTTGGAAAAGTCTTCTAAGAGAACTAAGGCCATGGATAATGAGATGCACAGAAGATAGCCGCGTGTTTCGCAAATGCGCTAGAGCTACAGCTCTCGTTTGGTGGAAAGAGTATATGAATTCAGAAAAGAACTTTTTCCACTGTTTGAAACTATTGTAAATGCAGATATGAACTGGAATCAAGATACTTATACTGCTGCATAAGCATAATGGAGGATTTCACCTTCAAATTTGTTGCTATAATAGGTGTTCACACTCTGTATGATATTCTCCAAGAAAAGTCATGTGATACTGGATATTGCTTATTGAAAGTTACGGAATTTCAGAGGGCCTTAGAAGAGAAGCGCAATTCCGTCAATGAAGTATGGAACAAAGTTGAAGTCATTGGTGAACCACCGCCTACGAAACGTCATACCAGCAGTGATGGTTTGAATAGGAAAATGCACTATAAACGTTTGTATTGTGAGGTTCTGGATACGCTTCTAGTCCATCTAAGAGAAAGATTTGGTAATATTGAGTCTCTGTGTTTTCTGGAATTGTTAAATTTTAAGAACTTCAACAAATACAAATTGTCTTTTCCAGAATTGTCACTTACTTGTCTCGAGACTTGTATCATAAATCTGGGAATGATCTTCTAGCCTTCATTAAAAAAAAATAATGAACTGAACAGAGCGTATAGTGAAGTGGCAAAACTGTGATACTATTGTTTTTAATTGCATGTACTATGTATAGCATATTTTCGTTTAACCATCTACAATGAGATTGCTTACCCTGGCCAATACATTCACCACACGCCACTGCTGTATGGCCTAAATTTACAAATGACTCATCTGTATAAAAATTGATTTCCCCTGGTCCCTAAACCTTCTATGCCTTTTAGATATCTTATGTCGTCGTATGACAATATTGTCTCTTTCTATTAGTATGCATTTGTTACTTCTTTCATATTCAAACCCCAAATCATGTAGAATTGACTCAGTGGCCCTTGGAAAAATATTGTAAGTTATCATCATTGACCCATGACAAAATTATACTCAATGTGGATGGAATATTTTCAAACAGCAAAGGATGAACAATTTGCCACAATCCACTTTGCACTATTCCATCATATTGCGTTAATCTAGCAGGTTTTTTCCCCACCCTTTTTGTTTTCTTTTCCGATGGCATTCTTAGAGGTCCTTTCATTAGTTCCTTTCTAATCCTATATACTGCTGCTTCTGCACACCTGATAGTCTTAACTGTTTCTTTCACTGCCTAATACTCATTTTACTTGAAAAACACATTCATAATTATTTTGTTCCTTATTTCTTAATTTACCAATATATCATCGCTTCCTAGTTTTCCCTAGTAGAACTAGAAATATTTATGGAAAGTGTTAAATAAATAACGTTATAACACTTCACAGGTTTCACACAGTATAAGCACACACACTTCTTTACGAACTGATGTTCACTTTTACTGCTGTCTTCTGTGTCACACCTGACACCTTTTAATACCTTTTGTTTGCCTTACATGATGAAAACAAGATGTTACAGGTTTCTGGTTTATTTTAAAAGCTGTCTCTAACGCTCTTTAACATTTGCTCTTGTTTGGTCCCTGATGTAAACTCAATAATAAAAAAGTTTCCCACTGCTTAACTTTTGCAGTGCACAAATATAAAATTTTCTGAGAACATTTAAGAAATTGTAACACTTAACTGAACAAATATAGAGAACTCAAAGTAGGCAGGTAACAGCACTATAGTTTACTCTAGCTAAGGAAAAAATATAGACATATTCTAGCACTTCGTTTATTAGTTAGTGCGTGATGAGCATAGAAATAGCAAATATCAGACTTTTACTAAAAAATACACGTTCTGTAAACATTTGGCCCTACAGAAATGTATAATGACTCTAAAAAGAATATAATCTGATAGAGGAAACAATTCTGCATAGGATAATGTGTTCATAGCTGAAAATTATAAGTGAATATTTACACCATTCTATTAGGAACCAGGCAACAGTGCAAGAGCAGAAAAGGACGAAGCTAATGGTAACTTGTATGGGCTAGATAGAGACAGATATATCCCATTTAACTGCATACTGCCATCTAAGGGTAAGACAGGCTATAGTTTATTTTCTATGTTTGATATCTGCAATTCCTGTGATCTCATCCATTGTCCATTGTTGGCAGGTACAAAAATATATATTTTAATTTTTCTTTCGAATGTCACCAATTGTGACATTCCCTGGGATTGGTCTGCCGTACTGGTCTCAATCAACAGCGTATCGTCTCATAGTCTCGCCGTGTTCTTTACTGGGCCACAAATCCTGTCTACTTCGCATTTAATATGAAATGGGCTGATGTCCTTTATCATTTTCCCATCACAAGTCAAGGTCACAACCAAAAAGAGTCAGTGAAAGGGGTTTTGCGGAGATACACGATTGATTTGTGCTCTTCCGGAACCAACAGCATCAGCCTGCATTCCGGAGGTTAAAGAAGAGACACCAATCTTCACGGTCTGTTCCGTCATGGAGACCCCTCCATGACTGACTTCAAAGCGTACTTCAAAAATTAATATCTGCCAAAATAAATTTGTTTTGTAAAATCAAGAAACAAGAGTCAAATGTATTTTGTCCCAAAACACATAAAAAAAATTTCAAGAAAATCGGAGATATTAAGCTCAATTTTTACCATATTTTGTACAATTTGGCGTGGAATGACATATTTTTCTACATGCCATAAAATAAGACAGTATATGTATATGGTGCTTCTAGTGTTTTAATTAAAACAATGGTTGCAAAAAAACTTTGCTGCAATCTAGCAAATGGAAAAAGATCTGGCACTCTTTGTTATTTTAAGAGAAAAACTGATAAAATGTTATATTCTGCCTGACATGATTGTGAGAATGCATGAAAAAGGATGGATGTCACTGATCTCATGAACGAATAACTGAAAACTGTATGGGATCGATGCCCAGAAGCTCGGCTAAGGAAAAGAGTAATGCTTGTTTTGATCATTTTTTGGGCCCATTTAGCAGAATTTCTATAATAAAAGTAAGGTGGTTTACTGACACTACATCAGTTACTTTTTAAAAACAGGACCATACTTCAACAGTTGGCATCAGGTTGAGGATGGAAGAAAATGAGCTCCCGAAACGTGTCCCGTTTTTAAAAAGTAAGTGATGTAGTGTCAATAGACCAACTTACTTTTACTATCAAAAAATTGCTTGCACATCATGTATGCAAATCTTCTGACAAAGTAGTTTAGAAGAACAAATGTTGCAAACGAAGACAGTTCCAGCAATATTTCCTGGAGGGCTTACGTTAGTGCTACAACTTCTGGATGTATCAATTAACAAACCATTTAAAGGACACCTGCACTAATTGTATGTGGATTGGCTGTCATTTGGTGCATTGTCTCTTAGTAAAAGGTGGCAATGTTAAATGGCTCTCCACTGAATAAATAGATATTTTGTTGTTTAACGATGCTGTCAATTGCCAGGATCACATCAGCATCGCCGGTGTGCCGGAATTTTGTCCCGTAGGAGTTCTTTTACATGCCAGTAAATCTACTGACATGGAGCTGTCGTTTTTAAGCACACTTAAAAACCATCGGCCAGGGCTGGATTTGAACCCACAACCTTGGGAACAGTAGGCCAGCATCTAACCAACTGAGCCACCCAGACTGACACCATTGAATAAGTGTGTCAGTGGATGAGAAGTGCATGGAATCTCATCGAAAAAGAAATCATCACAAAGAGCTTCAAGAAGACTGGCATTTCAAATGCAATGGAGTTCTGAGAACAATATGACATGGGATGCTAATTCTGATGATGATGCAGATGATTTAGATAGTCATCAGATGGAAGTAGAAGAGAATGGACAGATAAGTTTATTTTTATTTAGGTATGCAATATACTCGTATTTAAGCTAAATGAAGCTAAACATGGGAATGAAGGAAAAAGGAAATTAAAAAACAAAAACAAACAAACAAATACAAGCCTATAAGCACAAAAACATAGCGTGGGCCCACTAGGTTCTGCACGACCAACAGTGTTCTACCAGGACGTGTGCCTAACAGTGTTAAGGGAGAAATGAAGACAGAAATATCAACAAAGACTGACGAGCAACTGCTGGGTGAAGAAACGCATGGAAGAGCTCGACAGAAATGTGAAAGACCTTAGCCAGCACATTTACCATCCTGGAAGGAAGAGTGGATGACAGCGCCAAGGAACTGATTATCATAATGGAAGAAATGCTTAGCGAAGGACTCAAGAATTTGAAGGTCGAGGTGCCAGGACACAACCCAACATTTGGGTGCATCAAACCACCCAAGTACAACGGGGCGTAAACTTTCGAAGTCTTCCGCCGACAATTTGCTGCCATCGCTGCCCACAATCGATGGCCAGCAGGAGAGAAAACCACACAGCTGATGGCCACCCTCCAGGAACAAGCGGCAGAAGTTCTAAACATGATTTTGACTTGGCGGTATCCGGAAACATTTGGGAGGCTCTTGAAAACCGGTTTGGAAACCGCCACCTAACCTACTCCAGCCGAAGCTGCAACGGCCAGGGGAGATGCTGCAGTAATTTGCCCTGGCATTCGAACAGTGGCAAAGAAAGTTCTAGTGAACCAGTCACGTGTCCCAGAAAGCTGCCTACTACGTAGATGGGGTGCGTAACTCGAGATACGACAGCACCTGAGGCTCGGCTAGTACAACACCATCCATGAGGTGTTGGCGGCCACGTTGAGGATGGGGTCGGCCAAGGTAACCTTGAAGACCAGGAGCATCCGATATGTCGAGAACAGAGGATCGACCAAGGGACGTCGACGAAGAACTTTTAGTGGTGTGTGCGGGACGTGTGGCCAGCCAAGACATCTGGTGAAGGACTCATCACACCCGACCGACGAGCAGGTGGGAAACGAGTGAGCACCGGCTTGATGAGGGGCACGTCGGAGCCACCATCGCCAATGCCTCGAGTGACGCTGCGCGGTGCAAAAGGATGGATCACAGCCTCCTCGCGGACGGGTCGGTGCAAAGGAGGAGGTTCTGGATACTGGTGGACTGCTGCCGCGACCGTGAAGAAACCTGACGTGGCGAAGGGATTGCCGTAAATGAAACCTAAATGACCCTACCAGCTAGTGGCGGCATCGGACACCTTGCCAATGGTGTAGGTCAAGCTGTAGTAGAGTTTGGAAGTGATACTAAGACTGGACGCCCTCAGAAACGACACGACAGGACTCGTGGGACACAGCCCAGACAACGTGATGCTCAAGCATTTGGGAGATATTTTTAAGGAGGTTTAACCACTCGTCATCAGCGACGAGCATTTGGGGCTCTGCACGGTGACCCTGATAGAGAATGCAGTAGTGGCCGCTAGAGCTAAGGTGGTTGTGAAGGCGCACCTGGAAGGGTAACGGTCTAGGAACCTGGTACTGGAGCTGAAGACTCTTTTGGATGGATTATGTATTGCCAGATCATAGTTGCATCACCGAGAGAAAGTGCCTGTGTGGCTGCTGAATTCATTGGACACCGTTGGGGACATACAGGCCAAAATGGAGTTGGGTAAATATGAGCCAGACCAAGGCAAGGGTTGGGACTTCGAGTGGAAGACTTATTGAAGAGGGCGGCCGACTAAATAACCGCGGCCCAACTGGAGAGGGACCGACATCTACTGGGACGTTACCAGTCATGTTTCAGCCAAGGGAATGGGGATTACGGCCCAACCCACCTAATGCTTCACCACATGACACTGAGATGCCCCGCCTATCAGGCAACCACCAATACGTGTTCCTCTGGCGAAACAAGGGGCTGAACGGGACATGCTGGAGAACATGAGATACATGGCTCATCGAAGTGCGCCACAGCGGTTGGTGCTCCCCTGTAGTCCTGGTGAAGAACGGCAAACTACGCTTCTGCGTGGACTATAGGAAGCTGAACACTGTCACCAGAAATGACTACATTCCCTTACTCCGGATTGACGACCCTGGACACTCTTGCTGGTGCCCTATGTTTCTCTACTTTGGACTTGATATCGGGATACAGGCAGGTGACTCTAGATTCTATAAACAAGAAGAACCGCATTCTCAACGGGCCAAAGGCTTTGGCAGTTCACTGTTACATCCTTCAGCCTCTGCAACGTACTAGTCACCTTCCTTCGCTCTAATTGATGAGGGGTGACTTGCGACGCCTGTCTATTATACCTGGATGACATCATCGTGATTGGCAACACCTTTGAAGATCATCTAGAGAACCTGAGCAAGTCATTACAGGCTGCAAACCTGAAGCTGTATGCGAAGCAGTACCAGCTCTTCTGAAAGAAGATTCACTGCTAATCAATGTGCTCCAGCCGAGCTGCTCGCCAGTGAGTATTGGCGTACTCGCCGCCTTGCGTAAGTCTACAACATGCATCACAGCTCTGCTCGTTGCTATGACCTTCGCCCAGTGACGTAATGGCTATCATCCTCGGCCACCATTCCCTCTACAACCGTGCTCCGCGCAATGCTGATGTGTACTCTCGTGTACTCATACTTTAACTCCTAGTTTTGGAACAGCCTGGGCTACATAATCTCACCAGCTGGGGTGGCCACGGATCCGGAAAAGGCTCAGGCTGTGACAGATTGGCCTCGTCCGAAGGATAAACGAGAGTTATGCAATTTTCTGGATCTGTGCAGCCACTACCGCCGACTCGACCGAAGCTTCTCCAACATCGCGAGATTCCTTAATCGTCTGGTGGAAGAACACCAGCCTTAAATGTTGACCGGAGAGGCCGAGGGCGTGTTCAGGCGCTTAAGTCAGCACTCAGTACGGTTGTTTTAGATTTCTCACAACCGGGCGGTGATTTCACTGTGGAAGGACTCACTCAGGCCACCAACAGCGGCATTGGAGGCGTAATATCCCAGGTCCAGGGCGGACAGGAGCAAATAACAGCCTACTACTCTAAGAAGTTCTCCAAGGCCGGAAAGAACTACTGCGTTATCCAGCGTGAGCTCCTGACAGTAGCGAAGACGCTGGAACATTTCCATAAGCACCGGTACGGTCAGCCATTCACCTGAGGAACATTCCGTCTTCACCGGGTTGTTAAGTTTACAGAACCTAGAGGGCCAGAGAGCCCGTTCGGTCCAGAGACTCCAGGAGTACAACTTCACATCAGAAGGGAAGAAGCCACTCCAATGCGGATGCCTTGTGGAAAAGACCCAGCCCGGAGAAGTGTGGCCATTGTACTTGGGTGGAAGAGAAGTAGCGTGTTGCAGCTGTCAGTGTGTTATTGGCGGTACCTGCGAATGAATGGGATGGTGCAGACCTGAGGAGGGAGCAGTTGGCAGATGCCCTCTAGGGTCCACTCCTCAGAAGTGGAAGCACGAACTAGGCTGAGCTGGGAGGACATTACACCCAGAAGGTGAGTATAAGTCCTACTGGGCCCAGTGGGTCACTGGCTGAGGGCCAAGGACGGTGTGTTGTACAACATATGGGAGTCACCTGACGGGAAGACCCAGAGAGAGCAGCGGCACCGAATGATCGACAAGCTCCAACAGTGGTGCTACTGGTTGAGGCTACGGGCGGATGCCGAGACGAGGGAGAGCAGCCTTCAAGCGCATCGCCATTGACACAGCCGGGCCGTTCCCTGTATGCGACAGCGGCAACAAATATCTGCTGGTAGTCATGGATTACTTCACCAAGTGGCCGGAGGTGTACGCCGTACCTAACAACAGTTCAATACGATGGCGAACTGCCTCGTAGAAGAGCTGTTCTACCGCTTTGGAGTGCCGCTGGAGCTACATAGCAACAGGGCAAGAACTTCGGGCCAGACCCATATAAAAACTCAGGAGCAACTCGGAGCACACAAGACGCAAAAGGGACTGAGATACCAGGGTGCCGCTTTTCCTGCTGGCCTACTGCTCTAGACACCATGACACCACCGGGATAACATCAGCTAGTTTGGACTTCGGCAGGGAGCTGCATCTTCTTTGCAGCCTGATGTTTGGAAACCCCCTGGGGCAGAAAGAAAGCAGTAGACTGCAAGGAGAACCTGGTAGACCTTCTCCACCAAATGATCTGTCAATACACCTAGGTAGCAAGCAACCAGAGGACAGGTGGTAATAGCAAGCCAACAGCCAAGGTTTCCAGCAGAGTAAACTTGTGTGGCTGTATCACCCAAGCTTCAACAACCATGACAAGGACCACACTGCGTGGTGAAGAGGATCAACGACGTAGTCTAATGCATGCAGGGTAGTCTACTCGGAAGGTCTGGTCCGCCACAACAGTGATGGTCGAGAGACCAGCCCTGCAGAGGGAGCAGTGACACCGCAGCTGTGCCTGATTACCGAAACCAGGTTAGGGCATCAGCAGCTACCAGCATTGATGACCTTGACGGGACAATAGGTCGTACAAAACCAATAGCGATTATGTTTCATTTCTGGGCTCCAGAGGCTTCGTTTTGTGCCAGACGAGACTATTCACCTTTTAAAAGCTTTTTTTCCCAGAACCTTTTCTCATTGTATACAGGACATATATAAGGGGCTGCTGAATGGCCAGTTAGCCAGTTAGAAAGTTGTGACGTTATCATAAAACAGTGAAAAGTGCCTGGTGCAGTGTGATAGGATGGATCAGTTGTGTTTATTCTCAGTGTGTGCAACGATGACAAAGTGAGTGAGTCAGTGAGTGATTAGAGTTTAAGGGCCCGTCGACAGCTAGGTCATTTGAGCCCCTCGATGACTTAAATGTAATGTTAGTTTTTCACTAACCACTTAAGAGACAAGTATGATTAGTATAATTGTGTTTTCATTTGTTACAATAATGTCTTCCTTGGACATACTTCAGCAACAGCACAAAACCATCTCAGCAATATAAAGAGTCCCTTACACTGGAGCTGAAGCCATTAACATTTAGCATTTACACAGTACTGATGAAATAGAGACGAAAAATATATTTAATTGCATTTTCATGCATCTAATAGGCAGGGATAAAGTATTACACAATTTAATTTTTCTTGTATTTGTTTATTTATTCTATTACAAATGCAGCCTATATCAATATAAAAAAATTTCCTGTCATGCTCTGAATCATGTTATCAAATGATGAATTCATGGTTTAACACTGAATATATTTTTTCAACTGCAAAAATATCTTTCAAATGTTACAATTATATAATCCACAAAACTGACATACAAAGGCCACCTTTTAAGTTTTTACAAAGAGCCAATAGGTGGCTCTATTGAGATGTCATTACTATTTCAACAAAATTTGACATTTGATATTGTGGGGAAAAAGGCATAGTCTGCTTACAGTTAGCGTTTTAACAAACCAAGTTTAAAAAACCATTTCATGTGAACCTTTCTTCAGATGAATTTTCTATGAATTTAGTAAAGGCTTAACACAACAGCAATGCATGGAATCAACTTTTGGTAAGAAAGCACCATCAGAAACAACTGCTCAAGTTCATGATAATGCATCTGTCAATAATGAATTTTGTGAAAGCCAACCAAAAGCTTTTATTCCAATAAACTTCAATGCTGTGCACAACATGATTGTAGAAGATTGGCATGTGACTTACAGCGAGAGAGAGGCACCCTAAGCATATCAAAGACTGCAATAAGTTTAATTTTACAAGAACATTTAGCTGTGAAAAAGACCTGTTCCTTATGCATTCAGCATAATTTGGCCAATGCTTAATTCTATACCTGAGAGTCAAAAGGACATATGTCTAATTTGGGCAATTTTGAGATAAGAATAACCGTATGATTGGATGGAATAAAGGCAGTTGTTCTATTGCTTCACATAATGGATATGTAATATGAGGTAATGGTGGTTGTCCATACTCAGTTAAGAAGGAAAACGAGAGGCAAAGAGTTTAGTACTACAAAGGCATATGTGTGGCATAAGTATATATGAAAATCTGTCCTTTGCATCAACTAGGAAAACAATCCTTTTTTCTAATCCCATTGTCTTTATTTTCTTCTTATTTGTATGAAAACTATTGTCCTCACAGCTATCATAAATCACAAAAAAATCACTAATCTTTCCTCGTTATCTATAAGTATTATCTGAGGTGGATGATTTAAACATACTTATTATATTTTTTAACCATTTACTTAAGTTCATCATGTAATATTCCAAAGCCCTACCAATCAATTTCAAAGTTGGAAAAATGTATCTTCCTTTCATAGAAGTTTGAAAACAGTGTTGTTATAATCAATTTAATTTAAAAGGTGAGTCAATTAATAACATTAAACAACACTTAAATTATAATTTTCCGGAACGCGTTTCAGAGGTTAACTTTCCTCCATTATCCATTATTGTCCGGTTGATAATGGAGGAAAGTTAACCTTCGAAATGCGTTCTGGAAAATTATAGTGTAAGTGTTGTTTAGTGTTATTAATTGACTCACCTTTTAAATTAAATTGTGAGACAGAATATTAGAAGACCCCAAAAGAAAATCGTTTATGTGAATATTTGTTAAAAGTGTAATTTGTTTTTTGATGTTGGTATGAGTGGGTTAAATGACGAAAACGTATTGCAAATGTTCATTGTTAGGAACAACTAAGTTTGCCCGAAGACGTCATAAATATTTCCATATTTAATTTCAATATATATGTATAAATATTAGAAATATGTGTGTTCCATAATAAAAGTAAGGGAGGGTGGTTAGGGATCGCTTCCCTAACAAGAAAGAACTATTTGATGGATGCATACGCGGATGTATACGAAAAAGGCGGTGTCATGTGAGGTGAAGCCATAATCTTCCCACTCGCGTGTGTGTAATCAGGGCATAAGGACGTATTGGTGTAACGTGAGAACATAGAACTTTCACCAGACTTTCATCAAGCATTAGTTCCACCAAATGGAAAAGTGGAAAGGTTTTAAATCATTTAGAACGGTGCTAAGAGGAATTATTTTATGTAAAATATCGAAAAAGTGTTAATAAAATAATACATTGTGGTGAAGAAACATCGTGTGATTTTTCATTCCATCCGTTACCACGTCCTGAGATCACAAAGATCTCAATAGCTCAAAGACCCAACGAAGCATAATTACAAAAACTGCACCAATTGGAAAAATGAATAAAAATAATGCACTAATAATGAAGCACAATCTAGTGAAGGGTATTGTATATTATCAGGAAACCATTGCTAGAAGAGGAGCAAATGAAATAACATCTTGTTTGCTGAAATGAGCTCAATTACATTTGAAGGAATAAATAGATATATTAATCATTAGGTCAGACAATTTCACTGACCAAAATCAGAATGTTCTTCTTTTTCTTCTTCTTCCTCCTCTCCTCTTCTTCTTCTTATTTTTTTATTACCCTCCCGTATAGAGGACCAACATCCCCTAGCACTTACAAGCCAATGCCTATGGTTGATGCCTGTTGGGGACCAGACGAACTTATGGAGTGAAGACCTGGAAGTGGGTGGTCAGCCCAGCACCTGGTATGAGAGCGAGGAAAATGATATAAAATGCCGGTAAAATGGACAAATGGAACAGTTGGTGGAATGAGTGGCAGGAAAACTAGAGAATCCATAAATACCTGCCCAGGCACCACTTTGTCCGCTAAAAATACTGCATGTGGGTCCCTGGAATCGAACCCTGGCCACCTTGGTGATAGGCAAGTGGTCTAACCACTTGACCAGAGCACTGTCTAATCAGAATGTTCAATTAGCATTAATGTATACTTAACACCTTTCACAGTTTCCAAATCTTCAGCAGATTAATCACAAGTACCTTTTAAAAGATCATACACAACTGGAAATTGATATTATCTATTCCACAGTAGAATAAAAAAAGATTGAAGCTTCCTAACTTGCTTGTACCTGGTGACTGAGCTCAGTTCACCTGAATGTATCAAGTAAAGTAACCCTTAATGGTCCATGAAATGCAAACTCAGGATTTAAGACTTCTCTTCCCTGATTGAAAATTCTTCAGCACCCTATATCCAATGTAAAAGATCTATTAATGGTGAGATGTGCAACGTTTTGAAGACAGTCCACTAAAAAGCCTCAAATTATTTTGTATAAGGCATTCTTCTCCAATGCTACTTTTCAAGAGGTTCATCTCTATGTCAATGCAGAGTTCCTCTACAATAATCAAACAGCTACTTGAAGGAGAAAATATTGAATCGTCTCATTGTCCGTAATCACCTTTAATTGCCTAATGCCTTCTTTTTGTTCCCAAATGTCAAACAAAAAATGTATGAACAGTAACTTTCATCACCTCAAGAAGCTGTTGAAATCTTTAAAAACCATGTTTTAGAGATACCTAATTCAGAGTATAAGAAATGTTTTGACAATTGGTTGAACACATACAAAAGTGTATAAACCTTAAAGGTGAATATTTTGTAAAGCAGAAAAATAGTTTGCTCCAAAAAGTTGTTTTTCTTTCCTAGTTTTTATAAAAACTTAAAAGGTGGCCCTCATATACAAGGGCTGGAAAGAAATAAGTGGCAACATACAAATCTTGTGTGAACTATTTATTGTACAATCATGATACTTCTACAGGCCTTCAACGTAATCCCCTGCCACATGTTGTACCCATTGCCAGTTATGGGTAAGTTGCAGGATACCAGCAGCAGTGCCCAGTGCCCTTCTTGTTGATGCCTGCATGAGAGTGCCCTAGAGCTGGAAGTGTGGCCTCTCTGCTGTGGAAATGTATCTCTTGTAGTGGTTCTTTCATCTTAGGAAACAGATGAAAGTCACGCAGACTCATGTCTGGTGAATAGGGTGAGTGCTCTAGAACATCCCACCCCCATCATGCAAACAGGTTCTACACAGCTGCTATGTTATGACAACGGATATTGTCCTGCAAAACAATGGTGGATCCCTGTCTTGGAATTTGGGTAATTTCCTGTGCGGTGCTGCATGAAGATGATGTTTCAGATGATGCCCACATGCTGCAAAGATTGAATCAATTCAACGACTGTTTTTGACCCCATGTTGACCTCCACCTGGTTCCTGATGCACACTATAATGTCCTGCATGAAAAGCTGAAACCCAACGTGCCACAGTCTGATACAGCATAGCCTCATTCCAGCATGCTTCACATAGCCCAAAGTAACATTCCCTGGCACCTTTTGCACAGGCCACTTCGATATTTATCCATTTCCAACTTGGTAAACATCCCCTTTAGGGTGGTGTGATTAGACAAATTATATTCAACACATGCCACTATCACTGCAGCACCTACACCAACACAACCACCATAGCTCCACCAACTTTTACATGTGTTGCCAACCACAGATCAATCAAAAATCCATACTGACGATAAAACAGTGTTGCCATTTATTTATTTCCAGCCCTCATAAATACCAGTTAGAGGAGTAGAAACAACCTTTACTTAATGTGAAATTGTTGAATGAAGTTTTTTTCAGGCACAGATGGACAGTATGCTTATACAGCTCCTGTTAGTTGTGGTATATTCACTGTGTTTTCAAGTGTTTCGAATTTGTGAAACTTATGCACAAAGGGTTACCCATTCAACAATTTTAACACGACAGCATATGTGATGGTCAAGTGGTTGTGTGTGTGATGCAACTGACAGTGTGCATGCAATACAAATTACTTTCTCTGGAACTGGAATGAATGAATATATACTGCTTTACATAGCTTTAGTAAATACTTCAAATACTGCTTTGTCATGTATCATATTACTAGACTGACCTGGAAGGAGACCAAGGACTTCTTCCCCCTGCCCTCCTTCTCTTCTTTTATCATTTTAACGTGCACACTTTTACCAAAATCACATTGATACTTTCTCTGTCATTTGCTAACCATTGTAATGAACCAAGACATAAATTTGTCATTAGATATTAAAATTATACTGCATATTTCTTTCTTAGTGGGAATAAAAAATACACAATACAGGGTGCATAAAGCATAATATATTTGTTAAATGGTTTGTCATGACTGAGCTGACTGCAACCTACAACCTGAGATATACCATCACACTAAGACAGAGCAAAACAAGGAATTCTTTTACAAGTTTATTTGGTAACAGTAAACACTTATGGTTGCTTTACTTTGCTCTGTCTATTCATCACAACAAAATGAGGAACAAGAAACTTTAAATAAATCTTTGTGTGTTGATGTTTACATACTTCTTCTTAACTAAACTGTGGCAAGAAAAGTGGAATCTTCTTATTCTTCCAAATCTGTAACAGGCATGACCACAGCTTGAAATGGATTGTTGGTAGCCCTCCATAACTGGTAGTTATGCAAAAAGGTGTGTACTAAGATAAATTTATCCAGCTGAAGAGAACACTTTCTTAAATATATAAAAGGGCATATCAAAGCATGAACAAAGCAATTTACCCTAAAATTCAACTTCAGATCTACTTCTTCAAAGTGTGATCATGGATGCGTCAATGTATAGCAATTGCAGATTAAAATTATGCATTATGGCAGGCATGAAGAACTAGAACATGAATCAGAAGTTAAATACATGATCCATCCTTTCCTCAAATGCTAGCTTCTAGTTCCTGAGGCCAAAACTGGTGGAGGGCAATGAATACATTTTTTAAAAAATTCTTAGTATGGCTTTCTTCAGAAGGGAAGTAAAGCCAGTGGTACTATGCCACAGATTTATACCATGTAAAGAGGCCTCTGAGCAAAATTAAATCATCTTTCACACCCATATACAATGCGATGCTGTGAGCAATAGAAGTTACAGAGCAAGAATTAGTAAAACTCAATTTAATTGATCTATCGTCAGACACAATGAGACATGTGTCATTCATAATTTGTAATTTTCCATATTCACTTGTTTACGTAAGATAAGATGTCATTGTGCACGGAATATGCAAGGGTCTATGTCTTCCAGTTTTTCTTTCAGAGTCATCACCCCTCTATCATATGGTCAGTGAAGTGAAACAAATGTAGAAAGCAATCAAATTTTACTGTGAAAGAAGGGAATCACAACAAAACTTAGGATATAAAAGGTCACACATATTTTGCTCTCCCAAACTTGCACCTTAAAGGTAAAAAAATCTTTACATTCCATGGAATATCATTCATACAAAATTCCAATCACCATCGGCAGGTTTCTCAAAGGTGTTTTGGATATCCAGATCAGTAGACCCTTATGACATGTATTTAAAACATCATATAGACATTATTTTTACCAATAAGTAAAAAATGAAAATGCAGAAAATGCTCCAAAATCTTTTAAATTTAGAGATACCAGAGACTACACGTGTTCCTTATATTACCAGGTTGCAGAACCTTGAGAGGCATCCTCCAAGCACTATTACACTGGGGGATTTTCTGTTCTAAAGCTCCTGTGTTACCTACTCATGAGTGATAGTAGCATGCAGCATAATGACTATTAACCTTGTTGTAAGTTGTGTTACAAAATGGTATCCAGGTTCACTGAGCCATTGCTGGCATTCTTTCCATCATGAGCTTGTAATTCATGAACAATAGTCACTCTGTACAGTTTCAATTTTAAAAGCTTAGCAGCTCTAGGAATAGAGGGTTTTTAAACATCCACTTGGTCAGCAATACATATTTAGACACTTTTCGGACAGTTTTCGAATTTTGCTCCAATTTCATATATTTTTTCCATTTTTGTTTTTTTCGCTTCTTACATTTAGTGTTCAGAATCCCATTCTCTTTAAACTTATAAACAAGGCATCTAACAGTTTCTCTATCTGGAATTGGAATATCAGGAAATTTCTTCTCAAATAGTCCACACATCTGTCTATATTACATATGTATTGCACATAAAAATTCTTTGTTCAAGTGCATATTTTTCAGTAGGAATTTCAGTGGACTAATAAAAATATCTAATGCAAGTTCACCTGCAAGTTTTAGATATGCACAATGAATAAACACAAGGCTTTTCAGCTCGAACTGAGGGCAGCAACTGACACAGCATAATGCAGCTGATAAATGTAGCCTTGAGTGGATCATTCACTGCTGGTGCATTACAGAAAAAAGCACAAAAAGCAAACTACACATATATGTGATCTATAGCCATGCTATAAATTGATCATTACAGGGAAAGATATGTTGTTCACTTTCTAGATCCCAGATTTATTACAAAAAAATAAAGTATGAATTATTGGAACTCTGAATAAATTCAAAGAGATAACCTCATAAAGTTTCAATAGTTTTAAAGTCTCAAATATGCAATTATCAGTAACCTTCCACAAAAGAGTATTAAACATTCCATTAAGTAGACCAGAGTATGAGAGTCAATATGAAAAGGTTAAATACAGAAAATGATTTCAACATGACAATATCAAAACAAAAATTTACAGAGTAAACATAACAATTACAACTGCAAGCAAGTTAAACAAAAAAGGACAGTAGAGTAACAAAACAATTGCAAATATAACTGCACATGCAGGACCAAAAAAAAAAAAAGATTATCCACCATATAAGGGCTATACAAAAAGTCCAAAAGATTTAACATAGTGCCGGCCTACTAAACAAACAGAACCTTATGAAATCAAACCAGCATCCAAAACCACAAGTGAAGAGTAAACCAACTTCCAGTAGAGAAAACAAACAGAAACAGAGGACACAGAATACATGTTGGTACAAATGGAAAAATCAAAGTAGCTAATTTTTGGAGCAACCACATCACAGCAAACAAAATCCATCTTCTCAAACATGTACGATGGCCTAAGAAAGTCAAAACATGGACTTATTTAACATTTGAAACAACACTAATGTGCTCTGCAGTTATAAACAAGAACAATGAATTGCACAAACAAAGGCCCTTCAAGTGTCCATTTAAGTAACTGACAATATTCCCAGCAATCGAAAGTGGCTTAAGATGTAAAAAATAAGTATATGAAGTATGCCCTATAATAAGTAACGGTATAAAAAACCAAATAATCAACTCAAATATCTCTTTAAAATGTTACATTTTCTCTTTTTTGTGTATGTCTTCAATTTTGATTCTTGAAAAATGATTCACAAAAACTTCCATTTCAAACTCGGCCTCCTGTTACCTAGTAGTCCTGGATTCAATCAAAACAGCCACATGTTTCTAACAGAGAACCCTCCTAGCATTGTTCCTCACTTTGAAAAAGGAAAATACTTGACCCTTAACTTTCTTAGAATTTATATTTTGAATTATTTATTTTATTGAAACTATTAGACTTATTTATATATTTCTTGCATTTTTCCTAATTATGCACTAATACCAATTTATAAATAACACTCCGCTGTTAGTGAAAAATATGTTTTTTCCAAAGCCTAAGGAAATAGTCATACCTGTCTTTTTGTAAACACTGTCACAAAATTTGTATCTACTGCACAAATGCCTTTAGTAGTCAGAGATCTACCTGTTATCACTGAATGTCCAGCTGTCTACAGACATGTAATTTTTGACAAACAGTGATGAAAGAGTTCTGCAATTATATGTGTTACCATGAAACCTTTATAATGTTACACAAAAGAAACAAATGCTACACCTGAAGATTTATACATGTAGGTGTTATAATTCTTTTATGCTGAGCTACATGTGGTAAAATAGCATGCCAAAGATCTATGGTTTGGATATGGTGATAACATTTGTTCCCAATGCTCTTGGAAAAGTAACAGGCATGACCAATGTCATAGTAAATAGTGTAGAATCTCAATAACTCGACATTCTGTGTAACTTGACAATTTTTTCTTTTTTTTACTTTTTATTGTTAAACTTGACTGTAATAATCAAACACTTACCACTAATAATGTGGATACATAGCACAAACACTGCTTGAAAGTTTTCAAGGTTTATTGCATTACCCACAACCAGTATAGAGGTATTTTTAGATGTGACAGGTTATCTCTCTGACTTCTGTGTAGTACATCAACATTGTGGACTGTGCATGATTAAGTACAGAGCACCTTGCAATATCAGCAGTGTCTTGTTTATTTTAAGGAAGAAAACAGACACATTACCTCCATCATCAATTTGCCTGTCATGCAATTTCTTCTCTATTCTATGTAAGTACATATGTACATATTTTTAGATTCATTTTTACAGTAATCATTTTTACGATATGTTATACTTTTCTGTTTCCTATATTGTGCTAAAACATGCATTTATGTAGTTTGCAGTATTATGTTATGAGTTGCGAAAACAGACTCCTTATTCTGTAAAACTAGACTTTTGGTAACTCGATAGCCTCTCAGTTCACATTAGCTCGAGTTATCGGGATTCCACTGTATTACATTACTCACATAAAGAAACTATACAGTGGAAGATAAATAAAGAAGAAACACTATGTGGAAGTCACATTCTGCTTTTCAAATCCTAAAAGTTAACATTAAATTGGAACAAATGGGATATTTTCATTTGAATGGTATTTATGGGGAAGAACTGCTAATTACACTGTATTAGTCTTTGCTGCTATTAATGCTGGTTAAAACAGAATAGAGTTATACAGTATTGCTTTGAATGATATTTCACTGATTAAATGAAAAAGTCTGTACATTTATTATTGTAAATTGGTCCTTCAACTCCAAAGTAACAAAAATATAAAAATAATTAAAATATCAGTTACATGATGTTTGTTCAAGGAGATATAAAATATTGTAGTATAAGAAATTAAACCAAGTGTTCTTGCACCTGGAAGTAGATTTTATGGATGGATTTTGACTGATGGGATTTTCTCCTGCTGGGAGACCTGATCTGGGGTGCACTCAGCCTCATTAGGACCCTGAGGGGCCAATTGAGGAGCTACTTGATTGAAAAGTAGCAACCCCGGTTGGAAAGACCGCGTAACTGGCTGGGAGGATGCAGGACGATGACCACGTCCCACCTCCATACTGCAGCCACTCATGACGCCTGTGGTAGCCAGAGGTGGGGGACACAGTGGCCAGGCAGCAGGCCTTGGCCCTAATGGGCTGTAATGCCATGGGGTTTACTGGTAACAAAGAATAAAAAGCTCCTATTGTTTTTGAAACCAGGATGATAAGTAGTTGATTTCAATTTTAAAGTTATCCCCTCTTTCCTTTCTTTAGAATTAGATGAAGAAGAATGTGACAAAACATTCACATGATCCATGGAACCATGTATTGCTTGCAGAACATTCACAAAGTGTTTATAGTATCATTGTATCTCTATCTCAACCTCTACAATTGTCATTTCTGTGAGACAAAGTGTACAAGACTAACCCACGCAGTTTAGGTCAATGGAAAGGTTACATTTTTTATAGCTATTTTCACATCATGAAGGCACAACGGGCTCTTATGGACCATGTTACTCTTATGGAAGAATCAGGTGCGCCGTTGCCAAATTTGCGTGTTTTCAAATGTGACTAAGATAAAGTATGAACATGCATTTCGGTGTAAAATGTGTCGAAGAATACTATGGTATGCACGATAAACCTTTTATGCAATTGTACATTTTTTAAAATAATAAGATGTAAAATTTTGTTGAAAGCAGATTTTTTAACATCTTTCTCGCTCCGCACGTTTAAACATGGCTTTAAACCGAAATAATTGCAATGAAAAAAATCTGGATTATTCGCTTGCTTTTATAGGCCACGTTAGTATTTAGATTATATCAATATGTCCAAACATATTTTTAAAAAAAAATAAAGTTTAAAGCAAAGTGTTAAGATTTTGTTTATACAGTGGAAAATGTCGTCGCTGGCTAATTCTCGTTCTGTAAGTCCACGTAAAAACTTCCAGCAACAAAGTTGTCAAGGAAATAACGAAATTATTTGTTATATAAATATAGAACATCTCCGGTAACAAGCCATCCATAAATTACCATTTAAAGGCAAATGTTTTTAGCGCGCCAAGCACATGGCCAACGCCACCCGGTTCTCCTGTCTTGCAGATGATGGAAACCAGATGTGTGGCAGTTGAAGGGCCGATAAGGGATTGTACTTCAGTGGAGGTTTTCAATAGGTTTCGGGAATTTGAGGTGTGAGTGAGTTTTACAAGTTCGCTGGTAACTGTGTGCATTGCAGTTAAGTGATCAGTAGGGTCCGGATTTTTAGGATTTAACCTATTTTTACCTTCTCTACTGGTAAGTAGGGGAAGTATTGTATTCCACCCAAAAATTCCAAGTCGAGATTTCACCGGAAATACATGTTTTGAGGCCCCCTGAATCCAAAAAAAGAATTTTTAGAAAAAGGTCTGTGTGTGTCTGTGTGTCTGTCAGTCTGTGGACAGCATAGCTCAAAAACGAAAAGTTGGTTAAAAACCAAAGTTGGTATTTAAGTTTAATGTCGTTCAAGGATGTGACACGAAGATTTTGAAGAAAATAGCCCCACACTAAACTACCCTTTACATGGAAAATTTTTTGAAAATTTTGATTTTCTTGAAAATGGCTCTAACGATTTTGATTAAAATGTCATATGTTTGAGATATTTTTATGACAAATGAAATGTATATCTTGAATTTTCTGGCTATAGCCCCTGTAGTCGTATTTACTCTGGACGACTTTTGCATAACTGGTAAACCGTTAGAGATAGACCAAATTATACTATACAAAAAATGTAGATCTTGCTAAAATACACAATTTATGTCTCAATAAATTTTCTTGTAGGGTGAACCATTTCGGAGATATACCTTGTTATGTGTGTGAGTTTCGGAAAACTTGGAACTTTCGTGAAATGGGTCATCGTTGTTCACTTTTTTATATGTTACGTGTACAAAGAGAACGGAATCTCAAAGCTTTAAAAGATTTGACTATTGCACAAAGCCTACTGTATTCCAATATTCCCCTTGCACCTACAAGGAAATAAGCAATAAGATAATTTGTACAAATGTTTATTTTAACTAACACGAAGAAGATATAGGAATATGAGTTTGTAAGAATGGTTAGTACAAGAGTAGAGAAAGTCATGTGAGTGCAACACATCAGATTTTTTTCCTTGGCATTTAATTAACTAATTTCAAGACATATGTTTATTTCGCACATTCTGAAGCAGAATATATGACTTTCATTGCACCTAAAAATGCCTATTTGAAGGGTAGAGACCTAAAATGACCTAAATAGCTGATTTTCCTTATTCAAATTATGTCATTTTGGATAAATATTATTTCTACCACTAGAAGCATTAGAGCTGAGATAATTCAGCATAATACCGCTAAGATGCAGCACATCCATTGCACATGTGACATCTGGTGACTCTTTGAGGCAGTAAGCAGGTCAGGAGCACAGATTGGTAAGGAGGAGCTTTTTTTTTTTATTTATTAACGTCCTCCAACATTGTGTCATATCGGACGAATGAATGAAATGAAATGGGTGAAATGATGCTCAAATGAGCCCGAGGTCCATGGAGCTTTAAGTTACCCGACATTCGTCTTCTCAGGGTAGGGAAAACTTCGGGAAAAAACCTTACCCGGATAACTTAGCCTAAGCGAGATTCGAACTCGCGACCTCTTGAACATGAGGCAGACATGCTAACCATCACGCTACTGAGGCGGGCGAGGGGCTTGAAGTTTTAAGAAGAGAGTTCAACAAGTAGGGTGTTTGGTGAATACTTTTAACTTGAATTGTTATATAGCGGAACAATGCCTAAATCGCACTTACTGAGACAATGGATTGCTACAGATCCCAACTTTACTACAGATGGTCCAGTAGTCTTTCGTCAGGCATGCTCAAAATAAGTAAGTTTCTTGTAAATAACCTAAATACTGCATACATTACCTTATTGAAGTGTATTTAGAATCTGTATTTTTAATTTCAGGTTAAATGTGAGAAGAAATCCCATATTGAGCAGCACAAATCTGCAGTTTTAAATATTGCTAGTTTTGGTAGGATAAATAAGCGTCTGCGTACTGATGCTGCTGGACTTATTTCTACCACAGTTGGCAAACCTGAAGCTAGCTTTAAGGTTCACCTCTGCCAGGCGTTGGTATCTGTAAACATCCCATAGAACGTGCTAACGAACCCGACCATGAAAAAATTTTAGAAGAGATCAGTGGCCGCATTATACCTAAAGGATCCACTGTAAGGAATAATTATTTATTTTGGTTCCTGTTTACCAGAACACACTACATGAAATAAGAAAATATATAGGGGAACACTATATCTGGTGTTCTGTTGATAAGACAACTGATAGTTACGGTCGCTTCATTGTGAATGTGGTAGTAGGGAAGCTGGACCCAAAAGAACCAGGTAGCCCTCATCTAATTCTTTGTAAAGAAATAGAAAAAAACTAACAATAGCACAACAGCCTGTGCAGTGAGGGACGCCTTACGCATACTGTGGCCAGATAGTAAGTTCCTCTTGTTAGTGACAAATAGTGCTCCTTACATGTTGAAGGCAGGGGAAGTTCTACAGTCCTTCTATGCAAGCATGCTGCATGTTTACTTGGCTCATGGCCTACACCGCCTTGCGGAGGAGGTTAGAAGCCATTTTGATGATTTGAACAGCGTGATATCTTCAGCCAAGAAGGTTTTCTGGAAAATCCCAATACATAAAGTTATTCAAAGAGAAGTTACCGACAACTCCTCTTCCACCGGAGTCGATACTTACCGACTGGGGAACTTGGCTGTCTGCTATCTTTTAGTGTGCTGAGCACCTAAATGACATTAAAAGTATAGTAAACGACTTTGATGAAACAGACGCTTCCTGCATCGCCAAGGCCAAGAAATCGATCAAGGCTCCTACCATCGTCGAATCCCTTGCGTACATTAAGGAGCATTTTTATTGTATTCCAGAAGCTATCATTGCATTGGAAAGCACAACCCTGCCACTCAAACCTGCTATGGATATCTTTGACAGTATTTCCAGAAAAGAAACACCTGGACCAGTGGGAATTGCATGTTCTTCAAAGCTGCGCAGAATTATTCAATGTAATCCTGGGTTTAATGATGTGAAAGTCATCTCTTCAATACTGCAGGGTGAAAAGTACATCGGAGAAATTTCCTAGAACCTGCAACATTAGCATCAATGACCTACGCTCCTAGGACATCATATTTCGTTGAAAGAACTTTTTCTTCATGCAAGAATGTGTTAGGTGATAATAGGAAGTCGTTCACACCAGAAAATGTGGGTGTGTATGCAGTTATATACAGCAATGCCAAAAAATAATCAACAAAAGAGACAATAAAATGGATTATCTGTATGTTGTATGATTTATATCTCAATAAAGTAAGCAAACCAGAAAATTATTTGTACCACTATTGATCCGCAAAGCTAAAACCTAAAGAAAAACCTATTTTAGGCATGTGAAAAACCTAAAAAACCTATTTTAGGCATGTGAAAAACCTAAAATGAAGGTTTATGGGACCTAAAAATCCGGGCCCTAGTGATCAGTGCACAATGGATCGCAGAAGAAAAGGCAAAATTATTAAAAGTAGCGAGCGAAAAACAATTCTTAGGGTGTATGATTATTTAAAGAAAAAGAACCCCGGACACACTGACTTGTTTATTGTTAGTGAACTTCATAAGGCAACTGGTGTAAGTAGGCCTACATTTTTTATATTAAGTAAAGAATGTAAAAAGGGTAAGGGTTTATTATAAGGTATTATTAATGTAATAATAATAATAATAATAATAATAATAATAATAATAATAATAATAATAATAATAATAATAATAATAATAATAATAATAATAATAATAATAATAATAATAATAATAATAATAATAATAAATGCAAACGCGGTAATCACATTGGTGCAATATACGTGGCAATGCTGCGCTGATTCTCCATAAGAGCCATTGTGCCTTCATAACATGAAAACTCCTTTAGGAAATGTCTAATACTCTCCAAGGGAACTGCAAAAAGTCATTAGTTACCAAACCAGCTGCCAAAAATGTATAAAAAATTATGATGGACACTTCCAGTATCTCCCTGCAGACATAAATGAATTACTTTTAATTTTTAAGTGTTTACTACTGATATCTTGCATTTGTCTCTAAGCTAAGTTTTGTTGCAAAATTCTTGACACAAGCAGTCTTCCTCATACAGAAGGTGAGGGTATAATTCCAAATTCTATTGTTCATCTAATATATTCTCATTTAACCTTTAACAAAACCAGTTTTTTGCAATGAACCTTAACTAAAACAATTTCTAGTAGTTCTTCCAGCTTTCTTCAGAAGTATAACCAAAACTTAATGCAAATTTGCTTATAAAATTTAAATCTTTTTATTATCACTTGTTTTCATTCGTGAGAGTAGCTGTAACTGTCAACTGCAGACCTGTATAAATAGATATATAAGAGAATACAATACAAAGGTAATTTTAATCTCTGATCTAACACATGCAATATATGATCAAAACGATCCTTATAAATTCTGAAGCACATTTCTATTTTTCAGTGTGACAATGTAACAGCATTTGCAATAAGAGTAAGTATTTGATACATTAGTTTGTAATAATACTTTAGAACAGTTTACTTAGCCATCTCATTAAAACGACCTTTAAAAGCTGCAGTGGACTAAAAGAAATGGGAAAACTTATTGCACACAGTGGCTTATGTGTGATACAAACTAAGATCATGTTCACATTCACAAAGATAAAACAATATCAGAAAAGATTAGAGCTACAGTTAATACTTTCTAGTTAATTCTTGCAATGTTATGAAGAGCCTGTGGAGTACTATAGTCTTCTGAACTGCAGGCTGCACCAGTTCTTATGCAGCACAAGCAAAACTTTCATGAACATACTCATGCTTATTTTTCCAGACAGAAGTGAGGTTACCTTGAGCATTTTTTCTCTGCTATGATATTTTGGCATTCAGGATTGAAACAAATTACCATCTGTATGATATTACATTCATGCTAAAATATAACATCAAATTAAAGAATGTGATAATCAATATTAATATTTCAGTCTTATATTATCACTAGTTAGCATGGCCTACCACACTATTTTAACACAATATATGCAAAAATGCAACCATAAACAATATTCTAAACAATATTCTGGCAGAATATGCTGCCATATAACTGTTCAGAATTAATTTCTAAAACAATTTTTCTTTGTATACATATTACTTTTGAAAGATGTTTCCTTTCCACATCAGTTGCTTTTATATTTTGTAATAGATACTTTGCTGGAATGGCACAGCAAAGGGGAGAGTTTCAGAGATCCAGAACCTCCAGATCCACAGTATAAACATTAACATATATATTAAACAAAATAACGCAAACTCGTCCTAACATCTGACCCAAAACCTACTTCACATACACACAAACGAAGGAGTTTCGATGCATGAATGTTTGGTAGCAACTGATTTCTAATATTTTTAATGATGTGCAACCCTCTGTCCAAAGTGAAATGTGGTAGGGAATGGCTACTGTCGCTCAGATGCCACTTTCAATTACTGAACTCACTCCTCTCCCCCTCCCCCTCATTTTTTCTTTACATCCATGACCCTAGTGACCTCCCGTCATCTATTAGAACAGTTGTAGAACACAGCTATGGATTACTTGAACTTTTGACTGCTACCTTCCTCCAGAGCTGCCAATCTTGAAGTTGGTAACTGTGTCAATATTACGTAATTTTTGTTAACAAAGGGCCTGTCATTGCAAAAGTTATAGTAAGATTTAAACACTATTGTAAATACCATATTTACATGAATCTAATGCACACCCCATATTTGAAACTTAAAATTATGAAAAAAAAAGTTTGTATTGAATGTAAAGTGCATCAATGACAGAAAATAATAGGTATTTTATTTAAATTTATTTAATACAAAAATGGATTTATCATATATACATATAAACCATCAGATTTCAGAATTAAAAGTGCCCTATTATTAAGTGACACATTGTTAAAGAAGAAAATTAGTTAACATGAAATAAGGAAAGTACATTCAAAATGAATTTATTAATACTACTCCATTAATTACTAGTTTGAATCACCATTATTTACTGATACGGCATCTTAGAGATAAACCCGTCTGCTGCATGAAACGATCTATCCATGGCTAGCCTTAAACTCTTGTTTCAGGATACCAAGAACTTAGCCTCTCTTTAGCTTTCTTTGGTGGTGTCACTAGTCACAGATTGCTATTCTTCCTCCTGTCAAGCACATGTTCCTACATTTCAACTTCAGGAAGTCCTTTGCGAGGACCCGTAAATTTCTTCCTAGTAGCTTTAGTAGCAAATACTATCAATTTCTGTTTTCACTTGCTCTTTGATACACTGAACTCCCTCCCTGTCTTTCTATTACCATTTTTATCAGCATAAATTATTACTTTACGCTTTAAAGAAGCATCATAAGATGTTCTTCTCTGTTTGCCTTCCATATCATAACTAAAAATACTCAATAATAGGCCAATGATAATTGAGCGGCTAGCTTGTCACAAGTTTCAGGATGCATGTTAACTCCATCAATTCATTGTGACATAATAAATGGCAAAATTCAAAGTTACTGGTGTTATACGGAAAGGATTTGCACCTGAATCTAGTGTGCCCTATGATTTTTGATTACTACATTTGGTCAAAAAAGGTGTGCCTTATATTCACGTAAATGCAGTATATGTATTCAGGATGTAAGAGCATAATTATTCCTAGTTTTCTGATGTGATAGAGGGCATAAAATTAAATATTTTTTTCTTAATAAAGTATTGTCCAGAAATGCTTCATTTTCAACATAAAAGCTTGATGAAGGTAGAGTTCATCACTCACATTGTGGCTCCATTCTTGTGACCATGGAAATCATAAACAACTGAAGTTAATTTGTTGTTGTAATGTCACAAATTATTTTCAGTGAGATCTGTTTGTTTAATTTTAAATATTAAAATCTATTGCTATAAAAATATTAAATTTGCAGACAGTCAAAAAGAGAAGCTTACGGCAATGCTAATTTGGCAAAGCAAATATCTGAGAGTCAACAACCTCTGCATCATACTCCTTGCGATACAACATTTTGAAGACTTGAACAATGTCAGTTCCAAGTAAAAAAACTAGATTCAGGAAAGAATCAAAATGTGAGAACACTAAATATTGAAGATGAGGTGCTGCAGAGAGCGACAACCTAGCACTCAAGTTGTGGTCCATTCTATGCATACTAGTCTGTATGGAGTTTTAGGCGAGTATGAGAAGCAACTTTTCATATCCAGAAAGTACAAATGTTAATCCCAAATTATTATCCTAAGAGATAAAAATTTGCTGAATGATACTTTACATACCACTTACGATTAGCCTGATTTTGGTAGATGCATATTATGGACAGATGAGGCATGTTTTTCAAGAAATGGCATTATTAATCATGCAACAGTCACATTTGGAGTAACATGAATTCTAACAATGAATGGAGAAAGGAGGATGTCTGCAATCAATGGAAGTTTTCAATAGATATCCTAGAGAAACTATATCAATGGAACAGCATGCCTCATTTTCTCAAAGGAACTATCAAAATATAAATTTGATTTAACACTCCAAAAGACTATTTGGCTGCTGTTATGATACTAGAAGTACTCATGAAGAGAAATTTGGAAGAAAAGATAAGCTTTTAAGTCTAGATGTAAAAGCACTTTTGATGCAGCATGGTGGCCATCAATATAAAATGCCCTGAAGGAAATGAAATATTCCAAAACAATTTTGGAATAAGTTAAATAGTTTTAAATGCAAGCACAGCTCTATAAAAATCCATGTATTATTATTTTCATGTCTTAATGAAGCAATGTAGGATTATGAAGCAAGTAATCCTACAGCTTGCTACTGTACAGTAAGTTATATTGTTTTGGATGATCTTTTCTCAAGGAGCTGTAGATTTAATTCTACACAATCTAATAAGTTACATCACATAAATATAGTTTACAAGCTGGAACATATGGGGACCAACTTTAATATTTTACACAAATGGTAAAGTATTAAAATTTAATTTTTCAAAAGTAAGAAACAACTTACAAAACCTTGCATGTTAAATAATAGAGCTGCATAACTAAGCATATACTGTTTCCGCTTTTATGCTTTTTACCCTAAAATTGTAGTTTTGTGTCTCCTCTTCATTACAAGAAATTGTGTTTATACCTGCAACATAATTTCCTTTGCTCATTTACCATTTGAAGAGAAATGTTTCAAATTCTTCTATGTATCAAAAAAGAAATTTATAGGAAAGTCAAGTGTTACATGAAAACCTCTAAAAGAATGCATGATTAAGTATCTTAAATGAGTAAACATAAGGAATTAAACAGCTTCCAACGTCCATTCCAATAATTTAGGGTAATATAATGGGTATAATACAATTTAATATAATAGGAGGTGTGTTCAAAAAGAGACCAAACTTTTTAAATAGTGCACCAACCGGCAGAGAAAGTGCACTGTGGCTACTGAGCACACCTTGCGGCAGGTTTACACAACAAACTGCTTGTTTGCTGCATTTTGCTCAAACAATTAGCAGGCAAACCACAGCAGCTGAAGTAAATGCATATACAGCCTGCTCGTCAGATTAGTGACAAAGTAATAATTACGGAGCTTGAAGAACGTGTGTGTGTGAAATTTTGCTGCAAACTTGACAAAACTTTCACAGACACATTGCAAATGCTTAGCCAAGCATACAGGGAGGACGCAGTGCTATGAGTGGTTTAAAAGTTTTCAACAGGGCAGAATGTTGGTCTGTGACGATTCCAAGTCTGGACGTCCTTCCACATCAACAGATGATGGCCATGTGGATAGAGTTTGTGCTGTGATTCATGGAAATCATTGTTTAACTGTTCAGGAAGTTGCTGACAATGTGGGCATCAGCGTAGGATCATGCCATCAAATTTTGAGTGAAAAACTTGAGATGCGTCATGTCAGTGTAAAATTCGTACCACGTTTGTTGACTGAAGATCAGAAACAGACCCATGTTGGAATATGTGAGAACTGCTTGTTGCTGCTAATGACACTGAAAGCTTTAAGAACATCATAACTGGCGATGAGACATGGATGTACGGCTGTGATGCTGAAATGAAGATGCAGTCATAGCAGTGGGTGGGCAAAGGGTCACCTTGTCCAAAAAAAGCATGCATGAGTAGGTCAAAGATCAAGGGGATGTTGGTTGTGTTTTTTGACTGGCATTATCCATCATGAACTTGTGCCACATGGTCAGATGGTAAACAAGGAAGTGGGAATCCTAGTGCACATGAGGGATGCTGTGTGCAGGAAGAGGCCTCAATTGGATGTTGCATCATGACAATGCACCAGCTCACGCATCACTCCTTGTCTGCAGCTATCTAGCAAAACACCACATTCCCCTGTATCCCATCCACCGTATTCTCTGGACCTAGCCCAAGCAGACTTTTTCCTGTTTCCCAAACTGAAAACCACATTGATAGAATGTCATTTCTAAACCATAGAGGAAATTCAGCACAATGCGACGAGAGACCTGTGCGCCATACCACAAAATGTGTTCCAGGAGGCATTCCAAAAAAGGAAGAAATGATGGGAATGGTGTATTGCCAGTGGAGGGGACTATTTTGAAGGGGACAGTACTTAAAATGATGTATAATAAGCAATAAAGCTGATAAAGCAGAAATTCCGTTTCTTTTTGAACACACCACAGAAATACCTATGCTTGAAACATTGGACTTTTTAACTAGGTACCAAAAATAATTAACTCACAATTATATCATATCAGGACATTTATTATAAAACTGCAAAAGCTCCATCTCTCTCAAAGCATAACATGTTATTGAATGACATTCATCAGCACAGTAATAACGACTTATATTGTGTAGCAATAAAAAAATAGAGAAATGAAAAATAAATAAAACTCCAGCCTGTGCCACAGGACACAGAATTCCAATGTACGGATGGTGATTTGTGATGACACTAATGAGAATATAACACAATCGGAAATGGCCACTATATATGAAGCCTCAATTATACTCGGACTACATGTGCCATTTGAACAATTTGAGTTTACAGTATTAAAGACCAAAAAGCAAACTTATGAACTGTGAAACACAACTTTATCCTCACGTGGATAAGTTAAGCTGAAATTATATTTATTTCTTTGGAGTTTTAAGGGTTATTCATATGAAAGGCCTAGCTTTCTATTAACTTCAGGCTAATTATGATAAAACAGTTGTACAGAAATGGTTTAATTAGATTATGTGCACTTTATGCTGAAGGCCAAGGTAGCAGTCAAATGGCAGTTTTAGATGACATTTTAGATAAATCGTGCATTCAGGAGAAAGAAACACATATTTTCAAATATTTATACATACTCCATCAAAGAAGACTTGGACTGGAAAAAAAATAACGTACTTCAGAACTGATTAATATTGCAAGAAATTACTCAATATTAACTGTCCGAATTTTATTGTCATGAGCTTTTAGCTATCCTTTATGGTTTTTCAGTTATATACCAGGTGAATCACCTTTTTTATTAATTTATGCAACACACTAAGAAGCAGGTGCGCCTGGAGTCTAACTTGACTGCACACTCAACACTTCACATATGAACATAGACAGCAGCTTAACATCTCAGTGAATAAGTGATTTAATGGACAAACGGTATTCATAATACAAATCCATTTCAAAAACATTATGCTCTTACACTGAGAATTCCACCAGATTTGTACACAATTTATTAACATTTTTTAGGGTATACATTCTTCACACACCCCCCTGAAACTCCTATGGAAAGAGCATACATTGTAATAGGTCCACTTTCAAAATGAGTTAAAACAAAATGACGGATCTGTGCCAAGGGATACTGATAGATTATGACCAATTAAATTCATAATGGAGTTGTACAGTCACATCAACTGGTGTTAAATAGTTTAATAATTCAATGTTGGTATAAATCACAGCACTTACTAGTTTGTATAGCAAACGTAATAGCTTAAGCCATGTTTATCAGTGAAGATAAAACACCCAAGAGAATCTTTAACTTACACTAATGAGTTGTAACACGCTTGGAAAGTTATGAAGTGATGGATAGTTCCTACAGACCTCAGCTAGCATTGGAGTTTAAAAGGCTTATCCTTACAGGGTTGTGATGGTTGAGCAGAATTATTACACTTCAGTCGCAGTGATGTTCTGAGGAGACGTGTTCGAATCTATGGTGTGACGGGATAAACCGAAGTGATTGTTAAGGAACATTAATAAATAAAATATTCGGACAGACCATATAGCTTATTCATCTAAAAGGGCTAGCATATACGAAAATTGCGAAGGCCACGGAAAGACCGTCATTAGGGTAAGGTCGCCAGACAATGGAGAACAAAGGATATGAAACTCCTTTACAAACCATTGTAAAGTTAATAGTGACGCTATGTGCAGTGAAGCAAAATCCCCTTAAAACGCATCTGCCAAGACAGGGCATGCTTATTGGTGGAAAATCGAATGTCGTGGACATAACATGGATTTCCACCAATGAGGGCAACCGCATGGCCATGAAGAAGTGGCAAAATGAGGGTTTGAATGGTGATTGAATTAACAAAACTAGCGAACCAGCTATGTCGATAGGCACTTCTAACTTCACCCTCACAAATTGGCTGTCAGACACAACTGACACACTCACAAGTTGGCATTACATAGGCACTTACCCAGGAACTTCACACTCACAAGTTCACGTTTATGCACTTACGTGCGTGTATCCTGCCGTCGACCACGGAAATATCAGTGCCGGGAAACATATAGCTGTGCCGGGTATATGGTTGCGAGGAGAAAAGTTATAAATAAATGTGGACTGGGATACAGGTTTCACAATAAATGTGGTATTTCTTCCAATACCAACGAGATAGAGTCTCAGCCGTGGCAGTACAGTGAGACCGAGGTATATCCAGCCACAATGGTAATGGGTCAACATTCTTTTACCCTGCATTTCACCTCTTTCATCCAATGATAAGGTATTACAGAACAAGTTACAAATAAATTACATTAAAACAAATGAAAATGCAGTTTGAGCACTTACTTCATTAATCGAGTACCTTTTGAACTCACTTTATTCTCAAATGTTGACTGTATATGCGGCAAAATGGTAACAATGTAACTTTTTTCATTTCTGATTAGTATGTACAATTGATGATTACTGATTAAAAATGTTTAAAAAATGTCTATAAGGAGGTTATAGCTATGAAATATCTGTCTAAGTGTGCACATGGGAGGAAACGATATCTTGCTTGAACCTTGAGGATGGTGACATGTGGAGGATCACCAAAAGACTCCATAACTGAGGTGACTAACATCCTCCCCCATCCAAGGCCTGGCCTACGAACCCCAAGCCAATGTGTTCACTGAATACCTGGAAAGAACTAGGAGGCCACGACATAACCCACAGGACTTGGTCTTCTCTGACTGCATCCGTCGGGAGGTATGTCAATACCTCTGACAACTCCCAACAAGGTCATCAGACCAAGCAAACTTTAGGGCACACTCTGGCATCTCAATTCCAAAAAGGCCATGAGCCCTGACAAGCTTACCCTCACCACGCTCGGCCACCTTTCCTTCAAGGCCATGCTCTTCCTTCCAAAGTTCCTCAATATGTGCCTCATCCTGTGTCACCTTCCATGCGAGTGGAGGGAAGCCTGGGTGATCTGCATCTTAAAACCAAGGAAGGACCCAGTTCAACCAGCTACCTAACTACTGCTCCAAAAGCCTCCTGTCTATCCTCTTGAAAGTTTTTGAGAAGCTTCTACTTGCCCACTTGTCCCCCATGCTGGATGACATTCAAGCTATCTCTTACAATCAGTTTGGTTTTCATCCTGGTCATTCGATGCCTCAACAACTGTGGCGAGTAGTGGAGGCTACTGCTCTGGGATACCAGGTCAGGGCATACATTGCTGCAGTATCTCTAGATGTGAAGAAGCCTTTCTCCACAACCTGGCATGTGGGTCTCCTGCATATACTCATCCAACCGGAGCTACCCACACACATAATGCACCTATTACATTCACACCTCAAACACAGTTCCTTTGTGGTCTCAATTGCAGGAAACAAATCTATATAAAGGCCAATTAGAGAAGGAGTCCCCAAAGGTTCTGTTCTGTCCCCCATGCTTTTCAGCGTCTATGTGGCTGAACTATCAACATAGCACAGTATGTTGACTATGTGCTGCTGTACAGACAAAACTCAATGTAGAGCTTTCAACCCCTTTCAGAGATACCTCCGCCTACTACAAGAATGGCGCAGTCACTGATAATTGTCCATCAACCCGGAGAAGAGCCACACCAATCTCTTCACCAAGCACCACTTTCCCACAAACTTCCTCACATTCACATATCCCAGGAAGAGGATAGAATGGATGAATACCATCACATATCTAGGAGTGATCTAACTTTCGGGAAACACATCAGAGATCTCTCACTGGGCCAATAGGGAAACAGCCTAATTGTACCCTATGCCAGGCATCAGCGAACATGTACTCAATGAGGCCTTGCAACTATGACATATCAGGGGCAGCGCTTACTCTGTCTCCTCCTCCCTGGCAGCCTTAACTGGCACTACATACACCCCGATCATGGGCGGACTGTCCTGTCGTATTTACCTGTACTTCTAAACATGTCAAAGTGTAATTTGATACTAAGATTTAAAGATAAATTCCTTTATTTATAATTTTGAAGAATATTAGTTTATTTAACATTTGATATATAGAATAGCACTTTGATGATTTCTTCTCTCATCATGTAAGGTGTTTGTTGTGCTCTAAAGTTCAAAAAGGCACTCATCAATGGAACATCAAGCGGCATTATGATACATGTCATAAGATCACCATACAATTATAGGCAATCATGTATTCATAAATTTACACCACGATTTAAAGTAGTATAACACTGACATAGTGTTCTTTATTCATTTTATTTTATTTTCAGGTCTAGATCGGACTAACCAACTGCAACAGCTCAAAGAGCAATATTCAGATAATACACCTAATATTAATTCAAATATTATAGACAAGTTCATGCCAGCTATGCTGTTGCTTTGGAGATTGCTCAGTCACTGAGGTGTTTTAGTGATGGAGATTTCATAAAAAAGTGAGAGTAAAGTTGCCAACATAATTTGCCCTGAACAATATATTTTTAGTAATATTGCATTATCACCACAAACCATACAGAGAAGGATACATAAAATAGCAGAAATAACCGAAAAAAGACTACAAACCGAGGTTCATGAATTTATAGCCGTTTCTCTCGTGTTGAATGAAAGCACTGACAATGTTGACACAGCACAATTGGTAATTTTCATTCGTGGAGTTACTAACAACCTCTCGATACAAGAATATATGCTTGAAGTCATTCCACTTAGGGAACATACAACAGGGAAGCATTATTTCAAGCATTTAAGAAATGTGTAGAAGAAAAGAAACTGAGTCTAAAAGAAATCTTGTATCACGATTAACAGATGATAATTTGTGTGCTATACTGAGAGTGGCTACTTGTGATATCACTAGATTTTCATAGTAGGTACATTGCAAATAGAAGTGAATTGAAATATATTGCTCAAATATCTAAGCCTACCTAAAGTATCGTAGACCAAAATAGCTGGATTCAAGTATATGTACTATTCTTTATTGTACTCTGTAGCGAGCGAGTCCACCACTGACTCTGAACGAAGGTCAATGCCATCCCTGTTCTACATTACGTCATGTGCATTGCAGGTTGCATGTTGAGACGTCATACTGATACCTCATTGAGTACATGTTTGCCGATGCCTGCCCTATGCTAAGGTCTGCAATGCCTGTTCCTTTGAAGTTACATCTTGGTCTTCAGATCATCTACCCTGTATTTGCTGCTTCCCTATGGGACTGCTGCACAAGATCTTATCTCTCCCATATGTGGAGGATGAAATTAGGTGCCAGGCTGCAAAATTTTGCAACTCATTGCCACTACATCAGAGCACGCTAGTTAGTTTCTTGGGGATTATAACCCCAGAGCATGCCAAATTAGGCGTCACTGGCTTCCCTGCATGGTATGCAGTCACATCCGGTAACATCAGAGCTGCTCCACCAGCAGAAAAAGCTGGGCTCCCATTCAATCCTACCAAGAATTGCTTAGATTTCAAAATTTAAAGTCAACCCCCATTATTATTTGGATACAGTTATAACACTAGTGATACACTACAACCATTGCACTCTAACCTACAGCCATTGAGGGGGCAAACCCTGCTACCACCTGTCACTACCCCAACCTCAATTTCACCTGCCAACCTGCAAATCCCATATCCCGTCACTACAGTGGTTAAGCCCTGATAAAGGCAGATACGGGTGAGAGACACCTTGGGCTGTCCTCAGTCTGCCAACACTTCTCAGCCTCAGCAGTTCACAGCAGACTGACATGGAGCCCACTCGACCACAAGCCTCTATTGACCACTTTCACATGAAACATTTACGTATTGACCTACTTGCTAGTCTATTAAAAGATATTTGTTTTAACTCTTGGTAGTTTATTTGTATTCATGAACTTTCCATCATGGCTATCAGAATAGGTCCAAGAACAATTAGCTGTATTTGACACAATACAGCTACAAAACAAATTCTGGCTTGAAAAATGGAACAATGTTTACAAGTAAGACTATAATCTTTGGGTTGCATGTATGAAAAGGTAGGGTCAGCTGATTCACCTGGTATAATTAATAACCCTGTGAAGCATTTAATCAGTATTTTGTAGAAAATTCCCAACACATTAACTTGTCAATAGTTCATTCAGAGGTATTAAAGATATATTCATGTTGAAATTGTAATTCAGAGTTCAAATATAAAATGGAGTACTTCTCTCAGAGGCAATGACATCCTCATACATTTTGGACTCCATAAGTTTGATGCACAAATTCTCATATAATTTGTGCAATGATGGAAAAGCACTGATATAAAGGTAGGGGAGAAGAACAAAATCATTCAGTCATATTTTGATATTGTATTGCATAGGCGTTTTCAAAACCTGTAAAGCCCTGGTCCCCCTGACATGCTCTCTCCTAATGGGTACCCCTGATCATAGACAAGGGTGGAAAAAGCAAAGTGCTTTGGCTTCAGTTATACTTAATGCCCAAGAAAAAAACCATCAAAGAATCCAATGCTCTATAAAATGTAACAGGATTATATTTTTAATTGGAAATAGCTTACTTATACTTGTTCTGAAAGAATATAATTTATTTT
Source organism: Tenodera sinensis (assembly GCA_030765045.1). NCBI lineage: Eukaryota > Metazoa > Arthropoda > Insecta > Mantodea > Mantidae > Tenodera > Tenodera sinensis. The sequence continues at coordinate 67,501,314 of CM060961.1, read as the reverse complement.
AATCATATAAAAGTAAATGTAAACCTCACATTGTTCACTCCTGAAAGCCACTAATTTTTAATGGAATGTCCATTAAGAAAAAGCTGTTATTTGAATAAATATTAAAGAGAAATGCAGAATAATACTGTCTTCCACTAAAACCATTAACCAGCTTCTCAATGTGCGAGGTCTGCACAGTATTCAACCACACACACACACATACTATTTGACGTGAACATGCACATCTGTCATAAGATTTTAACAAAAATATTTGTTTTCTAACCTAATCACCAGCCTAGGCACTTACATAAGTTTAATTCCAGTTTGATGAAGATTATTATTGTTATTAGCCCTACAGTCATTCCAAGACATGATACACACACATAAATACATTCATTCAATAGTCATTTATTTCATCATCACTCGCTTCTTCTCCAAGTAAGGTGGGCCCACGGTGAGTGAGAAGAGCTGCAGAACTGGACATGCGGAGCCTGTATCAAAACAACAATAATTTAAATGAATAATGTTTGGCAAAAATGTCAGATATTAAAAGTTTGACATGTAACCAATTGGATACTCACTAAGCATACTTTTTTATTTTTGATCAGAGGAAAAGAGCAACACAATTTTGGAGCAAAAATTTAAAAGCAAACACTACAGAGTGCAGGTGTTTATACAGTAATCTCAAACACAACCCATAGTAAATAATATTCTATAAGACTTTGTGGAAAAAATATTTTTCACAACCCATGCAGGAATAGAGTAATAAGAGGTAGAACTGGAACTTAAAAATTCAATGCCACAACTGGGATTTGAACCACAGACCTTCAGCTTACCAGGCAGCTACTCTAACCATTGAGCTATTGTGACAAACTGCCAGAATGGCATTAAATTCTCAAACCAGTTCATATTTCTCCTGGTAAGCGGAAGGTCTATGGTTCAAATCCCAGTTGTGGCATTGAATTTTTAAGTTCCAGTTCTACCTCTTAAACTTTGCCCACACATGGCTTGTGTGTTTAAAAACACCAACAGTAAGTTTGTTGGCATAAATAAATAATTAAAGAAATGAGAGCAAAACTAGGCATGAGATATTTAATTCTCCCATTACCTAATACACACAGCAAGGAGAAAAATCTGATGTGTTGCACTCACATGACTTTCTCTACTCTTGTACTAACCATTCTTACAAACTCTTATACCTATATCTTCTTCGTCTTAGTTGAGATAAGCATTTGTACAAATTATCTTATTGCTTATTTCCTTGTAGGTGAAAGGGGAATATCAGAATACAGTAGGCTGTGTGCGATAGTCAAATCTTTTAAAGCTTTGGGATCCCGTTCTCTTTGCACGCTTAACATATAAAAAAATGAACAATGTTCCATTTCACGAGTTTTAAGTTTTCAGAAACTGACACAAATAACAAGGAATATCTCTGAAATGGTTCACTCTACAAACAAAATTTATTTAGACATAAATTGAGTGTTTTAGTGAGATCTACATTTTTTGTATATTAAGAATTTGTCTCTTATGGTTTACGAGTTATTCAAAAGTCATCCAGATTAAAAAGGACTACATAGGCTATAGCCAGAAAATTCAAAATATACACTTCATTTGTCATACAAATATCATAAACATATGACATTTTAATCAAAATCGTTAGAGCCATTTTCAAGAAAACAAAATTTTTGAAAACTTTTCCATGTAAAGGGTAGTTTAGGGTGGGGCTATTTTCTTCAAAATCTTTGTGTCACATCCTTGAAAGACATAAACTTAAATACCAACTTTGGTTTTTAACCGACTTTTCATATTTTGAGTTATGCTGTGTGTGTGTGGTGTGCGAGCGTGTCTGTGTGTGTGTGTGTGTGTGTGTGTGTGTGTGTGTGTGTGTGTGTGTGTGTGTGTGTGTGTGTGTGTGTGTGTGTGTGTGTGTGTGTGTGTGTGTGCACGCGCGTGCGTGCCTGAAAGTTTCCTCAACTGACAGTTTTTCCTGTTGTATTTTTGATCGGATTCGTTTTTATAATACTGTTTATCAATTCCTAAGAAACTTTATAATTTTTTTTTTTTTTGCTAAACTTTGGAACCATGTTTACTAACATGTAAGCCTTCTCACTCTTTGTCACGTCATAATGTGCTGGAACCCACTGAAAAACAATGTTTGTCAAGTCGTCATACCTGTTGAAGTAGTCAGTGTCAAATGATGATGTCCACTAAAATCAATTACTATGGTAGATGTAAAATTCAATAGCAGCTGATAGCTGACCATTACTATTCTCTTTACTCTGTGCAAATACATTTTGTGGGTGCAACTAATATTTATATCACTGGCTTTACAGCATGATTGCACAGCATATTTAACTATACAATACCATAAGGCAAGGCAAGCCTATGATTGGATGTTGAATCAAGCCACATTTTGTGTCAGGCATAGATGCTGTACTGTTTCCCAAGGCAAAATGTTCCAGAAATAGTCCCCCATTTGGATCTATGGATGGGGACTGCTATGGAAAAAGTGATAATCTATGCTAGCAATAAATATGTTACGATGTTTCAATGGATGTACTTACCAGATCATATTATATTTCAATTATACATTTACTTTACGAAGTAAAGTAGTAGACTATTCGAAAGGTTTAGTTCTTCCGGGCTTGTAGGCCGTGGTCTAGAAGGCATGGTAGATACCAACGTTTTGCCAAGTACTGCGCTTGGCATCATCAGGGTGACACGATCCTCCGTCTGCACTGGTCAAAATCTGACGATGCCAAGCGCAGTACTTGGCAAAACGTTGGTATCTACCATGCCTTCTAGACCACGGCCTACAAGCCCGGAAGAACTAAACATTTTGAATAGTCAAGACACCGGCCATGAAAGCCTAAATACATATAAAGTAGTAGAGATTAGTGCAAATTGACTTTACCAACTGTTCAATGTTGACAAACAATGAAAATAAAATAGGTGGCCAAAGACTGACATGCTTCATAGCCTGACAACAGCAAAATGTAATATGCAGATCACAATCCAAGCAGCAGAGCAGTCAGTGAAAAGAGTAGAGCATTTGTTGATGCTTCACAGGCAAAAGCTTTGGGGTGTAATAGATATCTTTTCTCTGTTAAGTCTTACACATGCAATGAAGGCTGGTTCACCAGAATCCAACAACAGAAACCAGAACAGGAATGCATATTGATAGTAAAGTGAAAGGTTCATTTTGCACATTGGGACATCATTTGCTTGTAACTGATCAATTGTATTTTTTCACTTGCTTCCAATTCAGTCAACGTATCGTGGGTTAGTCAATGTCAAAATTCAACACAGTAAACATTTTCTAAATGCAAATACTTTACTATTTCAGACTCCTCTAGTCATACTGAGCTTTTATTCCACTATTATTGGTGTACATTAAGGTTTGGCACTGTTCTTTGTTAATTTCTACTAGGTTTTGCTAATTCTTTGTAGTTTTGGGAGCAATAGCCATTTTGAGTTGTATATAAATAAGCTTTATAATGCTCTCGTTAGAGAAATCAATACTCAATGTATATGCAGGTGTCAGGATCTGAGGTTGGAACACGCACATACTAGAATTTCTTCCACTTTCACTTTTCCAGCTCACCATTAGAGCGCTCTAACAGTTGTTTCAGAATACAGCCCTTTTAAATAATCCCTTAACCGCTTGAGCAATAGCCATTTAAATGCTGCACGGCTAGTAATGGATACCCAATACACAATTCAAGGCATTTAAATTGTTAAATGTACTGGTCAACTTGGGTGACTTCGGACGCTTTTTGCATTTCTTTTCATTTTATTTTAGTGTGTGAATGGGACCAGGGTTATTCTATGTAGGGTAACATTTGTTATGGTCTTAGCAAAATGTATGACGTATTCTGACTCTTGTATATAATGTATTTAAGGTTTTTTAAAAATATTAATAGTGTCTGATGATGCCCGGTATAGTGGGGTGACTTCGGACGCCCATGTTATTCTTACAATATCCAAAGATTTGTCGTCCTCACGTGTTGTTTCAGATATTTATTTTAGTTTTAAAAAATATTTTCAGGTTCTGTTTTAATGTATAATAATTACAACAGTATAAACACAAAATATTCTATCTACAATCCACTGAATTCAGTAAGAACACAAAAAAGACATGATTCATTAGATCAAATTACACCAATAAATAAGTCAACATATTTTTAGTGAATAAAAACTTTAAAAGTTGGTAAAATAACACAGTAATATATCTGACACAGTTTATTACAATATGCCATGTGGAAATACAAATTTTCCCTACTCTTCCTTCGGCATTGGCAGCAATTTTATTATTTGATCTTTAGCGATAGTGTCCTCGTCAGGAACTTCAGGAAACACAAATACACTTTAGCTGTTGTGTGGGTGCAAAAACTTCACATCAACATCTTTGGCACCGACATCTGTTGCAACACCAACATACTGCCTTACATGAGTCTTCTTTCCCACACTGTACTCAAAGCTAGCCACCAAAAATGAGTCCTCCTGTAACATCAGAGTATTATCACTTTCATCTTCACTGCTGTTAGTGCTGCTGCTAGTTGAAACATTGCTCTGGCTTTCTTCTTCCAAATGGCGTCCCAGAACTGACTGCCCTGGTGCAATTTTGAGCTTCTTCCCCTAACAACACTGGGCTTCTTGTAGCGAGTTTCCTTCAGGATTTCTTCGAAACTACTCTGCCATGAAGTCAAATCATTTGTTTCTTCTCTGTCTGGAAGTTTGTCCAACACGCAATGGATCAAATGGAATGAGTCCAGTTGCTTGTAAACCGCTCTTAATATTATCAACTTTTCTGGCTTTGATTTTTTCCAGCGTCTGTGTTAACAAGGATGGAAATGCATCCCTGGGTATTGGACCATCAGTGCTCTTCTTCCAGTCACTCAGTACTTCATGCCAAGCTATCTTCACAGGTCTGAAGAAACTGACATACAAGGGCTGGAGAACATGGGTGGTGTTTGGAGGCAACAAGATAAAGTGGATGTCAACATTTTCACATTCTTTTGTCACTTTCACAGAAATATGGCTACTTATGTTGTCTCCAATTTGACCAGGCCTCTTCTTTAAATATGGTAATGCTATGGTCAAAAACCAATCCTCGAAAATAGCCATATCAAACCACCCGCTTCCATTATGATTACACCTTGTCCCAGGTGGTCTGCCCTCTTTCCAAGTGTCCCAAACATGTTCTGCTTTATAGAGGACATAAGGCGGATGATGCCCATCACCAGAAGCAGCCATCATAACAGAAACGTTGGGTTTTGAAAAATCTATAATGCGTTCAGCATGCTTTATACCTCTTCTTACAACTATGTGTTTCCTTCCAGAATTGCCACTGAAATTAGTTTCATCAAAGATGACAATGTTAGAATTAGGCACATTTTCTATAATTGGACCAAGGTTGTGGAAATATTCTTGCACTGGTTCTTTGGACACTTCAGTGCGAGCTCTTTTTATATTCTCACTTAGTCTAACAGACAGTGTTGCAGAATGCCTGTTTAAGAAGGAAGCAGCCCAGTCCACTTCTGAAAAGTTATTCTTGAAGCACTGTATTATTCTGCCAGATCTGTCTTGATACCCCTTTACCAGGTATCTTATTTCTGTTGATGTAAAGGGAAATCTCCAGTGAGCAGCAGTCAATATTCTTTCAACAAGAGTTTTTTCTTCATCTTCGTTTAGCACAGGCAGGCCTCCCATTAGTCTTACATGCTTCTTATTAACTTTATTTTCGAGAGTCGACCTTGGTGTAAAATAATATTCTGCTGCTTTTCTGTAAGACATAACTGATTTTACAGCTCTGATAGCCTTTTCTAGCGCTCGCCTACCACCTAGGTGGCCTGGGTTCGATCCCAGGGACCCACATGTGATATTCGTGGTGGATGAAGCGGCGTCAGGGCGGGTTTTCTCCAGGTACTCCGGTTTCCCCCGCCATCTCATTCCACCGGTGCTCCATCTTCATTCCATGTATCATCAGTGTCACCGCCTGTGGTGCCGTAGTAGTAAAAGCAGGCGTTGAACACTACAAAACAAAAACAGCCTTTTCTAAATTTTCTGTATTGTAATTACAGTGTACTGGAGCTCCAAGTTTCCTCTTATAATGACCCATTGTTGTCTGAAGTCAACCCTCAAATGAGTGGTTTCTAATAGAAGTCAGTATATACTCAACAATGGAAGAAATGCTACGTTAGTTAATACATTGCTGTGTGGCAGACTAGTTAAAAGAACAGATGTTGAAGAAAAAAATGTTTAAGTTATTAATTTTGATTCTAGGAATGAAAGTACACGTGATCAACAATAGTTCAGAAATTGGCGGCATACTTCAAAGCTCCACAAATGTAATAACACTGCACAGAAACAAACAATAGGTGTTCATAAAATGTAAAACGAAGCTTTCACATCTAAAAATTGCCGCTCAACTAGAATTGTTTTTAAACATTGTTGTTGCTTTTAATTTAGTTATGATACACATTGTCCGAAAACAGAACATATGTCTGAAATCACCCAGTTTGACGGTACGTAAATATGCTTTTTACATTAACATTCATATCTTTGGTATTTATTAAGTTATTTTAATGAAACAAAAACTGGCTTAAAGCTCATTAAAGGCACTGTACATCTATCATAGAAACAAAGAAAGACTGTATTAACAAAACGTTTAAATATCACTATTTTTTTCTCTGTAGCAAAAGTCATTCTGCACGTCGAACACACCTAATTTGTGAGTCAGGCTCGTCTTATGTGCATACAAATGTATATACGTATAGCTAGCTAAGCACAATGTTCTCGGCTTCAAGGTTTTATTATTCTGTTTATTGCTATGACGCAATAATAGTTACTTGTGTGTGTGTGGCAAACACGCAAGCTGGAAAGAAATCAAACCACTCTGTCAGCGCTTCTACGAGTATTTACGCACGCCTTAGAATAAATACACAGCTGAGATTTATGGTACAGCCGTGTAGCTAAGGGGTTCACAGTTTTCTGTTTTAGCTATCAGAAAGCACATTTCAAAATGTTATATCTCAGTTCTAACCATGGCTTTGACTAGCAATGTAGCTAACACATTAGCTCGTTTAGGCAGTGTACAGGCTTCAGAAATTACTTCAGATAATGTGGAGGACGTTTTGCTATATGACAGTGACTGATATTGACTGCAAATTTTCAGATTTTGAGGCAGCATGGAGGATATAGGTAGCAGTGAGGAAGAAAGTGACTCTTCTTTTAGGTGTTCGTGAAAAAGCAACATTGTGGGGTACAACATGAGTCCGAAACAACCAGACATATCTTTACAAGCACAGCCTCTGGTGTATAACCACAGGCTCAGCTGACTTCTGACAGCCAACCAAATGACATTTTCACAAAATTTTTTACTGCTGACTTAGTGTCTCTCATTGTTACACAAACAAATGCATATGCAAGTAAGGTGAAGGAAGACCTGACTTCTAAAGGCAATTTAGGACCTAAGAGTAGAATTAAGAAGTGGACAGAAGTAACATTGAATGAGATTTACAGGCTAATTGGTCTAATTACACTCTTGGGTGTTATTCGTAAACCAACTTTATACATGTATACTGGTCTACAGATGACCTGCTAGCTACTCCATTCCTTTGTAAATGCATGTCAAATATCAGGTTTACTTCCAGTTTGTAATTCCTTCATTTCACTGGCGCAGAAAATGCAAATGATAAACTACACAACATTAGGTCGGTTTTGGAATATACGAGTATTATTTCAAAATTCAAAGAAAATTACGTGCCTGGTGATAAGGTCACTGTTGATGAAAGTTAATGATTTTGGTCTTGTGAAAGTAAAACGGGATATCTTTACAATAGCTGCATTTACACTGGTCAAGGAACTGATAATACTGGAGACAAAGATTTGGGGTTATCTGGCTCCATAGTAATGCATCTGATGGGTAGGACTGTATAATTAGATAATTGGTAAGGCTCCCCTAAATTATACATGGCCTTATACAAAAGGAAAACAAATGCAATTGAAACAGTACATTCAAATCGTATTGGTTTGCTGAAGAATGTGAATACAAAGACTCTAAGGAGAGGAGAAATGCAGGTACATCAGCTCCTACATTACTTGGCAAGATAGATGGGTGGTTAAGCATTGTCCAATAGCAGCCCTAATATTTTGATGATTGACATTGGAAAAATAGATGATGCCCACACCAAAATGTCAATTTTCAAGCCTGATGTTATCCAGGAATACAATATGCATATGGGTGGTGAGGGTCTAGTAGATAAGCAATTGCAATCATATCCCTCTTTATGAAAAACAGTTAAATGGTATAAAAAGGTATTTTTGCACAGCTGGATATCACCAAATACAATTGTTTAATAATTTGGAGTACTCTAAACCCACACAAGTTGATAACCTACCTGTACTTCCACATATCAATAGCTCATAGCCTAATTGAGCGCTATAACATTCAGAGGCCTCTTCATACAGGGGGTAAGAAATCTACAACCCCTGCACACCTCAGGATACCACCGACAGCAAAAAAATCGCATCCATTTCAAAGGTGTCTGGTGTGCCGCAAAAAAGTTGTTCGTAAAGAGACTAACATGATATGTCGTGAATGTGGAGATGTGCCCTTATGTGTCTATCCATGTTTTGAGATGTACCATTCAAAAAGGAACCTTTAAAGGTAAGACTTCATTTATTCTAGAATTTGTTAAAATTATTATCAAAGACAAAAATTAAAATAATTAGGGTTAAATAAGCATTAAATGCATGCATGCACAGGATGTCATATGACGTCCATATCTACGAAGAGGTTAAATAAGGACTCTAATAATGCACAATATGGATTTAATGTACCATGCCCTGGAACAAGAATATCCAAACTTGGGTGGGACCCGGGAAAGCTTCTCGTTATTTGTAAACATTAACATTACAATACAGCATTTTAATTTTGTCATTTTTGTTCTGCTTATTGTCCTGGTTAATGTGAACCAGCCTTAAATCCATGAGAACTGCCAACATGTGGTAGCAATGGGCAAAATGCGTGCATGTTTTAAATTATGACAAGCAGTAGATACTAAACGACTTTTCTTAGCAGGTTTTCCTAGCACATTTTTAAACATGGCACACCAAGGCAAATTTCAATCCAGTAAAAGCTTAAGCATACAATGAACAGCTCAGAAGTGGTTAATGCTACAAAAAAGAGCTTATTTGACACATTAGCTACATTTCTTTCCGGCTTGTAAGCCATGGTCTAGAAGACATAGAGATACCAAAGCTTTGCCAAGTACTACGCTTGACATCTTCAGGGTGAGGTGATCCGTTGTCTGTGTGGTCAGAGCTTGAATGTGGGAGCCATAACTGTGGTGCTGTTATATAGTAGGGGTGGGCAGATCCTGTTGAGGTGTCTAAACTGCTGATTGGTACGCATCGGTTGGCGGGATGGGTGTAGGAAGGTTTTATTAGATCTATTGTTTTCGTGCAAAAGGTTCTCTAAGATGGGTATCCAGGAGGGCTGCTTCTTTCTGGTTGAAGTTGTTCTTGCATTTATAAATGTCTATGGCCTCCCTTTGTAGTTGAGCATGGTAGTTAACTGTTGAAGACAAGAGTCAGTTTCTTTAAAGCTTATATCATGGCCAAATAGTAATGTGTGCTCTGCCACATACAATTTTTCTGTCCCAATCCGGTGTGACGCTCATGTCCTTTCAATCTCGTGGCCATGCTACACATAGTAGTGCCTATGCAAACGTTACCACAGCTGCTGGGGGTTTTGTATATGCCTGCAGATGAGTGTGGGCGACATTTGTCTTTGGCTGATTTCAGTAAATCCTTGATTTTTTGTGTCAATCTGAACACCATGTCAATACCATATGAGCATACTAGCTTCCTTATCTTGTTGGAAACATTCTTGATGTAGGGGAGAAAGGCTGTTGCTACTGTGCGGTGTGGCTTCTTTACAGTCTGGCACCTGGGATAAACAGTGCACCAGATTTCCTTCTGCGTGTAACCACACTGGCTTGGAAAGCCAAGTTTAGGTGTTCCTCCTTCAAGTATCTATTGTTACAGGTGATGTTGCTCATTCCGTAAGTGTTTTAATCACTCATTCTTCTGCCTGGGGTGATGGTTTGATGTTTTGTGTAGATACTGATCTGTATGAGTAGGCTTCCTGTATATACTTCATTCCAGAATGAGGTCTGCTGTTCTGATGACTTTTACATCCACGAAGGCCTGAGCATTGTTTTCCTCTTTCTCCATGGTGAATTGAATGTTGTCATTCAAGCTGTTTAAGTGTAGCAGAAATTGATCTGAAGTGTCTTCTCTGTGGCTCCATACTACAAACTTATCAACATAGCACAACCAGGTCTTAAGTTTAAGAGGTGCCTTGACAAGTGCTGATTGCTCAAACTTTTACATACAAGAGCTGGCATAACTGGACTCAAAGGACTGCTCATGGCAACACCTTCAATATGTTTATAAGAATTACTGTTTCATTGAAAGTAATTGGTTCAAGGCAGTGGCAGAACAGCTCCGTGATGTCCTTGGAAAATAATTCTTGAACATGGATTCAGGCACCTTCAATCAGTACTTTGGTGAACAAAGAGACAACATCAAAGCTCACTAAGCGGTCCTTAGCTTCCAGTCTGATGTCTCTGAGGTTCTCTACAAAGTGACCAACATTTCTGATGTGTGAGTTTGTGGTGGCACTGTATGGTTGTAATAAAGTGGAGAGATGTTTGGTTTTGGTTTATTGCAGGTAGGCAAACCCATGCTGTTCACTATGGGTCATAGCAGTACATTCTCCTTAAGAAGTTTCGGAAGCCTGTGCAATCTCAGCAGTAAGGCTTCGATGCTCTTGGTTTGTTGGAGAAAACATATGGTCTGATCTTTAGTCAGGTTTCTGAAGGTTTCGGAGGACAGCACTTGGAGATCTTGTCGTTAAATTCTGTCGTACCCAAGACAACTGAGGCGTTTCCTTTGTCTGCTGATAGAACAATAATTTGTTCATCCTTGTTGAGTTCTTTGATGGCCTTCCTTTCTCGTAGTGAGATGTTGCTTTTTAGCATGGGTACCCTGCATAGAATGCAGGAAGTCTCTCGAATTACTTCTGCCTGCTTTGGTGTAATTTTTTGTATGGCTGTTTCCACGTTGGTGATGATGTCCTCAACTGGGATTTGTTTGGGTGTTATGGCTATAGGGATGTCTGTGCCTGCGATAGTGTGCGTGAGCTTAGATTTACCACTGTGCGTGAAGTCTCCAATGAGTGGGTGAGTTCATCATCAGAATTGCGGCAATGTTGAAATTTCACTTTTTGTCTTCAGGTGGCTTGATCAATGGTGGACCTCATAGAATGGTCATCAATCTTGTCCCAATCTTTCCTGGACATACAAGAGATCGATCTGTGGTGGCAAATTCTCTGCATATGCTGTAAATCCGTTCCCATAACAGTGTGTGTTCTGTGTGACTATACATATATTCAGTGCACTTTTGTTGAACTGAAGGTTCTTTTCATCTTGATAAATTTAGGAATTGTTCTTGTATCTTTGCACTTTAGAAGAAATGTGAGTGAAGATAGAAGAATACCCCTCTTCTTGCATTGTTTCTCAAAGCGCTTCACCTTCTGTTTCAATTCCTCCCTGTAGAGGTGACTAATGTATAAACTTAGGCTTTTACGGCCTGTGTCTTCACTATTAGCTACATTTCTCTCTTACGGGCTTGTAGACCATGGTCTAGAAGGCATAGAAGATACCGACGTTTCACCAACTACTATGGTTGGCATCTTCAGAGCGAGGTGCTACTGTGGAATATAGAGATAAGATCTCTGTGCTGCTGTCCTTTGAAACCTTCAGAAAGCTAACTAAACACCTGAGTACACATTTTCTCTGATAAACCAACAGCATCATAAAATCTTCATCTCTACCAGCCAATGTGAAAGAGACCTGAAGGAGCAAAGCCTTACTACCTTACATTGCATGTAACCAGGCCAATGTTTACACCTCTTCTTTCTTCTTCTTTCCCTGATTACCCTCCCCTTATGTAGGACTTACAAGCTAGCCTAGGGTCAGATGCCTGTCAGGGAGCAGAGGGACCTCTGTACCAGACAGAGTGAAGACCTGGAAGCAGATGGTCAGCCAAGCACCAGGTATGATAGTGAGGAAGAGGATGATATGAAATGTAGGTGAAATGGATGATTGGAGGGGTGATAATGGAGCAATTGGTGGAATGAATGAGGGAAACCGGAGAACCCCGAGAAAGCCTGCCCAGATGCCGCTTCGTCCACCACGAATACCACATGCCTGTCCTGCCTAGGTGGTAGGCGAGCGGTCTAACCACTCAGCCTTCCAGACTCAGGGAAGGATGAGGAATAATCCTGGCTGGAGAAAAATTCCTACCCCCCTGCCGGGAATCGAACCTGGGACCCCTTGCACAGCAGGCAGGTGCTCTACCAACTGCACTATGGGGCCAGCCCCCAATGGTTACACACAGAAGGAATCTGGTACAAGATTCATCCCAGGCACCTGATTGAACAGAAAGAATGCCACACAGTAGCAACAGCCTTTCTCCCCTACATCAAGAATCTTTCCAACCAGATAGGCCAGCTTCTGCTTTAATGTGGTACTGACACGGTCTACAGACCAACACAAAAAATGAAGGATAGGCAAAAGACAGTCACCCACATATATCTGCAGGTGTAAACAAAGTTCCCTGCAGCTGTGTTTAGGTTTAGATATGCATTACTATCCACAGTATGACCACGATATTAAAAAAACACGAGCGTCACACCAGATTGGGACAAACAGAAAAATTGCCTGTGGCAGAGCATGCATTACTATTCGGCCATATCAGCTTTAACCCTTTCACCGCTGAAATATTTTCCACTTGTTGACTCCTCCTTACTGAGACATTTTTAAAATTTAAAATGCTTTCTATTCATACAATAACATGCAAAAACAATATAATATCATGAAACACTTACCTAAGAGATTGTAGACTGATGTAGATGATCCACATTCTCAAAAAAATGTTAATTTTAAAAGCTTAATTTAGGCCATAGGCAACACAGAAGTTAAGAGTTGTCCACAGGGGCTATTAATTTAGACATTGGTAATTATTATAATAGGTAACATAATCAATCACTATTAACTTTAAGCACTACTACATAGAAGTGTCACAGTAAAAATGAAAGTAATTATAATGGGGTTATCCAAAGTTCATTTTCTTCAATATGATTTGAAGCTTTCCTGGCGACAAACATATTCTAGATGCTCTCGGGCTTTGAGCCAGGTGTAGTGATGAGACATCGACATTTCAGGATTGTACATCTCTCCCATCTTCAGGATGAAGAATGAAAAGCAAGAATGAAGGGACCAGTATATGTACTGTCAGTCAGTATGTACCGAGTAGAAAACACCCGGTCTAGTGCGGAGGTGGTTCACCGCTCCGTAGGAATCTGTGTTTTCTGAGTCGGTCGATTTCTAATTTTAAGCCTGGTTTCCAGGATGGACTAAACTGCAATCCAGCATCCCGGTTCAGTGTACTCTTCTCGGAGGAGATGTACAGAGCCTCCTTAACCCTCCGTTCCCATAAACCGCTACATTTTGCCACAATGGTCGTATCTTTGAAGTTAGCTCTGTGCTCTTTTTCAAACCAGTGCTCCACCAGGCACTGTCAGGCTGCATTAATCGTACGGACCGTTCGTGCTCCTTGACTCTGGTGGAAATGGTCCTGCCGGTTTGCCCTATGTACGGCGTCCCACGTTCACAGGGGATACGGTATACCCCTAGTACATTAAGGTGCAGTTTGTCCTTTACCGGTCTCACTAGGTGTTGGATCTTCAAAGTCATTTTCTTCTTTCCCTGATTACCCTCCCCTTATGTAGGACTTACAAGCCAGTGCCCAGGGTCAGATGCCTGTCACGGAGCAGAGGGACCTCTGGACCAGATAGAGTGAAGACCTCGAAGAAGGTGGTCAGCCAAGCACCAGGTATGATAGTGAGGAAGAGGAAAATACGAAATGCAGGCAAAATGGATGATTGGAAGGGTGATAATGGAGCAATTGGTGGAATGAATGGTGGGGAAAACTGGAGAACCTGGAGAAAACCCGCCCAGATGCCACTTCCATCACGAATACCACATGTCGGTCCCACCTAGGTGGTAGGCAACCGGTCAAACCACTCAGCCATGGTGCTGCCATTATACTTCCAGACTCAGGGAAGGATGAGGAATAATCCTGGCTGGAGAAAAATTCCTACCCCACTGCCGGGAATCGAAACTGGGATCCCTTGTACAGCAGGCAGATGCTCTACCAACTGCGCTATGGGGCCAGCCGAGTTCATTTTACTAAATTTATTTTGAATCTGAATATTTGCCAATCACTAATAATTCTAAGCATTGATACTACTAAAAATAGAAATATCAATGAAAATGAGAGTATTTATAATAAGCGGTTACTATTACTGCTATTGCTCTCTTCAATATCATCAGTGAAAAATATTGGAGAGCAAGAGGATTAATGACTTCATTGTCAGAAATCCAGCATTAGCTAACAACATAATAAGGGTTATCCAAAGTTCACATTACTAAATTTGTTTTGAATGTGAATATTTGCTTTATACCTATAGAATAAGAAAAAATTGTACAAAAATTCCTTGAGCTACCCCATCCCAATATTTCTGAGAACTTGGCCTGTGTGTGGTAAATTTCAGAACAGGGTTTAAGACATAATGCAACATTGCATTTTGCACACACAAATTTTGTATCTTTCCTTTTTGGGGGCCTTCTTGTCGTATTTGAACATTTTCTAGTAGGCTTAGCTTTGTTTGGTGTAGGTGGTATAAGATTTGGAAAGTGTCTTTCTGTTAGTCTATGTAGTTCGTCACCAGATACTGATTGTCCAGATTTATTTGTTTGTTGCTCTTTGAAATGTTTCATTGATCAGAGAAAGTTGAAAATCAGTCAAAATAACATTCTGCCCAGTTTTCACATTGTATAAGGGATGAGAATTTAAAAAGGTGTTGTCTAAAAGATGGAAAAATAAACTTTTTGTACCACTTCAATGACTTGCGGTCATATTCAACAGAACTAATCATATCAGTCCTGTCCACATGTTCTTATTATAGCAGGTTGGGCTATTAGTGTGTTTGTCTTTATGTCAGTCTTCCCTGTGTCTCATTGTGTCACTATGTAAAGCGGTCAACATACACACTTCTCATCTGTCCATCCACTAGTACTATATGTTATCTGTGTATCTAGATTCTGTTTGTCCCTTCTTTAGCTTTTCAGTCATTTTAGGCATTTCCTTCCTGTTCTTTCTCACAGTGCTACATGCACGTAATCAGTTGAAAGAACAGGAGTAGAATACTGATTGTCAATCCACAAGCTGTGTCCTTTATTTAGGTATTTAGTCATAAGGGTTGTACTACAGCACCAGAAAATGCTAAGTCACTATTCTCAGCAATGTCTGTGGTTGCCCCCGTGTACAACATGAAGTCCAATATAACCTTGTCCTATTGTCACAAAAAACAAAAACCTTTATACCAAATCTGTGCCTTTTGGAGGGCATAGATTGTTTGAAAATAAGGCGACCCTTGACCAATGCCAGGTTCTCATCAATGCATAGATTTTGAAAGGAGTGAAACAAACATGAAAACTGAGTCTCAAATTGTCAACAATAGGTTTCAGTTTATGTAGTCTGTCTCTGAGTCTGCATGTCTTTGTCACTGAAATGAAGTAGTCTGAGTAGCAAAAGATATGTCTCTCTTGACATGTACTCGGCAAACTGGGGGGAGTGGGGGGAAGGTAGCAATTAGAGATTCCGTTAACCAGTATTTTACATGAGTCAGTTTCTTTACCCTGGCCATCAACGTTGTAATCCCAAGAAAATGTAAAATTCTTCGCGTGTGGTTTCAGACCATGACCGCAAACGGGAGTGGGAGAAGGGTGGCAGATTCTCACAAAGAAAATCATAATACCTATTAATTTCTTTAACAATGAGCTGCATAATTTGGAAAGACAAAAATAATTTAAAACATAAAAAATCTGATGTGTTGCACTCACATGACTTTCTCTACTCTTGTACTAACTATTCTTACAAACTCTTATTCCTATATCTTCTTTCTTGTTAGTTGAGACAAACATTTGTACAAATTATCTTATAGCTTATTTCCTTGTAGGTGCAAAGGGAATGTTAGAATATAGTAGGCTTTGTGCGATAGTCAAATGTTTGAGATTCTGTTGTCTCTACACACTTGACATATAAAAAAAATGAACAGCGATGATCCATTTCACGAAAGATGTAAGTTTTCTGAAACTCACCCACATAACAAAGAATATCTCCGAAATGGCTCACCCTACAAGAAAATTTATTGGGACATGAATTGTGTATTTTAGCAAGATCTACATTTATTGTAGATAAATACAACTACAGGGGCTATAGCCAGAAAATTCAAGATATACATTTCATTTCTCATAAAAATATCTCAAACATATGACATTTTAATAAAAATTGTTAGAGCCATTTTCAAGAAAATCAAAATTTTCGAAAAATTTTCCATGTAAAGGGTAGTTTAGGGTGGGGCTATTTTCTTCAAAATCTTCGTGTCGCATCCTTGAAAGACATTAAACTTAAATACCAACTTTGGTTTTTAACCGACTTTTCGTTTTTGAGTTATGCTGTCCACAGACTGACAGACTGACACACAGACACACACGGACCTTTTTCTAAAAATGCTTATTTTGGATTCAGGGGGCCTCAAAACATGTATTTCCGATGAAATCGCGACATCGAATTTTTGGGTGGAATACAATACTTCCCCTACTTACCAGTAGACAATGTAAAAATTGTGACATTTTCATCCAAATTCACAGAAATATGTGAATTATGGTTATCAAAACCAAGACTTTGTGGAATAAAACTGCTCCTCAGCCATTGAAATATAGGACTGGCAACCCGTCTTCTCTTTTTGCATGACACATCTTGTGGTGGTGGAGTATCATTTTCGTCACTTTTCTCACTGTCACTTATTCCCTGGCATCACTATCAACACATTCACTTCCACTTTCCCATTTCCGTAATCAATATCTGACATATCAGACGGCAAGTAATTCATCATCGTGTAAAAGATACACCTGCCTGCTAGGCCCAGCCATGTTCTGTACACCCATGAATCCCCACAATCACATGACACCACACCAGCCTGTCACTGTGGAATAGAATGCATATGCAAGCCTTTGTATTTTAAGCTGCAGATGCTGCTATAATGCAGAGAGCTCTTAGAAACTGCTTCTTCATAATCCCAACAGATGGTAGAACATGTTCTTTCAACTCAAAGTGTGTAAAGAGATTCCCTTCAGTGTCTAATAAGGCTTGATTCTAGCAAGTAGCTTATGCTGTTAGTGTGACGGCCAATGCACAGAGAGGTTTAAATGCACCGCCATCTATGTAACGGCCACTGCAGGGACAGGGTTAAAGAAACCAGGCTTGTCTTCAACACTTAATACTATGCTCAACTACAAAGGGAGGCCATAGAAATTTATAAAAACAAGAACTTCAATCAGAAAGAAGCCCTTCATGAACAAAAAGCCTGGATACCCATGTTGGAGAACCTTTTGGATGAAAACAATAGATCTAATAAAACCTCATGTGCCAACCGAAGCGAGCCAATCAGCGCTTTAGAACTTCAACAAGCCCCTCCCAACCCTATTATAAAAAAATGCCACAGTTGTGGCTCCTGCTGCAAGGACATACAACAGCACTGGAGACCAGACTCAATCACATAGAGGACATTCTGACATTCCCAAGACTTCCCCTTCCTTTCACAGTTACACACACATTCTGCCTAAGCCGCAGATCGGTGTCAGGGCATCTGCCATGATACCCGACCTGCCGAAGCCTAATAATATGGCCCAACTGTTAAAATATCCTCACAATTATCTGGTTTGTTTTGGCTCTACCAGCCACCACACCACCCCTGCACCAAATAAATTTTATCACCCAGAATTACCTTGTTATAGTACATAGTTAAAAATAAATAATTAATAATAATAATAATAATAATAATAATAATAATAATAATAATAATAATAATAATAATAATAATAATAATAATAATAATAATAATAATAATAATAATAATAATAATAATAATACAAAAAAACTCCCGCATTAATGCTCTGACCAGCATAGACAACGGATCACCTCACCCTGAAGATGTCAAGCATAGTACTTGATGAAATGTCAGTATCTTCTATGCCTTCAAGACCATGGCCTACAAGTTCAGAAGAGAAAAACGAAGCTAATATTCTTTATGCCTGCCGTGAAAGTCTAATTTTATACATTATTTGACATAAATTGCATGTTTCAATGAGTTCCACATCTTTTTTCTGCAGTAAATTTTGTCTGCCTCTTTCTCCTTTCCAGTTAATACTTGTACAAGAATTAAGAGGTTATTTATAAAAATTTCAAAATATAAATTTTACTTATTATTTTAGTGTGTCAAACTTAAGACTGGTACACAACCACCTGGTAATAATAACTAGAACGGAAATGAGAGCAGGAAGCAAGGCAGCATTCAACATTTTTGTTCACAACTACCCAGTAATGAGAATGGGAATGTATAAGTATATTAATATGTCATATTGATAGCAAAGTGGAGGTCAATATTGCACATTGGAAGTTAATTTGTTTCTAACTGACCAATGATATCTTTTCCAGCTTGTGACTACAGAGAGCTCTAGTGGCTGTTGCATAACATAACTGCCTTGAATAATTTCAAGAGTGAAAAGTCTAATGTGGATGATGTGAATCAAACATGCTCTGTCTACGAACAGGAACAAGGGAGTTAAAACTTGGCCAAGCATCCTAGTGGTTGTGAACACTACCATTTGAGTACATTATTTCAACTTGCTTGTTTCGATTATGGTTATTGTTTCCATTGTTGGTGGTTATGAACCAGCCTTTGAGGTATTTTAATCAAAATCACAAAAGGCAATCACTTTTCAACCCTCTCCACCTGCTATGCCCTTATGTTACATCTTATGACTCCTCTTGCGCTCAGCTGGGGAACGACTGACAACTGATCAATAGATCGGCAACACTGCATGTTTTGCACTTGGCACAGCAAGAATGCACTTACTAGGAAACCAACTGTCAGGATTTGCAAGTTACGTTAATACAACTCTAACTATGAGTTAGGTGTTTATCCAACTTATAATTTTCCCACCATAGTCTTAAATCATAAATGCTTTTTGTTAAGGTTCCAGGGATTTCAATACAAGCATTCTATTGAAATCTTATGATAGAAGTTTTTTAGTCTACTGCAAAAATCAAAAACATTAAACATTTACTAATGATATGTGCAAACTATTGGTCTGGTATCACTTCCAGGCTAGGTTTTGGTATGCAACAAATCATTAGAATGAGTCAACAACTTTTTAAACACACCTTCCTCTCCATTTACATCTATTTATAAACACTAGTTCCTGGAACCAAAGCATCCATGCTAGCTGATTGCAAAACTGAATGTGAAGATTTTCCTAGAAAACTAATCTTATAGATGTAAGTGATGAGAAAAAACAATGCTTAAAAACATTGTTGACCTATCCCATTAGCTGTTGAATTGTTTATGACCCAAAACATTCTATTCGGCTGCTATAGCAAGTTAAATAAGAAGCTTGAAAGCAATAGCTTTTATTTAGTTACATGGAAAATTTTGCAGATTATTAAGAACACAGAACATCTAGGAAGCAACAAACACATTCATGCTAGTAAATGAAGAAACTCACATTATCATCCCAAATATGATGCTGTTAACCCAATAAAGCTTAATTTACATTAAGAGGAGAAGCAGCTTTCAGGATGTCTGTGCAGGAGTAGTTTCAATGCACAGTTGCTGGCTGTCAAGAGATACAAGGTAATATGTTCAGCGTAGTTAACCAAAAATCACCATGATTATAATAGGCATGCCATTAGGTTTATTTTAAGCATTTTCATTACCTTTCTATAGATTACCAATAAATATTATAATTACAAGGATAATTCAACTCTTTTAAAAAGTATGATGTTTGAGCTGCTAGGGTAGTTGACTGAGGTGGCATGAATTTAAAAAATTAAAGCGTTTCAGTCCAGGATAGTTTTTGAGTAGTTGGTCTTATGCTCTCTGTGTGTGAAGCCCAACCACTGAGCTAATCTGTTCCTTGCTCTGATGTTACTACATTCTCCAGAAGAGCCAAGCACAAGGATAAGTGCTCAAAACCTTATCACTCAAAAGCTGTCCTAAGCATCACTCTGGATCGAAATCATTCCAATTTCTGAGCATACCACCTTAGCAAGCTATTCTTGCAATCTGAAGGAAATCCCAGTTTTGGACCAGTTGGGCCTTCCTTGATAGATAAATGATTCCTTAAACTTACAATATTTACTCAACAATGAAAAACCTCTTTCAAACATTTTGTTTCAAGCATTAAGTATACCCATGGACGAAAAAAATGAGTAACATCTGGAATGCCAGGCTACCTTAATAGCACAGAGCATCCCCACGATTAACAAATAACTTGCAGTTTTCAACAAGTAGGTATGTCTGTCTGTTCTTTGTGTGTAGTTATGTCTGTATGTGTGTGTATGTTAGTGTGCATTCTCGATGCGACTTTTTTTTTTTTGTCCATGAGTGTACATATGAAATGTATGTCAGTCCATGTTATTTCTGTAATGTGATTTCTGTTTGCACTTAGATGATTCCTGAACACTACAATATGCATGAGTCCTGTAAATTTAACTCTCAATAATTTGAAATCTTTTGAATTGCTTTTCTTTTTCTTCACCTTCGTTAGCTCAGTCTGCTTAATTATTACTCTTTCTAAGGAACACTTAATTTTTTAATCTATAAGATGAGACCTACACAACATTTCTTTTTTCTCAGACTTATATAAAAATATAAAAAGAACCTCCATTCCTCAGTATTTTGGAGTTATATTAAAATGTATATATTTTTTTATTATTTTTTTTATTTTAAAGATTTTCCTATTATGCCTAGTTTAGTTAATGTATTAAAATAAAACTGTATGTTGGAATATAAGGCCTGTACCAACCTAAGATGTTTCTTTTTCCAACCAAAGAAGACAAATCTCATTTTGGAAGTGGACATTAAAATTTCATGACTGTATGTCCCAGAATAAGCAATGGCCCCCAAAGATCTTACTGCTTTCCAATGAATAAATTCTATATTGGCTTCTCAATTATACTGTGCAGGCATGAGTTTTATAACGCCATAAATTGATTCCTTTCTGGGAAGTGGAACAGACGCATTTACAAAAGAATAGACGTTTTTTCTCCTAATCACAGAACTAAAACTGTTTCCCTCAGAACTAACTGATAACTTAATATTAGTATGAATATATACAGAATGTTCTAAAACTATTTGTTCAAATTAGTGCAGGAGGTAGAGAACATCAAAACAAATATAATTGGTTAAGGTACAGTCCAATGCATGGAAACTTTCCAATGTGAGGAACAGCTGTTTAGGTTGGTAGTGAATGCCACTATGCCCCCAGTTCAAACCCCGGTCAACGATAGGAAGGCGTGCTGTTTTGCGATGGTGGAGGCTAACCAGAAGGACACACAGTTTAAGATACATTGAAACATATAATTCAGAATGTGTCTCATCGAACTTTGATTATTTTATCAGCGGTTATTGAGGATAGGAGCAAACGACAGATTGCCAATTCTTTTCGAATAATGAACCTTCTCAGGTTTGTGTAGTTTTCTTGGGAAGGGAATGGGGGATGAGACACTTTTATATGTTTTATTATATGTGTATTAACTTGAACTCCACATTGTGCATATTTATCTCAAATCATGTCATTTCATTAAAAAATAATTTAAAGCTGTAACTTAAGCTCTATCTACACAAAATATACAGAGCATACAAAAGCATGTTTTGGTCACGTAGACAAACATAAGGGGAAAACACAAGACGATAATGTTCTAGTAATTAATCCACGTATCCAGTATCCCCATTCTCAGTATTTCTTCCACCACTTTGAGCCAGTTCACTCCATATAGTTCCGCAGTCCTTGCAGCGTTATATCCTTGTTCAAGAAGCACAATTACTTTCAGCTTGTTATCCATATCATTTGCTCACTTCAAATGGCACACATAGTGTAGAGGACAATATATTCAACAAAGCTGTTTCATGTGACCTACCCCTAGTCTTCCTCCCTGGTTCCCAAAATCGAATCCCAGAGTTATGACATCAAACCAATGAGCAATGGACACAGCCTGGAGATGATGGTGACAATAGTTCCATTAGGGTTAAATTCCTCCTTGCCTCTCCCGTTGTGTTACGCACCACGGGCACGCCCCTTGTTCATCGGTCATTGCTTGTGTTATTGGACTTTGATACAAACCAATAAGAGATTGGCACAGCCAGAACTGGTGTGAAACATGACTGGAGAAACGGTTATGCCAACATTAAATAAAGCAACACACCAAAAGACACTAACAGCATTGAAAAATTTCCATACATCAGACTGTACATATCTGATGGCAACATCTGATGCTGGGGACAATTTACCCAGAAGGTAAAGGGTTATCAACAAGTCCCTCCGAACCGTGCCAATGCCTACCGCTCAAGATAACATTGGAACTCTTTCCATTACCTTCTATTAATTATATACACGAATCTATCATATTTTTTTATAATGATATGCTTTCAGCAGCCGGTGCTGCCACTGGAATTCTCGTCTCTAGGAGAATCTTGGTTACACGAGAGCTGTGGAGCGACTTCTTAACCTTATAGTTTAAGCATGCCAATTACAGCAATGGCATTCAGAACAACTGCTCCAATGCGTGGCCATTGGCCTGTATGCATGCAGTAGTATGTTGTAGGACCATTAATTATTGTGTCTGGTTGAAGACTCCCGGTATGTCCGCAATGGTACCAGCAGCGACAGCAACTCTAGCAATGAGGTCTTCTTCTGTTTCCACTTAGCTTCATACATGACCTTCTTTATATGTCCCCAGAGGAAGAAATCCAGATGTGAGGTCAGGTGACCTGATAGGACCACCTCGACTGATCCACTGATTCCCCAAAGTGGCTCTCAGATGATTACTCACAGCAATGCTGGGAGTACATCCTTTGTCTAACATTTAGAGGTATATCCTCCAGCAGTTCTGGCAACACATGTTCCACGGAGATGCGCTAACTCAATCCGTGATGCAGAATGGAAGAATGTATGGTCCAATCAACCTATCACCAAGAATGCCAGCCCAGAATTAACACCAAATCCGAGCAGACCTCAAAGCTAACTGTTCACACACACAGCAGGTTTGAAGGTCAGTACGCATTCCCAGTCAGCGATACTGACACAACAGCATCAGCACCACTCACAAACTGTGCCCTAACATTACAAGTTGATTTCACAGACCATATGTTCCTTATTGAAATATACTTGTTTTGACATTCTCTACCATGTGTATTAACTTGAATGAATAGTTTAGGAGCATATTTTTGTATACTGACACAAAATAGCTTAGCAATCCAACCTATTTCCCAGCATACTAACAGACTGCAGAAAGGAAAACTAGAGGATAATGCAATAGCCAAAACACCATTCTTGGAACGAACATTTATATGAGACAAAATGCTTCTGAGCTACTCTAAGGCAAAACTTTAGCCAGAGAATTTTTTTGTTCAATCACTGGTTCTCTCCATCATCTTGTGAATACTTTGGCTGATGTTCTATGAATTTCTTACCATTTGCATTACAAATTCTTACCATATGTCCAAATGGCAAAATATTCCATCACTAAAGATGCTTTTTAAAAACTGTGAGCAATGTTTCAAGAATCATCTTTAAATATTCAAGTACAGAGGTTTATTGATACTTTTTATGCTAAAGTCACATAAAGGAGAGATTATTAGATAATGTTGAATGAGGTTTCCATAATTGCTAGATCCTACATAATTATCACTCATGCAATACATGCCGCCACCACTACAAGCAAGCATTCTACTCTATACTTCTGAAAGGACAAGTCCTTGCTTGTTAAAATTTATTCTATGAAATGTTAGATAAGTCATAAGCTTTAGTGCAGCTCCTTACCTAGTATGCAGATGTTCAAGCTGAACTTGCAAGCTTTCTACTTGTTCTTGTAATTCATCATTGGCACGCTGCAGTTTCCTTTAAAGGAAAAAGTGAGAAAAAATATCTCAAGCATGTTCCTTACTCCTTGCCAAAAAGACAACAGACACTTGCATGCAGTCCACAATAGCTCTGGACCTCAAGCATTGCATTGGAATCCCTATTTTACATTTCATTAAGCAATTTCAATACTTCAGCACATGCTGGTAAGTAGCATATGAAAATTAATTAACCTGCTTTTAACTTGCTCTTTGTGTGTGTTTGTAGCTGAGTTATCAGAATTACTTTCACCATACTGCATTTCCTTGCATAATGGCTGAATACTTATTCACAGACAAACCAATCAGGATTTACAAATGCCATAACATAATCTCACATGAATTGCCCTGTTTATTAAACTGAGAAACACTTAAGGTTGATTCACAATAATCAAGAATGGAAACCGTAACACTACAATGTTAAAATATATGCATTATGTGAGCATTCACAATTAACAGGAAGATCCCAGGAACAAGAATGAAGACTAGAACAAATTTTAACTTTCTCATTTCTGTTACAGGGGATGAGATGTCAGATCCATATTGTGCATAGTACACTGCTACTTTAGAAACTATTTAAGAGAGCCATGATATAAAACAGCCCCAAGAGCACACTGAAGTCCAGGCATGGGGAAGAGGGGTGACAAATGCAACTGAGTATTTAACTTCTCCCATTACTGTCATAATTTGAAGGCCTGGCCGGTTCTCTGAGGTAGACAATAGCGGGAGGCGTGGCCTGGTAGCTAATCATGAGGCAGGGGACAGGGTTAAAACGAGAATGTAGGGGAAGTGACACAGTGAGTCAATTCTCTTCATCTATGCTCTAGTCATAAGTTGGGAAAATGAAACCAGAAGAAATTCCAGAAAATGTACATCTTGATCACATCCCAATTCATTGCATATTGATTCTTCTAGTGAAACCAAGTGAGATGGCTCTGCAATAATGCGTGAGACTCACATTTGGGAGATTGTGGGTTCGACTAACGTGTCCAACCTACCTGACCCATGTCTTTTTTTTTTTTTTTCAGGTGCTTCTCTGGGTAAATAGGTGAATGTTGGGAAGGATAATTTCCTGTCCTTCCATTTCACTTCATTATCATCTCATTCATCGTTCATCCCATTGGTTCTTTCAGGGTCACAAGTGTCAAAAAGGCAGCTTGGCAGGGAAGATAGACACACAGGAACTCTTTCCATTCCTCGTCCATGGGATCCAGGTAGAAGGGCAGCATATGGAGGCATTGGACCCTGCAAGGTCCCCCTAAGAGGGCCCTGGAAGACCTAAAGACTTTGACATGTCATTCAAGCTTGGAAAACCTTAGGGACCTCTGTCGATGTCTGTACCAACTCTGAATCTGGCCACAAGGTGTCTCCTCTGACCTCATCCTTCCTCCCAGGGGTGCCCCCTTGGGGGCATGGGTGCAATAAGCCTGGCTTCAGTGCAGAAAACCCTCAGTATCTCTTCTATTCCCATTCTTCCTGTTATAGGAGAGTAGTATGTAGTTTATGTACAACTCAAATCTGGCAAATGCCCTCCTCCCAAATAAACAACAGAATAGGAAAAGCCTATGGAAATTAACAGAGAAAAATAAAGGACAACAAATAACTTAAATGTGTTCCATTAATAAAGAAGTGACACTGGTACAACTAGAGGAATTGGAAATAGTAATGGATCTGTATTTAGAAAATGTTTACACTCTAGTATTTTGATATCGACTATCCTTCATTAAATTTGCTGAATTGGAAGAAGCTGAAAAAAATATAATGGGACAGTAACAAACAAATGACATCCCAATTTAAAATAGAGTTTTCACTTTAAGATATGGTCTTTAATATGTATTCTCATTGTTGTTCCTGAGTTATTATGAACCAAATATTGAATGCTATTTTGCTTCCCATTCTGGCTTCTATTCTCAAGCTATTGTGAACCAGCCTTTAAAAATAACATACTGCCATTGTAGCACAGTTCAGCTTTTGTACAAGTGTAAATGTGTAAAAAATAGTAGGGTTACTGACCAAAGTGAATGGAGTATGGGTATGAGGTGTTAAATCATGGTTAGCATCAAGAACCAAGCTATTAATCAGCTTCAGTTGTATGCACTTGTTGGTTGTATGTAGTAGTTTATACTCTGTTCATCAAGAGATTAGAGGGGATGTAAACAAAGCCACGTGCGTTTTGACCACAGCGCGCCCTCTTGACGCTTTTGCCGTGTAAATAGTCTCTTGAAGAAATACTGCTACTAAGGTCTGAAATGTCACTTAATGTTTGCTAAAGCATGAACTAAGTGTACTAAGCATTGTTAAAGTGTAAGAATACGCAGTTAAGTGAATCTGTAACCAGCCTAATTCATTCTGCACGCGCATTATTCAGTATGAAAGTAACATGGCAGAACAAGTGAGTTGTGAAACATAAGTGCGGCAAACCGTTGCGAAGTGGTGAAAAGACAACAATATTGAACGTGTTTAACAAGTTCTGCGAGAAATATGCCGAACTTGCTATCGAAGACGTGATGAAATTAACATCCGAGTTTACCGGTGTGTCAGTTGCAAGTATTGACAGCACAAGCAAAGAAAACTCATCAGTTGGTGAAGATCCCGGCCAAAAGCTTCCATGTACCAGATAAATGGTGGATGTAGTTTGCGACGAATTTGTGAGATCTGCAATCCGTCGAAAAGTTCACCAGTTCTTTGTTAAAAATGAACCCCCACCTTAAACAAAGTGCTGTTGGCAGTTAGCTCTGATCCCGATCTTCCAGATTTAAAATGAATTTCCCTCCACAAGCTGTTTCTGGAGATTGGTTTCGAGATTGTGAGCAAGGAATAAAAAGTGTTATTGTGGACAGAGATGACGTAAGTAGTAGTAAATTTCCATGTGCTACATGTTATTTGGATCAAGTAAATATATCCTTTTAGTAGTGTAAAATGCATATTATACCTACGCATAGTGGTAGGTAACCATGTTGTGTCATTGTGAAAGCACGTGGCCGTGGAGTGATACAAACCGGTGCTTTGTTTATATCTCCTCTAATCTCTAGATGAACAGAGCATACAAATGCTTTCAAAATATTGGTATGGGGAAATACACAAATTATTTTTTACGTTTTCAACTACAAGAGATTGCTTTTGTAGAACAGAATGGCAGTCTAGCTGTACAAAAGCGAGTGAAAAAACGAAATTGAAATTACAGTCTACAAATTGCAGCTTGTCTAAAACATCATGACACTCCATGTGCACAAATGAGGAGAACTGTGGAGAAGTGGTTAGTGTGATGAAATTAGCAAGTGACTAGAAGGTTATCAGAGCTTGGCGGCAGTTACATATGCAATGCATGAATTTATCACTCCCACAGTAACTGGAAGACTGACCCCCACTTCTCATTTATGTAAGTAGATTGCTCAGTGCTATTATGCATCTTTGCTTTGGGAGTGGGAGTAGACAAGCTGTACTTAATATATTTGGGTTCATTGTGTTGAAACCGGAAAGTTCCCAAAAAATGTATAACACTATACTGGCTTTTACTGAAGAGTTACAGAAGTAAAGAACATTTTTATTTTTCTCTAGTTCAATATCATTATAATTCTTTTTTCTTTCAAGAATATTATTTACACTGGTTTTAGCATCAGGACTTCACAATACAATAAATGATTTGTGACACAACTTCACTTTCTCTCTTTTAAAATATAAAAATATAAATCTAAAAGGATTGTTTTGCAATTGATTGATTGCATCTTCGTTTTTTTTTTTTTTTTTTTTTTTTTTTTGTCCACTCTCTTTTATTTACACGGTTACATTTACTCCCACAAGGGGATGGATTATCGTTTCACTCTCCTCCTTGCTTCCCAATATATTAGTGATGATGAGTTTAGTCTGGCTAGGGCTGGGCACACATGAAGATGTTCTGCTGTCATAAAGGTGTTTCTATCATTTCACAGGACACTTTGGTGATGGATATACTGATATTTTGTGTAAATGTGCTGACAATCATGTCCTGTTACTGTGCGGAATACTGCTACTGCTTTTTGTCTGGGTGAATCAGGAACTGCATCTTTCATATTCAGGATAGCCCATGTTTTGTTGTTACTAGCTATTTTCTTGTATTCAATTATTTCTTCCTTAATTTTTCTATTGATTAAGATTTTTGCTGATTGATATGGAAGTTCATATTTTGTGAACTGCAGTATTTTTGTACTTCATTTTGCCAGTTGGTAGACTTTGTCATTTTCTATTAGTGTGCAATCAGCAGGGAACCACTGCAGTTTTATACATTTTTTGAGTGTTGTTAATCTTCTAATTTTGTTCTGTATTTCTTGTGTTTGCTTATTAAAGGAAATAGAATCATGTATTACTATTGATTGTATAGCCACTGATGAGTCACTAAATATGACTGCCTTTTGGTATTCTTTTGTTCTATATAAGAGATGTGCAACATCTATAGCTAACAGTTCCCCATCAAAGTGTGTTGAAAGTGGTCCTGAAGAAACATAGTTGAAGAGTTTGCAGTGTACTCCTGCTCCCCAGCATTTTTGTCTTTGTTAAGCAAGGAGCCATCTGTATAAATGTGGATCTATTCATCTTGGGGATACAGTGTATGGATTGTTTTTAGAGGTGCTAATTTTGACTGTTTTGGGGTACAGTCTCATTTCTTTAAGTTGCTTAAAAGTTCAATATTGCATGAGAAGTAGAGAAAAAATACCACTGAACAAATGGATAACACTATGAAAATTTATATGAAAACTCAACTTTTACTCTTTTCTGCTACTTTGTGTAATAAAAACAAAAGACATTGAATTTCAATCAGTAATGGCTATTGCAATCAAATTATAATTTTTTGTTCTTAGAGTAAGATTGCAATTTTATTATGAGGTGATTCTAATAGTTTTCAGCCTGTCCCCAAAGATTTCATGACAATGGCTACATTACTATGAAAGTTGTTAAGGAACAACCTTTAGATAATACACTGTTAAGTTTCACATGCATAAGTGAAGTCATTTGTTTGTGGCGATCAGGTAAACAAATCAGTGTTTTCCACAAATGAGTAACACTGAAATGTGTTAACCCCAAATACAAAAGGAATTAGATTCAACATTAAAGGATTCTTCCCCTTCATTTTCAATGGTAAAAATGAAGAGACTTAATTTAAGCTTGGATGTACCTCAATTTAGGATTATGAGTGTTCAGGTCATTCCCAAACTGCTGAGATTTGACATAAATTCAATAATTGATGATTGAAGGTATGCTAGCTGTCTCACACTATAAAGACCTATAAACTTATCCAATACATGAGAGATAGAATCGGAATTGAAAAATTCAATGCCACGCGTGGCTGCTGCAGTGTGAACTTTTCAGTTCTGATAATACCTCTCAAACATTGCCCACACATAGCTTGTGTGTTTAAAAACACCAGCAGTAAGTTTGTTGGCATAAATAAAT
The DNA here is from genome assembly GCA_030765045.1 of Tenodera sinensis. NCBI lineage: Eukaryota > Metazoa > Arthropoda > Insecta > Mantodea > Mantidae > Tenodera > Tenodera sinensis. Next base: position 67,471,748 of record CM060961.1, on the reverse strand, counting down.
AAATAAATAAATAACTGTCCGATACATTATAAAGTTAAAGAGTGATGTAATTTCAAAAATTGACTCTATAATAACTAAATGTTAATGCACATCACCAACACCAAGATTAAGAACACAATGTTAATTGTAATTAAAATTTCTCATCAGTTACTTTTTTATGCCAACCAACTTACTGTTGGTGTAAACAACACACAAGCTGTGTATGGGCAATGTTTGAGAGGCAGAATCAGTACTGGTTCAAATCCCGGCTATGGCATTGAATTTTTCAGTCCTGATTCTACCTTTCTAAAGAGTTTCCCACACATTTCAGTAGAAGAAATATGGATACATCAGAGGTTGAGATGGAGGAGCTGTCCAGACAACGGGTGGCAAATGGTGAAAGTGCACCAAAGAAAGCACTATCTTGCTAGCTCCAGCTGCAGTAAAAGTGATGGTTACAGTTTTCTGGGGTTCACATGGTATGGTGCTGATAAACTATCTCCAGGAGGGCAGAACCATCATAGGGGAGTATTATACTTCACAACTGGATGAACTGAAGGATACTCTTCAGGCTACATGCTTACACCTTGTGAAAAAAATTATCTTTTACCACAATAATTCACCTTCACACTGTGATTGCTGCTGGAAAACTGCAAGATCTTTGCTTCAAGTTCACCATATTTGGCTCCCAATGATTACTTTTTGTTCCCAAACCTGAAGAAATGCCAGAGTGGACAAAGTTTCACACCAAATGAGCAGCTGAAGCTGAGACAGTTGCTTATTTTACAAGTGCTCAAATTTTATTTTGCTCAAGATAGGTGAAGTTGAAATGTCAGAACTTGTGGTATTTTCTGTTTGTTATGGATAGCATTATTATGATAGTATATATCACTTTTAATAGAAATAACATGGGCTAAATGTTAAATAAAATAATTTATATGAAGAAATCCTACTTTATACTTGTCTGCAGACACTGAAAAATATTGTAAACCCGAGGAAAATGTAAAATCAAGTAAACCAATGAAAAGTTTCACAATAAGTTTTATTCAAATTAACTACTACATAATACTATATTCAAAGAACTGAATAAATAATAAACGAATACTGAATTCATATGGAATAACAGCCAGTCAAGACTTACAAAACATTGCTTTCTCAGCCAATCTATTAAGGATACCTGTTTAATTTTCTCTGCTGATTTAAGTGAAGTTCATTTTCAAGCTTGTTACACATCACTCAATGTTCACTATCAATGTCGAAAGAATACAGGTATCTCTTATTGCATATAAGTCACTTAATGCCTCCGGAATGTAAGTTTAGGTTGCTCTGATTCCTCTTCCTCATCACTATTTTCTTCTGTGGTAGATACCTGCTGCCCTAGAACTTCATCTATGGTTTGTACTTCACACATTGATAGTTCCTTATTACAGTTGGCATAGTCATTGAAGTCTACTTCAATGGAGTTTACCGTTTTCCATACCAATTCCTCCAACTCAGCCAGTCCAGTTGGCACAGGTTCCTCCAAATCAAGACCACCTACTGGGATACCAGCTTTCCTGAAGCAGTTCTGGTTGGCTGGTTGAGTCACAGCACCCCATGCTTCAGAAATGAAGTTCATTGCTTGGAGAACACTTATTTTGATTGTTCTTGCAGCCATCATTATAGGAGCTGTAAATTTTATTACAACTATAATTAAAGGGGAACGGAACACAAAAATCATGTTTCTTCTTAAATGAAGGATATAGTCTTTAAAATGCAGTGGTAAGATCATTTTTTACTGGATGATACCGTTATTGCTGTGCAAGCAAAATAATAAACACCTCATAAGTCATCAGCTCCATCTCTGCGTTGCAGGCATATGGAATTTCACAACTCAGATATTGCTCCATGTGCATTATCACATTTTCAAAAATTGTTTCTGTTGGTATTTAAGTGCAAGAGTAGTGTACTTCATGGTGTTTTGGTGATGGTGTTGCTGAGTCAGTTTAGTATTATACAAACAATTTAATATAGTGAAAAATAAAATGCCTCAATGGTGTGCATATGGCTGCAATGTGCAAAGTGAAACACATTTGGGAACTCATTTTCACTCGTTTCAAAACAGATACAAATCTCCCAAAAGATATTGGATATGGGTGGAATTATGCGAAAGAAAAGATTTTTTGCCTCATGCTAGTACATGTTTATGTTCCATTTTGAGGACACAAATCTTGAACAGACACAGTTATTAAAAAGGTAGCTTATGCTGGATGAAAATTTTAGAGGGCCTTTATTAAAAGCTGGAAATATTCCTACTATAAGGAAAAATGAAGATACTTTCCAGATATAAAGTTCTACTAAGACAACTGATCCTTTGCCATCTCCATCCAAGAGCAAATGACAAAGAACAGAACACTATAAGGCTAGAAATCGTAAAAGCATTGTTTCCGAATAATGTCATAGTGTTACTTGCAATAAGAATGAGACGATGATAAAAAGTAGTGAAAGAGAATTCAGAATAGAAGCTGATGAAAAAAACAAGGCTTCAGAAGTACAATGTGAACTAGGTACTGAAATCATAAAGAAATACACCTATATTGTTGGAACCTGAAGATATCTGCAAAACAAGCAATGATCAGGATAAGCCGAAAGAAAGGTTGTACAAACCTGATACTTCACATTTTGATACAAGTAATGAACAAGAAGAAGAAAAACAGAGGAAGAGGAGAGGTTTCACATATACGGAAATGAAGCTACAGTGGAATATTTCATTGTTGCTTGGGCAACTCTATTTTTATTTTTCAAGGTATGTGTTTTATGTAGAACTGAAATCAATAAAGGGATAATGCTATGTGTTTATGTATAACAGTGTGTTATTGCGACAATACATTCACTTGGAACTCACAATATTTATCAGGAAAGAAGCCAGAAAAAAATGCTTTAGTAGCAAGTTCTTTATTACTATCTGGTAAGTATATTGTTTCAGCAATTTAAGTCCTCCTAGAAATCACTGGGTTTGGCAATGCTTTCAAGGGCTGCATTTGATAAAATCATTAAAAACTTGGCAGCACCAAAAGCAATTGGGCAATTTCAGCAATCTGGGTTCAAAAAACAAAACAAGAACCTGAATTCATTACAAGGTTATGGCATACTCATATTGTCATATTGTTGGCAAGAATGGGCAGTAGGACACCCAAGGATTTTCAGCCAAATATTTAGTATATTCTAACAGGGATTTAAATGAATGCAAAATTATTGATTCTGAACTTATTTGAACAGGTTATGGTGAAAGGCAATTTGGAAAAGGCTGCTTGCAACAAGACAATGACTAGGCTTGTGAAACAGGAAATGTGTGGAGGTGAAATTATTACCAACAGACATAAGGGTGTAAGATACCTGTAAAAAGGTCAATATCTGGAAGTAGAACATGAACTTGATGCATGGAATTTGTTTAAAAGTCTAGTGGAAAAAATTAAAATGGTAGAAAAACAATTCCCAGAGCTGATGGCATGAAAAGCCAGTGTAAACAATAATTTGTGGCAGGCTGCACAGATTAGTAGAACGATACCATATCAATTGAAAAATTCACATAAATTCATCATGTAAAAATGAACATAAATTGCTAGAAAATGGTGAATGAAAATTTTATAAACATGATGAATTGTTCTGTGAAGATCAAAAAAATAATTTATGGATTAAAGGCAAATCAAATGCCTATCATGCTCAGAAGAAAATTATTTTGGATAGCAGCTCCTTAAAAAATTTGGCTCATATTGAACATAATATACACACTGCCAGTTTGGAAACTTAACAGTCTTCATCTCAGATATGCTCCAAGACAATACATTTTTCACATAGTGACCTTTAACTTACACCAATGGATGGAACTAGAATGGTGGTCTTCGGTGTTCACAATATCTCAGAATCACTATCAAAATAGTTTAAATCTTCCAAATCAGACTTTTTTGCTTCAAACTGATAAGGACAGATGCCATGTACACTCATTTTTAAAGCAGATGTTCGACTGCTGTTTATCACCTAGCAGGTATTAGTGCATGAACATTGTTAGCCATACCACATCATCTTGTCTTGAGTTCAATGATGTTATGCATCAAATCTACCACTGCAAGTAATATGAGAACCACTCACCTTGGGACGATGAAACTGCCTGCGTTGCTAACTATTCTTGATGACAAGTCAACTAATTTGAGCAAATAAAATATTCATTTTTGTGTTTCATTCCCCTTTAATATAAAGCCACCTTATATAAGCCAATCACTGTAATTGCTTTGCACAAAACCTGCTTCCAGCAAAAACACTTAAAAATTGGGAATTATGGCCAAATCTAAAGGCTGCATTTACTACTTGAGTTTGCATCAAGAAATTAAAGTTTCTGTTTCTTAATGTTGATGCAACATTCTTAGGGTGTACTGCACTGATTTTACAGTTTTGTGATCTCATCTTTCTGTCAAGCATAACAGATCATTTCTAAAAATGGATCATCATCCAAGAGTTGCAGTTAGTTTTGTAGGGAGTTGGCATTGCCTTAACATTTTTTAAACATGTAGCTTCTAATATTCCAATTAACCATGGTGATAATCTGTTATTTCCATCAACATTTCAAACCTGTAAGCTTTTGCTTTGCCTTCATCTGTCATGATAGCTTTCCCCTTTGTATGATAGTCTCCTGAGGCTGCAAATTATAAAAAACCCCATTTCATCAGTATTATACATACATTTAATTTTTTAGCCTCTAATTTCATTAAGAAGATCTCCAGGTTTCCATTCTATCACAGCATCAATGCTCACACTTGTGCTCTCCTCTCAAAAACTTTTCTACACTATGTTGAGATGCTTTTTAAATTGTTTGCAAAATCACCTCCATGCATAAATGTCTTCAATTTTAACATGATTTTTAACAATTGTATTCAATGTAGAAACAGGTATGCCAAGTCACAAAGCCATGTACACAGTTGCTCCAAATTTTGCATTAACCCAGTTTAGAATTTACATTCTCTTGTTAACAGAAAACACTTTCCTGATTTCCCTCAGTTCTTGAATATACCAATTGAAAATCAAGTTTCAATAATCACTAATTATGTGGATAAAGATTTTCAGCGATCTGATTTCAACCTTTACAGCTTCAAAGCAAATACAAAGCACATCAGAACATGTATGCGGATATAGAAAACAAAAAAAGAAAGGATATTGTATCAAAGAAACAAACTAAAGGAGAGAATTATGAAAAACTTGTAAAACAGTATCTCAAGAAACAGAAAAAGTTTGGATTACATAAACAATAAAACTGTGGCAGGAATTATATGTCCAAATGAACTAATTAGAAAATTTAAGTTAATATTTTATATGTCAAGTTGTATCTATATAATGTGTGTAAATTTCTGGTATAATGTGAATGGTGAGATATTTTGTAACCTTGATTCTGAAGCTATTCAAAGGACGAAAACATGACCAAAGTCAATCATAATCTCTTATGATTGATAATGGTAGATAACCAAGAAGTGGCGGTTTATAGCCACATATCTAGGACAAGTAAATAAAGGACCCCATAGGCACTATTGATTGAAACGTCATATGAGACAGACATGTATTTGAGCGATAAAATATAACAAACTACGTATTGGCAATTACCAATAGTGGATTGCATTGCCGAGGGATATTCAACAAACCATCACACAATATTGTTTGCCATGCGTGATCATATCTAAAACATAAATAATATTTACGAGATGCTATCTTGAATTTACCATATCCAAGGAATCACAAGGATATTAAACCGAATAGCTTCGGAAACTTACTGCAGTTGTATTTTCGTGAAAAGTGGTTATTATAGTAATATATAATTTCATTACAACAAAGATAATTTTGGCAGAAATCTGAATATTTATTGAGAATACATTAATCATTGTTATCTTCTATCTGCTAACCCATTAACACCATGAAGATAGAGTTCCATCGTTACCATGCCCTTAATAAAAAACTGCCGCAAAACTACTGATGTTTGAAGATAATTTAATAAATAAAGTAACTAAAGAGAGAGAATCTGGTTGGCTAATAATGTGTAAGAAGCCTTCAACAATGGGTAGAGGGGAAAGGAAATTTCATGAGGATGATACGACAAACACACCATTACAAGCCAATACAACGTAGACAAGTGAGAACCACACAGAAGCAGAAGAAAAAAGAATGTTATATATATACATACCGTGTGATAGTGTTAATATAATATGAGAAGAGAAATACACTGCTAGTGAGTAAAACAAATATTTGTAGAATATAAATAGGTAAAAACTGCTCTGAAAGAATACTGGGTCAAGAAATTCAGTAAATTGAGAAAGCACCTGAGCCGGGATTTGAACCACCACTCTAACCATTAAGCTACTGTCACAACCTGCAGAATGACATTGAATTCTCCAACCGATTCATATTTCTCCTGGTAGACCACAAAGGGAGTCTCACATTCTCCCAGGGTAACTTACTATCTTAAGTTATATCCCAGGATTAAATAACCTTTAGATGGTAATTGTTATTTATTTATGCCAAACTTAATACTGGTGTTTTTAAACACACAAGTCGTGTGTGGGCAATGTTTGTGAGGTAGAATTGGAACTGAAGAATTCAATGCCACAGCCAGGATTTGAACCACAGACCTTCCATTTGCCGTGCAATTGCTCTAACCATTAGCTACTGCACGGCAAGAGAAAGGTCTGTGGTTCAAATCCTGGCTGTGGCATTGAATTTTTCAGTTCCGATTATACCTCTCAAAGCACCAGATTGTTTACATATTCCTATCAAACAGTATTTCATGCATCAGAAACAATTACTTTACACACACAAGAATTACATACTAAAGAATCATTAGTGAAAACTATTTGATAAAATATTAACAAAGTGCAAGTAGATAAGACATCTCAAAACCTGTACATGCAGAGCGTCACACGCAAATACTAAAATGTTATATTCTCAATCAAACTGCTTGATATATTGCTGTTAGCATAAACACAAAATTGAAAATAACAAGATATATTTCATTATAGTAGAAACTTAAACGAATTAACCTATTGAAAAAGTAGAATTATTAGAATTGTTTAAAAGGATTTAAACAAAATAGTCTCCTATAAAAGCATACCATATTGTATATAATTGTTTTAATTATTACAAAGAAATATTTATGATAAATATGAATTTTATAGCAAGAAGAGACCGAAAATTCTTGTTATTCAAGTGGTAAGCACCCTGTCCTTGTCTGTCACCATGAAAGCTAATACAATAAATTACACACATGCTCAAAACTAGCTAAGCCAGAAGCAATTTACATAAAAATAAATTTAAAAGGTGATATACTAATGGCATTCTAAAATCTCCTTCACTTTTTATTACGAGGGTAGTGACAAATTTAATATATGGTATATTCTTTCTTTACCTGATTACCCTCCTCTTATGTAGGACTTACATCCCCTAGGACTTAGTGCCTAGAGTCATACGCCTGTCAGGGAACAGAGGAATTTATGGACCAGACAGAATGAAGACCTGGAAGTGGGTGGTCAGCCCAGCACCTGGTATGAGAGTGAGAAGAGGATGATATGAAATACAGGTGAAATGGATGATTTTAAAGGTGATGGAGCAATTGGTAGAATGAGTGGCAGGGAAAACTGGAGAAACCGGAGAAAACCTGCCCAGATGCCCCTTCGTCCACCACGAATACCACACGCAGGTTCCTGGGATCAACCAGGGCCACCTAGGTGGTAGGCGAATGGTTTAACCACTCTGCCACGGTGCAATATATGGTATATTGCTATTTGATATTTGTATATGTCAAAATGGGTTTTTAAGTGTAAACAAATGACTATGTCTACTTCAATGCTTATCATTACTGAAAGTGCCTATTATGCTGGGCTACAGTTGAGAGTGTTTAATTAACTCCAATACTATTCTAACGTAACATAGTTGAACATATGCCACCTAGACATATCACAAATTAAAAAAATGAGTTCATAAAGGATTCAAACTACTTATCCACACTTATATGCACACAAACTTGCACAGATAGGTATCCATTCAGCTATAGATAACATGTTCTGTCTATGCTTAAAACTTGTCAATATAAGTATGCTTTCCACAGCCATCCTATTTCCTGCATCATTTTGACTGTTTAAAACATTCATTATACATTCTACCATATTAAATACCCCTGCAGAACTTATGTGCTTTGATTAGGCTCACATGTATTGCAACAGCATGCATTAAAACCTTGGAATGTACCAGCTACTGTTAATAAGGTCACATTTAAAGAAAAAAAGCTGGATTTATGTGGCTATCATGTAATCGGTAAACAGAGCAATGTCAACCTAATTTACTTCAGAACACTGCAGTGCATATCTCAAGAGTTTTAATGCGCTTCTGGACCTCTTGGTATAACCCAGCCTGATAACCTATAAATACTTCCAAACACATTCTATTATGAATTAGTGAAGGTAATTACTGAAATAATGTTTAAACAATTGCTAAGCAAGTAATGGCATTACACTTACTACAAAAAATAAATGCCCTCTGCTCATGAAAACTTTTCAAATTAATGTAACTAATAGGAAATAAAATATGGCTTCCAACGCAAATCAAGACTACAATATTATGCAAATATACAGGGCATTCAGAAAGTCACTGTGCAGTTTCAGCATATGTTGGAAATTTCCACTTATATGAAGTGATACAAACAGTGAAACTTTTTAAATGATTTCTAGAAGTATCTGACACTTTTAGTTTTACTTAAAATAAAAACAAATTTAGAGACTAAAAGTTTCACTTATCCTAGTAATTGCTGCAAGTTCTTGCTTTTAGTATCTAAATTTGTTTATATTTTAGATTCTGTTGCTTCACTTTTAACAGTTTCAGTTTTTTTCATTGAATTTACTTACTTATGTTTTATCCAGATGTGTTTTGTAGACCATCATCTTCATTATCAATGGTTTCTCAACTGGCACTTGAAGAGGGAGAATCTGTTGTGGTTGTGACTGTGCTGCTATCTGGGTTGCTGGATGTAAACTTCAGGATGTTGTTTGCTTGTGGTATTTCAAAATTTATGAGTAGCTGATATTCTTCTTTATGTGTATTTTTTCCCAAATTATCAGTTCAGCTGTTGTTTTCACGTTTTAATAATTTGATGTCTTATTTTATGGTGTGCTGAGTTGTCCAGCTATGGTTGATTAGTCAATATGTTTAAGTTTCATGTTCCTGATGTGTTCCAAGTCTTTTTTCCCTGATTTTTGTTCCTTTTTGTTTGGCCATGCATATTTTTGGACAATCTTCACATTTTATTTGGAAAACACCAGATTCTAAGCAAGTGTGGGTGATGTGATAAACTATAGAATTTGCTACTCCATAAAGAAAAGGGTCTGGTGGAGTAAGGTCCAGAGAGTGAGGGGACCATGAGTATTTAGAAAAGACATGTTGCTCCAAAAGCTCTTTCAGAAGTCACAATGTTCTCTGCTATGTGTGTAGTAGTACCACTTTGAAGAAACTATGAGTAGTTAATAGATTTCATCTTCCTCTAGCTGACCAAAGGAATCTTGGATCATTAAACAATAATGCTTACCATTGACAGTCTCTTCAAGTAATAAAGGGCTAATAATATGCTTAGTTTAGGTGGCCTTACCATTCATTCGGAATCTAACACTGAGCTTATCTCTCAAAATTTCCAATAAGCTGACCAACTGTATTATGATCTACATCTGCTGCTGGGAAAAGTCTCTTACACTAAACCTGTCTATGCATTGCCTTATTAAAAAACATGATCAGGAAAAATACGTTCAATTGAAAGCAGCATAATTTTAAACTAAATTGGACATTCAAACACTACATGTAACACTTTAATTAGCTTTTGTCAATTGGTAACTGAATTACACTGTTAAATGTTATATATAAGGTGGATAAAGTAGTCTGCCTCCTCGTGGTGTCCCCTGAGTAACGCTAACAACACTGTGCATAAGATAGCCAATATAATGCACAAATATAGGAAAAGAGAAAAGAAAAAACAGTACTTTTCAGTGCTTTAACCTGGAATACCGGTGGTTTCACCAAAAATTTAGCAAAGAAGCAGTATATAGATGAAATGATCAGAAAATATGACATGTTTTTAGCATTACAGAAGCAAATTGTAAAGACAATGACATCAAGTACTGTAATGTTACAAATTATCATCTCTATCATCTGAGCAAGCTTGATGACAAGTGGCTAGTGGTATAATTGTTGGAGTAAAATCAGAATTAAGTTCTAAATTTAATATAATTAAGGAAATGAACGAGCAAGATAAATCAGAAATAGCACAAATAACTGTGTATAAAAATGATGCAAAATACACTGTTCACTCAGTTTACACCCCACCTGGTAATCAGACTCTAAATATGGATATAACAGAACCACAGAAAGAAATATTTATTCTAGGAGATTTTAATGCACATTCAAGACAATGGGGATATAAAGTAGCAGATTCAACAGGGAAGATAGTACAAGATTTTATAAATACTAAACAGGTACAGTTGATATATCAAGATGCAGACCCTAACACATACAATATACAGCAAACTCTACTAACCCACACCTTACAACAGTGTCAGGTGACCAAATTAGCAACACAAGAAGATTAAGAGGTAGAACTGGAACTTAAAAATTCAATGCCACAGCTGGGATCTGAACCACAGACCTTCCGCTTACCAGGCGGGTGCTCTAACCGTTGAGAACTGGTTTGAGAATTCAATGTCATTCTGGCAGGTTGTCACAGTAGCTCAATGGCACAGTAACAAATTTGTTTGTATAGCTTTGAGAATGAGTTGGAGTCAACTCGAAACTTCAGTCAGTTTTTGCAAAAAGAACTTGCAACATTACTAAGTGAAGTTTTTAGTTTCTAATTTGTTTTTACTTTAGAATTCCAATTCTACCTCTCAAACATTGCCCACACACAGCTTGTGTGTTTAAAAACACCAACAGTAAGTTTGTTGGCATAAATAAATAATAACAAGAAGTTTATCTTCTTTCTTGTAAGTTTGAAAACAGTGCTGTAATAATCAATTTAATTTATGGTATAAACAAGAAGATTAGTTTCTGAAGATGGAGGAAGTGGACATAGAGCCATAATTACAATTACTGATACTAAAACACTTTGCCCAAATATTGAAAAACAATATACTTGGAAGTTTATAAGACCTAATTGACCTAAATATAGAAAATGAAGTATAAAGCTTAGATTCATCAAAGAATGTTAGTCAAGTGGTTAAGGAATTTAATGATATATCTTAAAATCTGCCAAGAAAAACATTCCTCGAGATAAATCTTAAAAATATAAACCTTTTTGAAGCAAGAAATTGCAAACACTAAAAGCTGAAAGAAATAGTGTTAGACATCTAGCTCAAAACACTAAGAATAAGGAAGATGCAATTGAATGGAGAAAAAAAGACTAGTTATAGAAGAGAATTGGTTGTATCCAAACGACAATATTATGATAAATTCTTATCTGGGCTGGATTAAAGAACTAATGGCACCAAAGTATATAAGCATATCAACAATGTAAGTGGAAAGTATGCCAATAGTAACATAAACACACATTAAAAAAAGGCAACAAAAATATATACAACAGCAAAGATTTACTCAACATTATAAGAAAGTTAATATACTAGAAAAACATTTGGTAAATAACAGAACATTAAAAAAATCTGACATGATAGAAACAAAAAATACAAACAGTACCTCTTGATTCAAAGCTCCAATTGGAAGAATTAGAATAAGCAACGAAGACATTAAAAAACAAAATACAACCAGGACCAGATCTTATACATCCAGAGTACATTAAAATTTAGAAATAAGAGCTAAAAATACAAAGATATGGTATGAACAAGAGAATATGCCTCAAACTGGTGCAAAACACTAGTGATCCCAATATTGAAACAAGGAAAACCTACAAATGAAACAAAAAGTTACAGATCCATATCATTGACTTTAATTCTGGCAAAATTAGCTGATAAAACGGTTGTCAGTATATTAATGTACTATCTAGAAACAAATAACTTACTAGCAGATGAACAGGCTGGATTTACAAGACAATACTCCACTGTTAACCAAGTATCCAGATTAATAGAAGATGTGAAAAGTAAACAAGCTAACAATATGTCAGTAGCAGCAGTATTTATGGATTTTCAAATAGCATTTTGATCTTGTATGGAAAGAGATGCAATTAAAAAACTAATTCAAATGAGCTCCCAAAAAATATAATTAGATGGTATAAAAAATGTCTACAACGAAGATGGATTGCAGTCAAATACACCCAACTTAAAACTGGAGTAGCACAGGGTGCAGTATCCAGTCGTATACTATTTAATATACATTAATGTTTATATTAACGATATGCCAAATTTTATAAAAGAAAACGAAATAAACACTGCAATGTAGGCAGATGATGTAGTTATATGATTGGCTGAAAAAATGACAATAAAGTATACACCAGATTAGAAGAAAAAATGAAAAATGTATTAGTTAAATTAACTAATTAGACAAAATTATGTATGTCCATTAATGTAACAAAAACTAAATATCAAGTCTACACCATGAAACAGGTGATGACATGGAAAAACACTTAAAACTTGAAATCAATGGAAAACTAATAGAATATGAAGAAATTAAATATCTGGGACTTGCACTAGATAGAAAATTAAAAATGAAATACCATGTACGAAATGTCTTACAAAAGGCTACAAAAAGAATTGAAGAGTCCCAGGCCCTAAGTTCTGCAAGTCACAAATCATCTGTGTGGTATCACTATGTGGATGACACTTTCGTCGTTTGGAGTCATGGGGATTCAACCCTTGATGGTTTCCTACAGCATCTCAACAGCATCAATCCACGTATTCAATTCACTATTGAGAAAGAAAATTAGAGATGCCGTTGGCTGGGACAGACGACAAGTCAGCAGTCGCTGAACATGCAATTAGGGCCAACGGAGAACACACAATTCAGTATAAAGAGACTACTGTTCTTTCATCTATGCTGTACTACCACGCCAGACTGCAACGTGAAGCCATAGAAATTTACACCCAACACCCCAATAATTTTAACAGGAAGGAAGAAACTCTAAAATTAAACAAAACCTGGCATCCAATACCTGAACATAAAAAAGAAGCACTAATGCAGAGAAATCACGTAAACCATTCAACAATCAGAGCGGAGAAGCCCTGCCCATCTAACACACACCTCCCGTTCAAGCCCAGCCAATCCCCTGTGAGCACTCCAGATATAAATATGGCACCTCCAGCCAACAACGATTCTGTTGTAACTGAACCTTCGCCAAGAAGACTCAGACCACGCCACCGATGATGTCCACTGCAGGTGTGGACAAATTGAGTGGACATCTAAACTCCAGCAGACCACGGCTATTAAGCCCAGAAAAAATCTCTGGCCTTAATTCTAACTCCGGCCATGAAAGCTCCCAACTACACAGGATTGATTGTAGTGAAACCAGTAGATTTCACTGACATGATTCGAAACACAAAATGGTCGACCTACAAACAGCAGAAACAAAAACGGTCACCCAGGCACACGTAACCAAAACGGTAGCCCAATAATAAACCATTGACAAGAAGGAGACAATTAAAACACAAGGAACGCCCAAAATAGAGGGTGAGGGGCAAATCATCTACAGTTTTCAAACCAAAATGGAAGACTCAAAGACATGACACAAAGATGATTCCAAGGAGCAAATCAAGATACAGAAACAGGATGTCTATATATGATTACAGAAGACCAACGGACCGCAATAATCAGGTGAATCATATTCAATTTTGTCGAAAATCTTTGGTAATCAAAGGACAACACATACCAGAAGTTCACATCAAAGGAGTAGAAATCACTGGAGACCGTAGGCAACAAGAAACCTGTAACAACCAGCCAGACGAAGTGGATACTACTCAAGAGAATGTGACCAATGATACCAACATACAGGAAAATTATCTCAAGTCAACTTTGTGTCCCGATGGTTGATCAATATGGCAATAGGGGTGATTTAAATTTACAGAATGCATATATGATAAAGAAACAGGATAATGCAAAAAGAGAAACAACAAACCCACCAATGATTAGATTGAAGGCATGGGGCATAAAACTGTTAGCATTGTGTTATTTTATGAAGGTGCAAATAAATATCTCAAAAAGTTCAATGAAAAAACTGAAGTTGTTAACAGTGAAGCAACAATCTAAAATAAAAATAAAAATTTCACTTATCTTAGTAATTACTGTTCTTGAAATTAATATACAACTAACATGTTTCATGATGTCTAACACCACATTTTCAAAGCTCTACTTAAAATAGTTACCATAGTTACAGACGCTCAACTACCTAATAGATCTATGTGTTGCTAACCTCTGACAACAAAGCAAACCTATAAGTGCTATCTATCGGTAGTATTTCAAAATTCTTAACATGGTCCCTGTTTTTTAAAATGACTTTTCTTTTCCCAAACCATTAAATCTATAGGTCCATTTAATTGTTTAATAATTTAACCTCTGGATTTATATCATGATTAAATGACCAAAAATCATCTGCTGCAGCTGAGTTAACAATCTGTTTATATTTAATGTTTCTAAAATGTTCCTTCATTCTGGTTTCCAAATGACATTTAGTTTTACCAATGTAAACCCTATCACAATCCAAACAGCTAAATTGATGAATAGCAGACTTTTTTTTAGAAAAATTTAGTAAATGTTGTATATAAAATGTATTTTGAGGAACCAAAGTTACTCCATATTCTTTAACAATTTTTGCAAATTTTGTGTTAACCCAAGGATGGTAAATAAACTTTTTAAAAATACAATCATCTTTTATTTTCTTGAAGGTAGAAACTTCTTTAACAACTTTTTAATATTTAAATTGTTCTATTTTTCTATGTGTAAAAACCATTAATTACTGCAGTGTTGATAATGTATGTCCTGTGTTAAGTTCTTCCTTATTGAGGGGTATATTTATTAACCTATAAATTAGACTATTGAAAACAGCAAATTTATGTGAAAAAGGGTTAAAACTTTTATTTTTTATGTAATGATCTATTTTTTCTGTAACTGTCAGTATAAAAATAAATTTGTGTGATAAAGGATTAAAACTTTAATTTTTTATATAATCATCAGTATAAAAGTTTTAATCCTTTGGTCCCTTAAAATAAATTTACTATACAAAATTTAAAAAATGTTTCTAAAAAGGATAAAATTCCAAATTATAAAAAATCTGGCATTTATCAATTTAGCGGTTTGGATTGTTTTTGGATGGGTTTATATCGGTAAAACTAAACATCATTTGGAAACCAGAATGAAGGAACACTTTAGAAATATTAAATATAAACAGATTGATAAATCAGCTCTGGCGGATGATTTTTGGTCATTTAATCATAAAATAAATCCAGAGGTTAAATTATTAAAATAATCAAATGAACCTATAGATTTAATGGTTTAGGAAAAGACATTCGTTTTAAAAAACAGGGACCATGTTATAAATTTTGGAATACCACCAACAGATAGTATTTATAGGTTAGTTTTGTTTTCAGAAGTTGGCGACACACAGATCTATTAGGTAGTTGAGCGTCTGCAACTATGACAACTGTTTCAAGTAGAACTTTGAAAATGTGGTGGAAGACATCATAAAACACATCAGCTGTATGTTTCAAGAACTTATAACAATTACTGAGATAAGTGAAACTTTTAGTCTCTAAATTTGCTTTTATTTTATATCTTAACAAGTTTGAAATCAAATTCACTAATATGCCTTGTTTTGTACCACGCCCTGAAAAAGCATAGGTCTTCATAGCCATGATTGCATTTCCTTAAAAAAAATGCACCATACTTGAGGAATTTGGATTTTTGGAAAATCATGTCATAAGCTAATATATCTTTAGGCGACAATTCTAGATCATTCAAGTTTAATGCCAGTTCTAATGCTTATGATGAAGCTTTCAAACTTTGGGCTGGAAAAGAACAAAGGCTTTTCACCTCGCTACGGTTAGTGATAGCATAGAGAGTTGTTAAAAAATATTTTCAGCATTTGAAAACAGCAGAGGCTGCACATTATATGTCTACACAAGTAACAGGATTAGTGAACCAATTAATAGCACATATGACTCATAATGTAACTATGAGTTACAACAACAGCATTAACAATAGTGCTACTTTGTTTACCATTCTTTTGTTGTAATTTTAGCTCTTCTGAGCTTCTTTATACGAGGGGCATCTCAAAAGTAAGTTGCACTATTTTTTAAATCCACGCAGTAGGCGGGAAAAGTCAAGTCACAGGGAATATAGGCATGGGTGTAGTAGCAGCACTGTAAAATTCCTAGCCACCTAAGTTTATTGCTTGGACATTAAAACAGCAATAACAATGGAGACTCCACTCATTCCTGCCACCGACTGCGAAGTTTGCACTGTAATCCATTTTTTGACGGGAAAACATAAATGTGCGACTGAAATTCATCGCGAGTTGTACAGTGTTTATGGAAAAGGTGCTATGTCAAGACAAATGATTTCTCGTTGGCGCCAATCGTTAATTGAAGGGAGAACAACATTACACGATGAGCAACAAAGTGGCTGACCCTCCACTGCCCGCGCTCCGGATATTGTTGACGAGGTTTGAGCAGTCGTGAACACCAATCGGCACCTTACACTTCATGCAGTTTTGTTTGAACTTCCTCCTTATATTGAAATAAGCCGTGCATCACTTTACAGGATTATTTCAGAGGATCTGTGTCTATCGAAAGTGCATGCTTTCAGAACAACACAAGGAGCAGAGAGTTGATGCCACATTGTAATTTTTGCAATTTTTTGAGGATAGTAGGATGGCTTATTCGACAGAATAGTGACATGGATCCATACTGGACACCTGAATCCAAAAGACAAGAGTATGGCGTGGAAACAAAAGGATGAGGCAATACCAAAAAAAGCAAAAGTTGTTGCATTGGCTGGCAAGGTCATGGCAACAATATTCTGGGATTCGAAGGGAGTACTGTTAATCAATTACCTGCCCCGTGGGACCACGATGACAACTACTCGCTATTGTGAGGTGCTGAGAAAACTCAGAAGAGCCATACAAAACAAAAGGAGGGGAAAGTTGAGCAAAATGGCTTTTCTGTTTCACGATAACGCTCGCCTGCACACTGCTCGTGAAACTAAAGCCCTGTTTGAGCAGTTTCGATGGGATGTTTTCGGTCATCCACCTTATTCACCTGACCTTGCACAGAGTGGTTACCATCTGCAGCAACATCTTGGGGGAAGGCGCTTTGTAAATGATGAGAAACTGAAACAAGTAGTGGAAAGATGGCTATCCAGTTTGACGGTAGAGTGGTTTGACATTGGGCTAAAAAACTTACCACGATATCAAAAATGTATTGAGGTAAAAGGAAATTATGTGGAAAAATAGGTACTGAATGTAGCTTTCAAAATATACCCTTTTTAAAGTATTTAAATGTTTTGTTATTTTTTAAAAAATATAGTGCAACTTACTTTTGAGACAACCCTCGTACTACCCAGATATATTACTCCCATAGTTCTTAACCCATTCGCATCATTTGACAAGCAGGACTCGCATGCGTTTTTTTGGCATATGAATTGCATGACAAGCTCAGCTCGCTATGCTGCATTACTCCAATAATTCCACATTACTTAGGTTCCTTCTCATAGATGTCATTTGTATACTCTGGATTGAAATGCTAATATGTGGTGCTTGTAATTCTGTTCAGTATGACGTAACCACCTGTGTTTCAATCAAGCAAAAACAATCTTATCTTAGCATTATTTCACTCACCTCAGTAGCCATCAAGGCGGCAAAAAGAATTTGTGCCAATGACGAGAAGGATTTGAGAAAACTGATACAAAGTGTATTAGAGAGTGAAAGTGGTGATTTTTCTGAATATGAAACAGAGTCTGAAGAAGATTCTGGTGACAGTGAAATTAATCTAGTGCAGATAGCAACAAAGAAAATAATTATGAAGCCAATGATGACATGTCAGGCCCTTTGAAGCACGTTCGCATTACAATGCAGAAAAACCAGTGTAACTGGCATTGGACTAAAACTGACAACCATCTCATTCTCTACCCTTTTACTGTAAATAGTGGTATTTGTAAATACTTACTGAATAAGCACAGATGCTGTCTGCACTTTTAATTTTTTTCAGAATACATGGAACCTTTGTTTGACAAAATATGTAATGACACGAATGCTTATGCAACGAGGCAGTTGAACAATCCTGAGAGAAAGTGTTGAAAGGCAATGAAAAATGAAATCCGGGCCTAAATTACTTTAGTTATTTTGATGTCTCAAGTGCGAAAATTGCTATTCAACTGGAGCAAAATCCGATTCTTTAGACTAAATTTTTCGTGAAAAATGAGTAGGGATAGATTCAAACTAATTTGTCATTTTTGTCACACACAACAGCAGTATTAGGACAACAGTAATGTTGAGTTTATGCTTTTAATATTGTGTACCCAAATTTTCAACAAAAAATAGTTAATGGCAGATATTAAATGATTTTTTAAGCATTAAGACATTTAACCATCACAGTTAGGGGATTTAAATCCAATTTCTTGGTTAGTTGCCAAGACATTTAAATATGATGTGATTGGGTTAAAAAAAAAAAGATCATGTATCTACAAATCACATGAGCATGTTATCAGGGT
Source organism: Tenodera sinensis (assembly GCA_030765045.1). Lineage (NCBI taxonomy): Eukaryota > Metazoa > Arthropoda > Insecta > Mantodea > Mantidae > Tenodera > Tenodera sinensis. The sequence goes on along the minus strand of CM060961.1, from coordinate 67,453,079 downwards.
GAAGAAAACTGAAACTGCAAATAAGTAATAATAAATATTAGTGACTAAAACTTGACTATCTTTTACAAGTATATATTTCTCAACGGGATTAGTTTTGCAGATCAACTGTTTGCATCATCAGCTTGCTAGCTTTGTTGTTACAGTTATTGCCACTAGGTGACATTGTTTCTTATTGTGTTGTCAACTATCAGAAGTAAAACAAGTTTATTAACATAATCAACTGGTGATATTTCAAAATTTATTACACAATCCTTATTTTTCAAAATAAATATTTTTTCCAAAACCATCAACTCTATGGATACTTTTAATTCGTTTAATAATTAAAATTCTGGGTTTATTACATGATTAAATGACCAAAAATCATATATAAACCTGTTTATACTTAACATTTCTAAAATGTTATTTTATTCTGGTTTCCAAATGACGTTAGGTTTTACTAATGTAAATCTTATCACAATCTGAACAGCTAAATTGATAAATGCCAGATTTCTTATTATTTGAAACAATCTATCACCTAACATCAGTAGAGTTAGATTACTTCCATAAAAACCCTGGCATAATTCAGTGCTTACCTTAAGAACAACTCTCATTACTCATAGGCATGAGGTGGTTGGGTGAGTTCCTCAATACCTTCTAGCATGTCGTCTGAGCATTTTGAGCAAACTTGATTCTTTGCCTTTATAGCCAATGGGTTCTCTTAATTTATGTAACACCACTTTCACTATAGGAACTCTCTTTTCACAGAGGTAGAATTCATTTATAGTCCTGCGAACTACACATATCAAAATCATCCAGATCAGTGAAAGGTTTGGGCCTGTTTTTGTTTCGTTTTGGAGAACTGAGGGTCATTAACCTTATGCACAGGAATTACAAAATTATTTCTACTGGCTTCATGTCGCATAAATTTCAACACATTTACTAATATTTCTCTAGTTTGTCCTTTTATTGTTCTACAACAAACTTTAGGGCAATTGAGTGCCATAATATTCCTTTTTTAATGCATTGCAAAACTCTAATACAACAATAATAAGTATTAACAACAATAAGTATTAACAATTAGTATTCCCAAACAAAGGACGTACTACAAAGTTTACTCCTCTAGATACAGAAACACAGTCTTTTGCGCATACAGGTTGACGCAGATGACAAAGGAGGGAGGGAAATTGGCAAGCTAGTGGGACATTTGAAAAAGGGCTCGCCTGCTGTAAAACGCTAGGTTGCCAGGATTTTTATGTGAATACAAATACTCTAACTGTAATAATGAAACAAACTTCCAGCAAGCTAATGATATAAACAACTGATTTGTGAAACTAGTGCTGTTGAAAAACATAATTATAAAAGATAAGTGCACTTTTAGTCACCATTATTTATTGTAATTTCATTGTCAATAGCTTTCATTTCTTTTCCTTCTTTGTTTTCTTTTTTGTTTTATTCGAAACTGTAACTTCTTGTTTAAACTGAACTCCTATGGCTCCTAAAGGTTTGAACACACTCTACATTCTTTATTAAAAATTACATTCTTAATTAAAAATCTGACTAACCTTGTCACATTTGAGTATGAATTTTCTATAAATGGCAGTGTTATTGCAGAAAATATTAAAGAAACATCACTTGTTGCTCAATATGCTATTGATGATTTTATTTGTAATGCTGCTGAAGGAGATGTAACAAAAGTAGTAATAATAAAATCTATGCTGCATTTTGCAAGAAATGCACATTGAGTTATAAGAAATCACTGAAAAGGGCACACAAGTTACAAAAAGCAGACTCAGGGGTCTCCATCTAGGGGATATGGGAATAGTGACCACAAGGTACCCAAGCTGAGCAGAACATTACTTCCACTTACTGGTGTTTAGCTCCTCAGTGTAACTTTTCTATCTGACCTTACCTTGGTCATCTCTTGTTCTCTTCCGACCCCGATGCTATTAGGGTTTCCGAGGGCTAGGGAGTCTTTATTTTTCCAACCTCTCCATTTCTCTGATTTCTCTATAAAATCTTAACCTCTAACATGCTTACCTGTCATGGCATGTAATATGTCCTCTGATTGGTAATCAGAGGATATGGTCGGTGAATTTATTTTGATAATTCTCCCGGTCAGGTCGGTGAGACCCGTAAACCAACGACAGATGTGGTCATCCAGACATTCTGGGGGTTGTGAGAGAGTGATGTGACCGCCAAAACATAAAAATATGGTGCCCTCTAAAAAGCAGTTACTATTACTGCTATTGCTCTCTTCAATATCATCAGTGAAAAATATTGGAGAGCAAAAGGATTAATGTCTTCATTGTCAGAAATCCAGCATTAGCTAACAACAACATTCTTTATTTTCTTTTGTCTCTTTGCTTCTTCAAAAGAGCTCTTGCTGAAATATGACAACTTATGTGATATGAGAAGTGTTTTAATATGCCTGTTTTTAATATTTGACTCCTTGTTTGTGTTATAATTTTTATTCTAATTTTCCAAAATTGAAAAGCGGCTCTTATTATACCATATTTTAGACCAGAAAATGTGAAAGCCATTAACATAAATAAATAATTACCTAATGTTATTTGAGGCACTGTCCACTTCATCTTCTGCCACAGCAAGTTCCCTCTTCAGTTCTTCCACCCTGCCCCGTAAGCGCTTTACTTCTGCCTCGTACTGTTCTGCTCGACGAACAGCATGGGCAAGTTCTGTTGACTTATCCTGCAGTACTTTCTTCAGCTTTCCGTGAGAATGCTTTAAATCTGCAAGCTCCTAGAAGGAAGTTTTAATATTATTTATTTATAGTAACAAACTTACAGTCACTGTTTTTAAACACACAAGCTGTGTGTGGGCAATGTTTGAGAGGTAAAATTGGAACTGAAAAATTCAATGCCACAGCTAGAATTTGAACCACAGACCCTTTGCATTGTGTTAAACATATTTTTTAACTACACCTCGAATGAAGGATGTAATTATAGCTTCTATTTTAAATTGACAAATCAATTATGGTAACACTGCACAGCATTTTTAACTTCTGCACTTCATCTTGACCAATTATGAAACTAAATTTAATCTCCAAATGACTTTGTAAACATGATCATAAACCTCATTTAAGGTACAGAGTACCTGGGCGACCGAGCTTCGCTCGGCTTTTCTTTTCTTTTTCCTTTTTTTAATCGTTTTTTTATGGGAGAAGATACTTATTTAGATAAACTTGAAAAGCAACATGTTAACTAAATATAAATTTTCATTCTAATTGTTGGAGCCGTTTCCGTGTCAAGTCCTTTAATATGCTGGCTTGTTTGTTGAAATTGACCCATAGAGAAATTATGGCCAAAATAAGGTTTAGAGCAATTGTGACTGTTAAGGGTAAAATCATGGTTTTTCAGGAATGACACCTATATAGATAAACTTAATAAGCAAAACCCTGTCTGAATATAAAATTTGATCAAAATCGTTAGAGCCGTTTCCAAGTTGTGCTGAATATATTTATATACAAGAATTGCTCGTTTAAATATATAAGATTAAAATTTAAACTGAAATAATGCAAATGAAATATAAAAACCTAAAAGAGGATCAGAATACTCAATAGACAAGCACAATATACTTGGTGCTTTCAGAGTTTCAAACATGTTGGGTCTCAAGTAATAAATAGTTGGTGCAATGCTTTCTGTGTGGACGAGAATTCAGTTTCCTGGGAAACATCACAAATTCCTTTTCCATTTCAAAGCTTTTCTGATATGTGTACATGTATGTAGCCTAATCACCAAGACATTTCATTTAACTCACGACTGTGAATGTACATATTTTACTCATTTTACGTAAGAACACATTATGAGTAGCCACAATTCTTAGCCACTTTACTGTGGGCATGCCAATATTCCATTCATTGCTGATGACTTGCCTCTTGAACTGGGCAAATACACTCACAGCATAACTGAGACTCCTAATCACAATGTGGTTCTAAAAATTTAGCTTTAGTTTTATTATGAGACTAGCGGACTCAACAAATGTTGTCCTGTTCAAATTCTGTATATCCAAAAATTACACAATTGTATGAATAAACTAAAATGTCACTGTGAAAGAAACAAAAATCAAAACATTGCTAATACCGCAAATTTTGCTTCTGTGGGTTAGACGTCACCATTGCGCATTCTCTGTAGCAGGAAGATGGCCATGTTTGTTGAAATTGCTTGATTATATTACTATATAAGAAAACATACTAAAAAGGGTGGGTGGATGGGTTCTAGCCTGTACCTATAATGCACATCACAAGACCCCTAAGTAATATACTTCATTCTCCTTAATCTGAACAATATACCTTAGCTTATATTATAAACAGTGAGCAGTGAGTCATAAGCATCTTAAGAATGCATGCTCAATTCGCTCAAGTGATTTGTTGTGGTCAGTATGAGCTAATTAAACTCATGTCCAAAGGTGGTTGTGCTTTCTTGGATGGGAAATGCTGCATTATGCAGGAAAACCGCTTATTTATCTACCTTTGTCATTTATCTTCTTTGCTTTTATAATGGTTACTACAATTTGATGTATAATGTTCCAATGGTTGTTGGCTCTCTAGCACAATTTTCACAATGTATATTATTTAATTGCACTTTAAAAGCATACTTCAATAAATAATATATTAAATTTGTAAGTTAAGCGGATTCTTATAGAGTGACGTGTATACATCGTTGGAATTCAATTAAATCATGTGAAATACTCACTCAATACTGCACCTCATACATTTGCACAATGTATGTTTGTTAACTACACCTTTAAATACTTTTTCTCAATAAGCACACACTTTTGATGTACTCTTAATGTTAAGCTGTGACAAAAACATCCTAGAGTCTGATCTCAGCCTTAACTACCGGAAATTATAAAACATGATCACAGAGAAATATATATTAAATTTTTAGATTAAGATGATGGTTATAGAAGGCACGTATGTACATCATTGGAATTCATGATAAATCATGTAAAATACTTCATTACTGCACCTACACATTTGCACAATGTATAATGTTGAAGTACACTTTTAATTACTTTTGCTCAGTAAGTGTACACTTTTAATGCAATATTAATGCTGAGATGCGACAAATACATCAAAGATTAACCTCTTGAGCGATGGCCATTTAAATGTCCGCGAGCCGAGAACTGCTAGCATTTAAATTCTTAAATGCGCTTCGTATATACACAGCTGTATTTTGTGTAAATATTAAGTTATTTTAATGAAACAAAAACTGGTATAAAACTCGTTATTTGCAGTATAAATGTACGTCATCAGCAAAGTTGAGTTGTATTTACAAAAGGTTGAAATGGCACAACTTTGCTTCACTGTGGTGAAAAGTCAACTTTGCTCTGTCGAACGCATCTAATATATGTTCTGGGAAAGATTCAGTAAAGAAACACCCATTGTATGTGTGGCTAATGCGTCAGCATCCTGTGAAATACATCGCTACTGTTTGCGTGGTCTCTTAGTCATCAGAATAGATCAACATTACAACTTTTGCTTACGCGAGTTTCGTAACTGAGTAGAGTCCGTGTCTTTCTTTGTTGAAATACATACGTATTCTTTCCTGCTTGTAGCTGAAGGGAGAAGTGGTATAAAAAGGAGTTTTTGCACCAACTGGATATAACCATATACAATTGTTTGGGGATTTGGACAGCTCTCTAAACCCACACAGGACAATGACCGACCTTGACTACCGACTATAAATAACTCACAGCCTAATTGAACAATACCACGTTGGGGGTTGAAAATCCAAAACCCCTGCACCCCTCAGACTTCAAGGAAAACATTATCCTAAAAGGATACCACCAACAGCAAAGAAGTCCCGCCCATTTCGAAAGTGTTTCGTGTGCCGCAAGAAGGGAATTCGCGAATGTGGAGATGTACCTACCCTTGTGTGTTTATCCCTGTTTTGAGGTAAATCACTGCAGAACGAACATATTAAGGTAAGCCAATAAAGTATATAGACCTTACTAAAATGTTTCATAAAGGGAAAATTATAATAAGTTGAGTTGCATAAGGGATAAATAAGGGTTAAATGCTTAAACGCACAGGACGCCCATATCGCTCATCCGCCATTTTAAATGGACGTCATATGACGTCCATATCCCTCAAGAGGTTAATAACACATAGATAAATTAATTAAAAAGAACATGTTCTATCAGGTCAAATTGTGAATCTAAACCATTCCCAAATCCTGTTTATCACACACGCAAAATTGATTATGGCATGGTAGTGGTTATGGCATGGTAGTGGTTATGGCATGGTAATGGTTATGATATGACAGTGGTTATGGTACGGTAGTGGTTATGGTATGGTTATGGTATGATAATGGTTATGGCATGGTAGTGATTATGGCATGGTAATGGTTATGGTATGGTAATGGTTATAGTATGGTTATGGCATGGTAGTGGTTATGGCATGGTAATGGTTAAGGTACGGTAATGGTTAAGGTACGGTAATGGTTAAGGTACGGTAATGATTATGGTATGGTAATAGTATGGCAATGGTAATAGTATGGCAATGGTAATAGTATGGCAATGGTAATAGTATGGCAATGGTTATGGTATGGCAATGGTTATGGTATGGTAATGGAATGGTATTGTATGGTATGGGTTTGGTATGGTATGGTATGGTATGGTATGGTATGGTATGGTATGGTATGGTATGGTATGGTATGGTATGGTATGGTATGGTATGGTATGGTATGGTATGGTATGGTATGGTATGGTATGGTATGGTATGGTATGGTATGGTATGGTATGGTATGGTATGGTATGGTATGGTATGGTATGGTATGGTATGGTATGGTATGGTATGGTATGGTATGGTATGGTATGGTATGGTATGGTATGGTATGGTATGGTATGGTATGGTATGGTATGGTATGGTATGGTATGGTATGGTATGGTATGGTATGGTATGGTATGGTATGGTATGGTATGGTATGGTATGGTATGGTATGGTATGGTATGGTATGGTATGGTATGGTATGGTATGGTATGGTATGGTATGGTATGGTATGGTATGGTATGGTATGGTATGGTATGGTATGGTATGGTATGGTATGGTATGGTATGGTATGGTATGGTATGGTATGGTATGGTATGGTATGGTATGGTATGGTATGGTATGGTATGGTATGGTATGGTATGGTATGGTATGGTATGGTATGGTATGGTATGGTATGGTATGGTTTTTTTTTTTTTAAGATTCTTTATTGTTCTACATGTTCCATTACAATATGTAATACTACATGTTGGGTTTGCTTACAAAGTAAACTGATAAATACATCTTAATTTAACATTAATAATTACATAGATTTATATAGTTCAATTATTTTTTGTCAGATCAATTGCATTGGCATACTGAATATATTCTTTAAAATAACTTTTAGCAATTTCGACTTTAGTTGGTGGCCATTTTCCTCTTCTTTGAATTATTTTCCTTCTGAATGCTCTTCTTTTTTCTTCGAGATTTTTGCAGTCATAAATTATATGGTCTGTTGTTTGCTCTCCTCCATTACATGAACAACTTGGGTCGTCTGTGATGTGGAACCTATAGTAGTATGCTTTAAGTCTTCCGTGTCCTGTCAGTAGTGTTGTAAGGGGTATGGTATGGTATGGTATGGGTATGGGTATGGGTATGGGTATGGGTAATGGTATGGTATGGCATGGTATGGTATGGTAGTGGTATGGTTAGGTTAGGTTTAGATTATATTATATAAGGAGTACTCTTATAGTACTCAGCAATTTCCTCTGTCAAATTATTTTCTCTTTTTCTTTTTAAGGAATACCATTTCTGTTGCAAAGCACTATGCTCAGCATTTATTAATATTTCAACTTTTCATTATTCATATTGTCATGAAAATTTAGCTGGCAATTATAGCTCAATGAAAGTTTTTTGGTAATCAAATTGGAGAATACAAATAAGAATACAAATATATAGTCAGCACAGCAATTAACAATGGTTTCAACAAAAAAATCTTTGACAAGAAAATAACATTCAAGAAACAGAAATACATGAAAGAGACCATTAAACTCTCAATAGAAAAGCAAAATGGTTTTCAAGAAATTAATTTCCTATCCAAGTAAGCTCTATAAATTCCACATTATCTTAAAAAAATACAGCATTCAATCTGGCTCCATAAAATAATTTCAGCATAGAGAAGTTACTATGCAACAAATCAAAGACGAAATACCACAGAACAAAAAAGAAGGAATCTATAAAATTAGTTGCCCAGATTGTGACCAAATTTACATAGCAAAAACTAAGAGGACTTTAGAAATCAGACCTAAAGAGCACATGAGATGCATCAAATACAAACAGATACATAAATCTGCAGTTACACACCATTTTTGGATATCAAATCACATCACGCCGAACATAAAACTTTTAAAAGCTACAAAACATGCTGCAGAGTTGGATATTTGGGAGAAGATTCTTATCATAAAGAACCAACTCTGCTTAATTATATAAAACTGATGAAAATGGAATGTATAAAACAGTGGAGCATATTAATAAATTGAAAAATATGTCGATATTAATAAACACATTTTGCTCCAACATACCTGTGATTAATATTATTACAGGTAAGTTGGAGCAAAGTGTGTTTATAGATATTGACATATTTTTCAATTTATCCAATTTTGATTTACCACCACCAAACCCATTATGGAAGTTCATCAGTCCACCGCTAGATGTCAACTCAAACAACCACACATTAGACAGCATCTTCAAGAATCAATAGGGCAATTCTGATGGGAGCAATTTAAGTTCTTGAAACCAGTCAAGATAAATATTTACATATAAATGATAAGTGTTTCAACACTGATTCAAATTTTATAATAATTTAGATTCACATCACTGTTACTAACCTATTCAAATATATGCAAGATAAACTTACTTTATTTCTATCTGCAAGTTCTTGCTGAAGCTGACGCACATCAGTATCTGAAGTTGAGAGGGGACGACCTTTCTTCTCAAGCCTCTCCTGCAGATCTCGTACTTCTGCACGAAGCTTCTTGTTATCTCGTTCCAATGCCAGTTTCTCTGTTTCCAGTCTTTCCCGCTTGCCCCATTCTGCAGCATTTTCTGCTTGTAATCGCTCTAGCTGTAACAGGTATATGATAATATTTGAAATTAACATTCTCTATGCATTATTACTAATCAACATAAAAAGGAATATTAATCACAAAATTTACTAATTAGACAAAACAAGTTACTAAAATAGTCTTCTTATCTGATTCCAAAGGTGCAACTATAATATCAGCAGATCATCCAAAAACTGCAAAAATATATGAAATACATAATATATTAATCCAACTACAAAAATTACATAAAACAATATTTTGCCAATGGATTCCAGCTTATTGTGGAATAACTGGCAATGAACGAGCAGACATGTTAGCAAAGAAATGATCCAAAATTCTTTATTGAGTAAACCAAAAAATTCCATTCGTGTGAATTAAGCAAATAGTAAAAAATTACATTCACACTGAAATTTTAAAGAAACCTCTCCTCTTTTGAAAATTTCAACTGGCAAGAAATGGAAAAAACATTCAGTTCAATCCTAGGTTGAAAATCAGGTAACTGCCTCCCCCTTCTCTCGTTGCCTGGTATGCTGTTCTTCTTATTGGCTACTTGTAAGACATTGTCTATGATTGGTATGTCGAAAATAAGGGGGAGGCAGTTACTTCATATTCAACCAGTCAATCAACAGCTGAATGATGGAGAGAATCCTCTCCGAAGCTAGTTCTGTAATTAATATAATTACAAATTGGAGCAGAATGTGTTTAGAAATCTCAACATATTTTTTAATTTAAGTTCATAATTTCTTCTGAGGGACAAAATAGTAAGAGAAAACAAGGATTATTTGGTTGCATGCGCAACTCAATGTGCCTGACTTGGGTAAGGAGGGTCTTTCATTGATGTCGCATTGTTTCTAAACTTCCTATAAATTGCTGCTATTGTACGGCCAGTGGATCTCCGGCTCTGACGTTTCTCAAGGACTCGTGACGCAGTGTTGCCAGTTCTTTAGCAGGAATTTTGAAAAGATTATTTGAAACATTTTATGCATCTGCAGATCGCATTGCCACTTCACAAATTTATGTGGACAGTATGCATGTAAATGATCACAGAATAGTAGAGTATAGAGACAATTGTTATACTGTTTACCTAAAGGAAAAAAAGCCTGCACAATTGAAACTGCGTGGTCCTTGTAAAACGGAGTTGACAACATGTGGCTACATTTGGAAGCCAGGCCTAGTAGTGAGACCGCTGATTGGTGCTAGCAGAAAGTTTTAACATCTGGTATGTTCCTCGTTTCCAGTATTGCCAAAAGTAACAGCTACTGCCCACAACAGATGTAAAGGCAATATTCGAACAGAATAGTGGTGTAACAAAGATAATGCATGAAAATAAAACCAAAACCTGTATTTCAATGTTTTAAACTTAATAAATATCATACACTTTTATTGTTAAGATAATTTTGAGAATCCATTTTCCGAAACTCATTACTATACGTTGGCAATGTTACGTTCCCCCTCCACAGCTGTGAAACATCCAGGGCTGGAGATCCACTGGCCGTACAATATGATTAACATGCATCAAAGTATTATCATCTGATGGTGCAAAACAGTGCAAACTACTGTAGCAGGCAAGCTTGCCAAACTACAGAGATCAGTGTGTCTATGTGTTATGGGAACTTTCCAAAGTACTCCAACCATTGTGCTGGAGACTGCTGGATCTCCCATCCTTGGACATATATCTACAAGGGCTAGACTTCCTGTCTGCTACATAGTACATACCGGGAATTGGAGAAGCAGGTGTTTAACATTCTAAATTTCTTGGATATTCTAGTATTGAATTTGAGGTCTGACCTAATGAGCACCTAATACCATTTCTCCCTCCCATTTAAAGAATCACTGTCAGGTTTGAGAGAACTATATGGAGGAATAATACTCGAATATAAGACCAACTTGTGGCTTATGGACATGTTCTGAAAAAGAATGCAATTAAGGGCAGACATCTATGGCCTGTTCCCAAGAACAAATACTAGCATAAGTCTTGGGGAATATTGCACTCTTTTGGGCATAATATTTGCTATTTGTGAAAGGTTACCACAGTAAACAGATTCTCATCCACACAAATAATTAAACTGGACAAATAACTGTATTCTAGCATGTCGTAAATTAAATTTTCCACGAGAGTGTATCATGTAGTAGATTTTACAATTCTTTATTTTTATTTTATTTTGTTAGATCTTGCTACTGTAACATACTGTAACATACTGTAACATAACATCTGCATATTATTCTCTGTCCAGCATTTGAATGCTACTTCCAAAAGATGGATTTAACTAAGAATTTGTTTAAGAGGTAGAACCGGAACTTAAAAATTCAATGCCACAACTGGGATTTGAACCACAGACCTTCCGCTTGCCGGGCGGACGCTCTACCACTGAGCTATTGTGACAAACTGCCAGAATGGCATTAAATTCTCAAGCCAGTAAGTTTATGCCAACAGTAAGTTTGTTGGCATAAATAAATAATAAGAATTTGTTACTTAACTCAAAATATTTCTAGACAAAAATACATATATGGTGAATAATATAACATAGAAACATTATGTTTCGTTCTACAATATATAAGCATATTGTGAGTTTGAGAAAGCTATGAGTGTGTACATTGACAATACAATTAAGTTCTGGGATACTTTTCATAAAAATGTCTAAGGGTAGTAATGGGTAATGTTATAAGCATGTATAATGCACCTAAAAACCTTATAGGCATCTGCTCTACAGTGAAATCTACTTTGTTATAGCCACTGATTTTTTCTACCCTCCATTCTTTATTAGTGGATATACAATTTATTCTTACAAAAGCTTATTCCTCTATCCACTTCATTAATTGAGATAAACCTTTACAGAAATAGCGACACTACACACTTCATTTTATATATATATATATATATATATATACAAAGGGAACAGCAATAGTCAAGTGTTTAATAAATTGTGCACCATATACTTAGCTTAAAATGTCATACTCTTTTCATGCAACCACAAGAAACACTGAATATTGACAGGACTTTCTTAAATAGCTTTTTCTTTTCAGTATAAGTTTTACCACTTATGAAATGTATCGCCTAGGGAAAGACTGCTAGAAGTATCAGCAAATGGCACTCATCCGATTCAATGATATCACATAGCTTTAGCTTTTCAGATGCTTCTTTGTTAACTTCTTGGTGCTCTTTTGAATTCTCCCTAGATTTCCTGGCACTCTCTTTCCTTGTTCCATGAAAACTGTCTCAACATATCTCTTACACTAGATCAAAGAAATGTATTTAACCAAACAATTTAGTTTCACTTGAAATGATCAGCATGAAAATAAAATTGTCAATATTTGTTCGTTTTTAATTGCCTGCTAGGAATCCAATAGAGTCCTTTAAAACAATACCAGGTGAATAGAAAGAAATGAGAATGAAAGCATAATGAGATACAAGGAGCAAGTGGGGTTGGTGTAATAATGTTAACTTCTTAAAATGTAATGTTCCTAACGATGACGACTATTATAAACAAGAGCACCGAAGATACGATGAATGCATCAGGAAACTAGTTGGCATTTAATTTCAGAACTTGCTGCAAATACTAAGGTAAGTGAAGCTTATAGTCTTTAGATAATGGTTATATTTAAGAATTGCATTACTTCACTGTTAATAGCTTCAGTGTTTCATTAAATTTATATTACTAACCCCTAGCATATATAAATGGGCAACATATTATACAATAAAAGCATGCTTTAACATATAGAAAAAAGCTATGTGCTGCTAGTGGGAAACAGTGCTGAGCCATCGAGAAATGGACTAACCGCACGCACCCACAGCGTGCCCACCTCGGTGCGCAGGTCTGCAAGGCGCCGATCCATGCCCTCTCGAGAACTGGCTTCATCCTGAAGATCTAATCGGATTAGCCGCACTTGATCTTGGTGTCGATCTTGCAGCTGTAACAGCTCTCGAACCACCTCTTGTTTTGAAGTGCGCAGGTCCTCACAACGATCTCGAACTTCCTGGAGCTCCCCTTGCAATTTCTCCAGTGTTCGGTGCAAGACATTCTTCTCACTAAGCAGTTCATACATGTATTATTACTGCAGTAAAATTTTATTTAAATAGTCTGTTTATCAAATGAAAATTTGTCTTAAAAAGAAATTTTCTGTAGGGCTAAAAACATGTGTTAACTTTCCTGGATTAAATGGAAACTGTCTAATGAGGTAATAGAAACTAAAATATGACTTTAAACATCAAATTTTAACATTCCAGAATGCATTCATTACTTGTAAAAACTTGGACATCCTACGCATTCTAAAATTATTGTGTTCCCTAATCCTTTGGTTTTCTATGAAATAAAGTAAGGTAAACAACAATTCAAGACAAACTCATTAAATGCTAGACACAGTATAATCCAGGCTTGTGGACTGTGGTCTACTGGGATTCCTCTTCATCATCTTCATCTTCTTCTCAGACAATCTGCAACTGTGGCAGATATCTTCAATGCAGCGAGATTGAAGTACCCTGGTGGAGATTTCAAACGCTGTTGAAATCTCCACCAGGGTACTTTGATTTTGTCGCCATTGAAGATGTCTGCCACAATTGCAGATAAAACGTCTGGGAGGTATAAGGAACCCGCTAGACCACGGTCAACAAGTCTGGATTATACTGTATCTAGTATTGACACCAGCTGTGAAAATCTTAGAACTTTGATAAACTCATTAAAGCTATACAAAATGGTCGGGCAGTAATGGGGAGACATTGCTGTTAGGTAAGGTATCAATTCGTAAGTCTTCTGTCTCTTCACACATACCACACAATGCCCACATAAGCAGAAATAAGGGAGAGATGGTGAGAACTAAATTCTTTGAGACGTCAGAGACCAGGAAGCTGTATGCTTCATGACAAGTACAGCACATATGAGGCAAAGGGGAAGGTGAATTACTGTTACTGAACAATTTGTAAGAAAAAGGGTATACTGATGTGCCAAAAAGTAGCCCATTATCTTATGTTGGCACAAAAAGCATAGGCCACTTTTTCCAGATCAGTATACATGGTTGTGAGACGTTTGTCATTTGATTCTGAAGCCCTAAAAATTTCTTTAATGTTTCTCATTTATAATTATAATACATATGTTTCTAAATTAATCAATTGGGTGATAAAGAAAAGAATAATTGGTTTCAGAAAAATAGCTTTACTTTAAGTTCATTTTTTGCATTCAGTTTATTAATTACTATCTTATCTTTTTTATTTTTGTTTTGGAATGAGAATTCCCTGTAAGTGGCAAAAATTAGCTTCTTTTAGAACAGAAGTCTGTGTAACATCACTTTCCAAGTGAACACGGCAACAATTATTACGTTCCCATGGAGAACTGACATTCTGTTTTGAATACTGTATTTCATTTAAATTATGTTATTCAACGACACTGTCAATTGCCAGAATCACATCAGCATTGCCGGTGTGCCAGAATTTTGCCCTGCAGGAGTACTTTTACATGCCAGTAAACCTACTGACATGGACTTGTCATTTTAAGCACACTTAAAAACCATTGGTCTGGGCTGGATTGAACCCACGACCTTGGGATCAGTAGGCCAGTATCTAACCAACTGAGGCACCCAGATTGACACTGCATTTCTATCTTGAATTCAATACATATTGAGATCAATGTGAATATGCAAACTGAGCTAACCTTGGTGAAGGGCAGGCCTGTTAAACATAAATGTTAGTTTGTTGTTCTGTCTGTGTGACATTAATACGAAAATGGTATAAAGACCTGTTGTGTCTTATTATTGCACCAGTTTCTAACAGATTTATTGTTCCTTCACAAACAGTTTTAGAGCATAAATGAACAGTATAACAAAAGAAAAGGATAAAACCTAAATGGGGAAATGTAGGTTTGCACCTTAGATTAACGTAAGAGTGGGGAATGTATAATTCACTTTCATTTTAAATGAAGAAGATTGACTAGAAAATGTTTGAATGTGTCATGTCACCTTTAAATTCATATTCCTGAGGCTTGAACCCTAATTATAGCATAGCAAAAAGCTTTTACGAGTTTCAATGACTGTATAAAAAAGAAGACAGTGATCAACGTATTACAATGAGTATTGAGTACAGGAAGTTCTCTCTGGCATATTCAATATGATTTCAATACAGTAGGTATTTCCATGCAACAAAAATTTGATTCTATCCTACCTTCTAAGAGGACTGAATCTAAAGTTATGTGTGATCATAGTCTGCATTTCCACGTAGAATTTAGTACAGAATGTGTACTCAAATTTATTTAAATACCCTATGGAAACGCATTAAATGTTATAAACTGAATACAGAATTATTGTATATTTACTGCAATGAAGAGGTTGTATATTACTTAAGTTTTAGTTTCAAATCACAAAATGGTCATGCAATCACAGAAAAGCAAACATTGATCATAATGTATTGTCGCCTTGTGATTGCCTACAAAACTAATCAAAAAAATCTGAAGTGTTGCACTCACATGACTTTCTCTACTCTTGTACTAATCATTCTAACAAACTCTTATTCCTATATCTTCTTTCTTGATAGCTGAGATACACATTTGTACAAATTATCTTATTGCTTATTTCCTTGTAGGTGCAAGGGGAATGTTAGAATACACTAGGCTTTGTGCGATAGTCAAATGTTTGAGGTTCTGTTGTATTTGCACACTTAACATATAAAAAAAATGAACGATGATCCATTTCACGAAAGTTCTAAGTTTTCCGAAACTCACACACATAACAAGGAATATCTCCGGAATGGTTCACCCTACAAGAAAATTTATTCAGACATAAATTGTGTATTTTAGCAAGATCTACATTTTTTGTATAGTATAATTTGGTCTATCTCTAACAGCTTACCAGTTATGCAAAAGTCGTCCAGAGTAAATACGACTACAGGGGCTATAGCCAGAAAATTCAAGATATACATTTCATTTGCCATCAAAATATCTCAAACATAGGACATTTTTATCAAAATCGTTAGAGCCATTTTCAAGAAAATCAAAATTTTCGAAAAATTTTCCATGTAAAGGGTAGTTTAGGATGGTGCTATGTTCTTCAAAATCTTCGAGTCGCATCCTTGAAAGACATTAAACTTAAATACCAACTTTAGTTTTTAACCGACTTTTCGTTTTTGAGTTATGCTGTACACAGACTGACAGACTGACACACAGACGGACCTTTTTCTAAAAATGCTTTTTTTGGATTCAGGGGGCCTCAAAACATGTATTTCCGGTGAAATCTCGACATCGAATTTTTGGATGGAATACAATACTTTCCCTACTTACCAGTAGAGAAAGTAAAAATCTGATGTGTTGCACTCACATGACTTTCTCTACTCTTGTACTAACCATTCTTACAAACTCTTATTCCTATATCTTCTTCGTGTTAGTTAAGATAAACATTTGTAAAACTTATCTTATTGCTTATTTCCTTGTAGGTGTAAAGGGAATGTTAAAATACAATAGGCTTTGTGCGATAGTCAAATGTTTTAAAGCTTTGAGATTCTGTTGTCTTTGCACACTTAACATATAAAAAAATGAACAACGATGATCCATTTCATGAAAGTTTTAAGTTTTCCAAAACTCACACACATAAAAAGGAATATCTCTGAAATGGTTCACCCTACAAGAAAATTTATTCAGACATAAATTGTGTAATTATTATTTATTTATGCCAACAAACTTACTGTTGGTGTTTTTAAACACACAAGCCGTGTGTGGGCAAAGTTTGAGAGGTAGAACTGGAACTTGTGGTTTACCAGGAGAAATACGAACTGGTTTGAGAATTTAATGCCATTCTGGCAGTTTGTCACAATAGCTCAGTGGTTAGAGCGTCCGCCCGGTAAGCGGAAGGTCTGTGGTTCAAATCCCAGTTGTGGCATTGAATTTTTAAGATCCAGTTCTACCTCTCATAAATTGTGTATTTTAGCAAGATCTACATTTTTTGTATAGTATGATTTGGTCTATCTCTAATAGTTTACCAGTTATGCAAAAGTCATCCAGAGGAAATACGACTACAGGGGCTATAGCCAGAAAATTCAAAATATACATTTCATTTCTCATAAAAATATCTCAAACATATGACATTTTAATCAAAATCGTTAGAGCCATTTTCAAGAAAATCAAAATTTTTGAAGAATTTTCCATGTAAAGGGTAGTTTAGGAGGGGGCTATTTTCTTCAAAATCTTCGTGTCACATCCTTGAAAGACATTAAACTTAAATACCAACATTGGTTTTTAAACTACTTTTCATTTTTTAGTTATGCTGTCCACAGACACACACACACACGACCTTTTTCTAAAAATGCTTTTTTTTTTTTGGATTCAGGGGGTCTCAAAACATATATTTCCGGTGAAATCTCGACATCAAATTTTTCGGTGGAATACAATACTTCCTCTGCTTACCAGTAAAGAAAGTAAAAAGTCTTATCTTTACTGCGCACCCTTGTCCCACAGACAATAATCAGTTTTATTGCAATTTTTCCAAATACACAAGAAATGTAACATTGGGCTCACATGTTTAGTGTATATAAAGCAGGAAATAGCTTTAAAAACTGTGTAAATGAATGGCAGAACATTCAAGAAAGATGATGGACCAAAGTGTAGAAAATCAGAGAGGAGGAAACGAAAGATCCTTAAACACCCAGGAGGTCCTTAATTATAAAATTAAGTACTTACTCTCGCTCAGCTTGAACTGTTTTTGAAGCTTCATCTAATCTAAGCTGCACCATGGACAATTTCTGCAGAAGTTGCTCTTTATCAGGAGAGGGAAGATCATCTACTTGCTGAGAGAGTCTTCTGCTGAGAGTATCTTCTCCACCTTTGCAGTGACATTCATGAGATGCTTCAGATTTGCCATTTGCAGCATCTCCATATGATGACAATTCCAAATCACCTCTACCTACATGTTCTGCAGCATCATTGTCTCTATCTACTGCATTCTCTTTGGAAGCACCATACATCTCTACGGCATGCCTTGGTACTGCCCCTTGAAGGATGTACTCCTCTATACAAGAATCCTTTTCTAGCGTTGCTGAGTCTCCACATTCTCGTTCTGGTCTGGACTGAAGGGAATCACTCATACCATAGAGGTCAGCATTTACAGAGTCAATTGCAAGATGAGTGGTATTAGGTAAACTTGAAGAATTTCGTGGTGAAGATGATGCATTTGCACTGCCATTGTCAACAGGTTTCGAGCATATATCGCGTTCTGGATCTTCATTTTCCAAGGCATCCAGCAGTTCCTGATCCCATTGTCCTGCATGTTTTAAAAGTAAAAGATGTATTCTCTCCATTTCTTTCTTTAGTTGATCATTTTGTGATTCCATCTCCATTTTTTCTCGCCTTAGTGAATTAGTTTCCTTTAATGCTGCCTCTAACTTTGTTCGTAACATTTTTGATTCCTCCCTTGCTTTGTTTCTTTCATTGCGCACCTAGAAAAACATAAAAGCTCTTTGATAAACGGTTATTTCAGTTTAACACAGCTGTATTTATTATTATTAAAAAAGTCAGACATTTAACATCTGCATACGGAATAATTAAAAAGAATTGGAGGAGAGAGATATGTGTTCCTTGGGTAACTGTTACATCTTATCTTAATAGCTGGACAGTTTCGACAGTTCTAACACCTGGCTAGACAAACTCAAAACACAAAGTAAAATGTCTCTCATATAATTAAAACTGGATCACATTTACTTTACAAACTACAGAAACAAATAGTAAAATGCATACTGTACATATAACACATACTGAATAAACAATGAATGCGCAGTAAAAAGTTGCAAAAGACCAAACTCACTATCTCACTCATATGCTCACGTCTACAGGAACCCTTTAAGTTTGTCAGGATTTGTTTGCCAGGCGTTACAACTGTCGAAACTGTCTAGCTACTAAGGAAACATCTAAGAGTCACCCAAGGAACATATATAAACTTCAGCTTTTATGCTATGCTATATTATAACGTTTAAGGGTGTTCAGCGAGGGGTTACCATGATACTGTCTGGCAACGGATGATGTGATTTCTAATATCACAAAGGAAGTTAAAGAAAATTAGGCTTTATACAAGGTGCATCCAGAAAGTAAGTCCCAATCGCGTCCAGAGATGGCACCACCAGTTGGATAGGAATGTGTGTGCACAGGAAAAGAGAGGAAGTATGTGGTAATATTGTAGTCGAGTTTCAGTTTTCTGATGACAGTGGTTACTGCTCTGTGCTAGGAGAAAATGGCTGCTCTGATATTGTCTCCCGCCGTGAGGTTCATGCAGTCATCCGATTTTTGCATGCTCAAAAGCAATCTCCAGCAGAGATCCATCATCAATTGTGTCACGTGTATGGACAGGACATTATGTGTGACAGTATGGTAAGGCAATGGTGCAGGCAATTCACGGAAGGAAGAACCAATATTCACGACGAAGACCGTAATGGCTGACCGCCCCCTGGTGATGCCAGAAGTGTTGGAAAGTGTGTGGCAAGCAATTGTGCAGAACCAGTGCTTCACAATTTCAGAACTCTCTTGTCAGTTTCCCCACATGTCTTGCTCACTTTTGCATGAAATTGTCTCCTGGTGGCTTGGTTTTCACAAAGTGTGTGCAAGATGGGTGCCTAGACAACTGACAGATGAACACAAAACCAAACGTCTGGCCGCAGCATTGACATTCCTACAGCGATACGCAGCAGAAGGTGACCTGTTTCATGACAATATTGTCACTGGGGATGAAACATTGGTGGCACGCCACATCAGAGACAAAAACAACAATCAATGCATTGGCAGCATAGTGTTTCACCTGTGATGATCAAATTCAAGCAGACAATCTCTGTCAAAAAAATCATGTGCACTGTCTTCTGGGATCAACATGGTGTCCTCTTGTGCGAATTCTTACCACAAGGGGAGACCATAAATGCTGATCAATATTGCCAGACGTTGCATAAACTCAGGCAGGCAATCCAGAACAAGAGACGTGGAATGTTGTTGTCAGCTAATGCTGGATTTCTGACAATGAAGTCATTAATCCTCCTGCTCTCCAATATTTTTCACTGATGGATGGGGCACTAGAAGTGGCCGGGCATATTTGAAGGTGGTCTCAATCCATTTCCTCCTGCAGATCACATAGAGGACAGAGTGGTGAAGAATATATCCCAATTCTGTTTAAATGTTTTGCCAGACAATCATGTCCTGTAATCAACCTGAAGGTTGCAACTGCTGTTTTTCGAGGATACTCAGGAATTACTGTTTGAATGTTTAGTAGTTCCCATCTTTTATTCTTTGATTTTTCATAGTAATATTTTGCAATAATTTTTTTGAATTCAGAGTTGACTAATCTTTTACCTGCATAAAATGGTACATTAACTATAGATTTTTGTACACTGCTGGTACCCTTTTTTGCAAGAAAATCAGCTTTCTCATTACCACTCAGTCCACAGTGAGCTGGTATCCATTGGAAGACTAGGTATTTTTGAAGTGCTGTTAGATGGGTAAGGATTTTCCAACATTCTATAATTGTTTGGTTTTTTGGTGACAACTTAGAAGTAATTGGTATAATTGCTGCCCTGGAATCTGAGAGGATAACTGGTTGCTGAAAATGTGAAATTCTGTACAAAAGATTCTGTAGGGCCATTCAAATTGCTTCAATTTCTCCATCAAAGTTAGTAGTTCCCTAACTTAAAGAGTTGTAATAGGAAAAGAGGTGACATGTGACTCCAGCACTTGCTCCATCTTGGTTTGATATCAATGATCCATCAGTATAAATATGGAGCCATTCATGATCTGTAAATCTAGTATGGACTGTCTCTAATGCCAATAATTTTAGAACACTAGTTGGAGTATCACTTTTCTTAACTTCTTCTGTCAGGTGTAAATAATATGTGATGTCTAATGTATGTGTCGGATTGACTTTAGATATGAAGTTTTCCTTTGAATTAAGAAGGTGTACATTCTCCCTGATGTCTTGAATTTTGGAAAGAAAGCTCTCCTGAGTCTTTAGTGTATGTGTAAAATTTCTCTTGTGCCATGTATTGAATGGGAGTCTGATCAACTTTTCATGTTGAATAAGAGCCGCTGTTTCTATTCATATTCAATGGGGCATTGGTTGGTTAGTATTTCCATAGCTGCTATTGGTGTGGTTTTGATAGCACCTGTAATTAATCTCAGACTTTGGTTTTGAAAGATTTGAAGCTTTTTTGTGTTTGCTGTTACAAGAACTTCGCTGCAGTAAGTAAATAATGGCTTTATATATATATTGTATGTTGTGTTACGAGTTGCTCTGGAACATCCCCACTTCATTCCTGTTAGACGTTTTAATAGTGAAAGGTGCCTTTCTGCTGTTTGTATTACATTTTCTATTTGTTTGGTCCATGTAAGTTTGGTATCAAATGTAACTCCTAAATACTTTGCTTCCTTTGTTTCTGGTAATTGTTGACCCTCAAAATTTAGTTTTATTTTTAGTGGTTTTTTTCTTAGTGAAAAGATTTGGTAGTTTGATTTTGTTGTATTAACAGTCATTAAATTTTCTTTGGTCCACCTTTGTAAGTTGGTTAAGGATTGTTGCATGGTTTTTTCTAGTTCTGTACTTTTGCTTTTTGGTTTTGAAGTCCACATTACTAAGTCATTAGCAAATAGTGCACACTTCACACCTGATTTTTGTATTTGTTGTGGCAGATCGTTAATAAATATATTAAAAAGTGTTGTGCTGAGCACTGTGCCTTGTGGTAAGCCACGGTGTACTTGTTTGTATTTAGATATATTTCTTCCATATCTGGTTGCAATAAAGCGTTGTGTTATGAAATCACATAGCCATGAAAACATTGGACCTTGTATCCCTAGTCGGTCTGGGTGGCTCAGTTGGTTAGACGCTGGTCTACTGATCCCAAGGTCGCAGGTTCAAACCCGGCCCAGGCCGATGGTTTTTAGGTGTGCTTAAAAACGATAGCTCCATGTCAGTAGATTTACTGGCATGTAAAAGAACTCCTGCGGGACAAAATTCCGGCACACTTGCGACGCTGATGTGATCCTGGTAATTGACAGCATCGTTAAACAACAAAATAATTTAAACTTGTATCCCTATTTTTTTTTACTTTCTTTAGTAGTTTTGGTCTGCATATAGAATCATATGCACTTTGGAAATCAATAAAAACTGATAAATTATCTTCTTTTCTATTGAAGGAGTCTTTGATTTCTTGACTGAGAAGTAAGACTTGAGACGTGGAATGTTGACAAGCGGCATTACACTGGTGCATGACAATGCAAGACCCCATTCAGCCGTCGACACAGGAAATGTGTTGAATAAGTTTGGATGGGAAGTCTTCGAACATCCACCCTACAGCCCCGACCTCGCTCCAAGTGACTTTCATCTCTTCCATCTCATGAAGCGTTTTCTGGCAGGAAAACATTTTCACAGTGACACTGAGGTGCAGAATGAAGTGACTTTGTGGCTGCGGACATTGGCGGCAGATTCCTATGACTTGGACCAGTGGCAGCTCGTGACTTGTCGCAGTGGGTGTGCAGTACCCTTTCTTTCTCTAACACACACCACACAATTCTAGTTCTAAATTCATATGGGCAACTGAGCTCTTATGTTTTGCTACTTTTTTGTTTTAAATGACCAGTATCACAAGAACTATTATTTGTCCAGACACCATTTCTCTCACTCGCAAACAATAAACATGGAAAACAGCTTCTCTTATAAGAATAAACCCGAAAGATTTATCTCCTTTAGTTTCACCATGCTATTCATTTCCACACTTTCATAGATTCAAATTTCCCACTATGAGCAGACACAACTGCATGCAACTTGCTGCCAGAACACAAACATAACAAACAGTAATAAACACTGTAACAAAATAACTATTTCAAACTGAAGTATTGGCCTTAGTAAATTACGACATGCAGAGTAATTATATGCATTTATAATCACTTAATAAGACTAGATGTAATTGTGTTTATAACATTAATATAATACAGAAGATGGCTACATTATATTTAGAACCGTCGCATTGGCTGCCTAGTAGGTTCTGCTAAACAATGGGAGGGAAATGCTCGTAGCAAGGAAAACAGAGGGACCTGTATGAGAATGTAGTGCACTTGCATGGTAAGAATCGCATGTGTTGGTCTTGTCAATTATGCTGCCTTAACTCGCTGTACTCTTACATGCAAGCTTTGCACTGCTCCCTGCATGCCCCTCACCTAAAAGTTACCTTTGCCAGTTGAAAATCGGGTTTATGCGTCTCAGCTTGTTGACTGAATTGGAATGAGCTGACATTTGGTAAAGAGGGTGTGGGAAAATTAAACGAGCAAGTTCATATACGTACCAGAAAGTTGGACAATCAACTTTCTCATATGCATGTCTATACACATTCGCATGCAAAAAAAAATTAGTGGGTGTGCAGTTGTGAATATGAGATCACCCAGAAACAGCCACTGACTTGGGCATACAATTAATGGTGCACTGTTACGATAAATGCCTCAACAATGGTGGTGACTATGTTGAAAAGTAGCCCGTGAGTCTATGTAATTATTCCAATAAATATTTCTTTCTTGATGTTTTTGTTCTCTTTAACGGTCGTCGGGACTTACTTTCTGGATGTATCTCGTACTTTGTCCTCTATGTGATCTGCAAAGGAAATGGACCAAGACCACCTTCAAATGTGCCTGTCACTACTAGCACCCCATCAATCAGTGAAAAATATTGGAGAGCAAGAGGACTAATGACTTCAGTGTCAGAAATCCAGCATTAGCCAACAACAACTTTGGCGAATTTAGGTTATTTTATACACCTTTGGTACCTGTTACCTGCCAAAGTCACAATGATCCAAAATTCATAGTAGCCCCATCGTTCCTACCTGTGTTGGGAGCATGCCCTGAGAAACTTTCAGCTTTTATAAAATAAGGAAGTTCTGGCAGTCACAGGCTCTTGGGCTATTATAGATTGAAGAGTTAGGACCCTGTCTAATTGCTATGGACAATGTATCATACAACAAAGTAATAGAAGAGCAGCTAACATCAAAGTGAAGAAAAGATTAGTTCATGGGACTGCAATGGTTCCTTTTATTAAAATCTTCAGGGTGTGTTGGGTTTTCATAAAATAAGACCAAGGATTTTTTAAATTAACATTGAATTTTAGCAAAGCATAAGTTTTCTTTAACTTGATATGCACAAAGAATTTGCCATCTAATTAAACTTTGTATTGGGACTGTTCAAAACTATTCAATTTAGAATATACCATGAGGTAGTACACAGTATGTCTTAACATGACAAGGCTTGTGCAAAGAACTGAGATTATTGATTTTTTCATACATAAATACAATTTACTTGATGAGAAGCATTTTTTATCATACTTCTGACATATGAAGTAATCACATCAAAGTAGACCATGTGTTTGCTTACATTTGATAATACAAATAGGGTTTTAATATAACATTTGATTTAGGTTACAGTTTCAGATGCCTGTAAAATATTTAAATACGACAATTAGCAAAATTAACTAAAGTAACATTCCTCGATTAACACAACACAAATAAATACTAGCCATTCAATCAACCATCATTAACAATTACAACATTGCATTTTTCCTTTATAAATCAATATTATTTGGGGTTATACATTCAGTTACAGTACTCATAATGTTTGTTACAATCCTAACCCCCATTAACATGCAGTTCTCAAGTCTTAAGCACAGATTAGTTCCCATTGAACAAAGACAAATATGATCGGGAGCTAAACAACGTAATAGACATAGCTAAAGAAAATGGATTCTACTGACAATCCCTGCCTGAAGTCAGCCAGGGTTGGACAGTGACCTTGACTATCAGCATTTGAGTTCCAGCTAATGCTTCTCAAGACTGCTGCCAGATTGCAAATAGATGCCAACAGAAGTGCCGCTGCATATCTGTGTAAAGCACAGTGTGTATGGAGAACTTCAGCAAATGGCATGCAGACTTAGCAGCTGCATCTGCCTCCTCATTCCTGGGAATAACAACATGGCTTGGGGTCCATGTAAAAACTAACTGGTATCTGCAAGAGAGTAACTGTGAGACGAGAGTCTGAATTTTTGCAGTGAATGTGACCATGCCACAAGAATGTGATACGGTAATTATACCGTGCCCGAGATAAAAATATATATTAACGCTATAACACATGGTAAGTTCCAGCATTCTTTTATTTTAGAACCACTCATAGGGCAAGTGTCAGGATTAATATAATTTATTGTATCAACGTGTACATGTAAATAATCAAATGTTAGTGTATATATGTAAAATAATAAGAAATAACGCACGTAGAATGCAGTTTATGGGTAAAAGTTGAAAAGATTTCGCTTCAGAGACACTACATGAAGTCTTTGACCCGAATTAGTTCTGCTTGAAAGAGCGACAAACTGATGCCAGCCAAATTGTAAGCTCCATTGTTAGGCAGGATTATTCCTTTGTCAGGTAAAAGTCGTAAAACTGTCTATCAAGCTTGTTCGAAATGCTACTGCAAGGGGGCAGGATATGGCATTTCAGCGGCAAAGTCTCGTCTTGTCCAATGACATGGGCCAATCAAAAAATTTAGAACTACACACATTTGAAATAATCAGCAGAACCCGCTCAAATGAGAGTGAAACTCAAAATTGTGATGTGGAAGGGAACCGAATGTGTCTTTCGTATTCCCGTATGGAACAGGAGAGTCGTCATCCAACACACGAACCGGAGAGTCGAAGAATCACACACGAACAGAAGAGTCGAAGAATAACACACGAACCGGAGAGTCGAAGAAACACACACGAACAGGAGAGCCGAAGAGTAACACACGAGCAGAGAAGTCGCAAACTACTACACGAACGGAACAGTCATCAAATATTACACCGAGACATTACTTAGAACATGCGCGAAATAAGTAAGTACACTTGAAATTGATAGGCTAAATTCACATCAAGAATTATTTGGCAACATTGCGTAGAATAGGAAAATTTTACTTTAAGAAATTATTTCGGCTCATCATAGAGTAGGCTAAATTAACCTCAAGATCATTTCGGCTCTCATCCTAGTGACTTAAACTTTTGGCTTATGCGCGGCAACTCATACATAAATTAAAATCTCGGTAAAGCTATAAACTGCAATCTTCGTCAAATTATGTGTGTGTTGTAATTGTAATATTTTAAATTCCTTTGTGCCTCGTATACAATAAAGTAAATAATTACTTCCTACTCAAACTTGTTCTAATTAGTAGCTTAAAAAACCATTTGTAAGTGATTCCACACCCTTTCTAGCAGTCTCTGGCCCGGCAAAGCTACTGAGCAAGTAATAACGACTTAGCAATTGAACGAGAACAAGAGGATTTTACATGCTAAGTTAACTGTAAGTGTCAGGATGATTGAGTGGCGCCTCTTCAAACAAATTTTCTCAATCTCTCCATTAATACTGCAATAACTTGCAGTGGCACTTCCGTAATTAATAAGTATATCAATTACTTATTTAATTACAAATATCACGTTTTTACAAGTGGCTTTCAATTGTTGAGGCAACAACCCAACCAATAGCCAAAGTAAAGAAAGAACACTGAAAATGAAAGAACACATCAGGAACATAAAACAAAAACAGAAAGACAAATCAGCAGTAGCTTGGCATTTTGGACAGACTAATACGGCATTAGCAGAGATCCAAAATAGTAAAAAAATATTTCAGGAAAAACAGGACAGGAATCAGCAGTAGCTTGGCATTTTGGAGGAACCAATATGGCATAAGCAGAGATCCAAAATAGTAAAAAGTATTATTTATTTATGCCAACAAACTTACTGTTGGTGTTTTTAAACACACAAGCCGTGTGTGGGCAAAGTTTAAGAGGTAGAACTGGAACTTAAAAATTCAATGCCACAACTGGAAGGTCTGTGGTTCAAATCCCAGTTGTGGCATTGAATTTTTAAGTTCCAGTTCTACCTCTTATAGTAAAAAGTATTTCACAGGAAAAAACAGGACTCACAGTTTGGAAAAACATTTACATATGCAGATTGAATCACCTAAAACTTGCACCACAAATATTTTGGAAATGGAAAGTGGTACTGATGTGCAGTTTTCACAGCATTGACTGGTAGTCAGGGGCTCATATACAGTTAGCCTATAAAAAGATTTTGATAATACCGAGAAAGTGTATTTTTTGAGCAAAAATACAATTTTTTATACAGAACAATGCCTAGTTACATCAACAAAATAAAGGTAGGGTAAATTAAAATTACAGTGGCATTTGTTGCACGATTCTAGTGCAAGTAGTTTATGAGAAATCTTAATTTTGAAACTTTTACACACTGACACTTGTATCCTGTGGTAGCACAAACTAAAGGAAAACAAAAGGGAATTACAATACTTCTGTGGACTCTGACAAGTAAAGAGAGCATAGCCCTTCAAAAGCTGTGTTCAAAATGACCACCGGCAGCTTCAATACAAACTTCCCATCTGCTATGGAAAGACTGCAGCACATGTTCTAGCATTTCAGCGGAAATTTCAGAGCAGGTGGCAGTAATATGTTGTTTCATATCGTCTGGTGTAGTTAGTACACCCTTATAGACAGTGTCTTTCAGTCTTCCTCACAGAAGGGGTCAGATCCGGTGAACAGGCCGGCCAAGGTACAGATCCTCTTCGTTCAATCCGATTTAGAAACAATCCCTTAAGACAAACTATAGTGCTTCATCCACTATGGGCTGGACATCCATCATGTTGGTACCACGGCTTCCTCATAGTATGCAAAGGAACATCATCTAGCATCTGTGACAGACAGACAGTCAGGAGGCTGCAATATTGTGCAAGTTCATTGTTCCTTCTATGAAAAAAGGACCTATGAGCTAATGGTTCACTATCCCACACATTTAAACTCAATGGATGCTGATGTTCCACCTGACAAAGTCAATGGGGATTAACAACAGACCAGTGGCGGTTCCTGGGTGATCGAATACTCACAACTGCACACCCACTAATTTTTTTCGCATGCAAATGTGTATAGACATGCATATGAGAAAGTCGAATGTCCAACTTTCTTGTATATGAACTTGCTCGTTTAATTTTCCCACACCCTCTGTACTAAATGTCAGCTCATTTGGTCAACAAACTGAGACGCATAAACCCGATTTTGCAACTGGCGAAGGTAACTTTTAGGCAAGGGGTACGCAAGGAGTGGTGCAAAGCTTGCATTTAAGAGTACAGTGAGTTAAGCGAGCATAATCGACAAGGCCAACACATGCAATTCTTACCGCGCAAGCGCACTATGTTCTCGTACAAGTCCCTCTGCTTTCCTTGCTACGAGCATTTCCCTCCCATTGTTTAGCAGAACCTACTAGGCAGCCAACGTGACGGTTCTAAATATAATGTAGCCATCTTCTGTATTATATTAATGTTATAAACACAATTACATCTAGTCTTATTAAGTGATTATAAATGCATATAATTACTCTGCATGTCGTAATTTACTAAGGCCAATACTTCAGTTTGAAATAGTTATTTTGTTACAGTGTTTATTACTGTTTGTTATGTTTGTGTTCTGGCAGCAAGTTACATGCAGTTGTGTCTGCTCATAGTGGGAAATTTGAATCTATGAAAGTGTGGAAATGAATAGCATGGTGAAACTAAAGGAGATAAATCTTTTGGGTTTATTCTTATTAGAGAAGCTGTTTTCCATGCTTATTGCTTGCGAGTGAGAGAAATGGTATCTGGATAAAAATTAGTTCTTGTAATATTGGTCATTTAAAACAAAAAAATAGCAAAACATAAGAGCTCAATTGTCCATATGCATTTAGAATTAGAATTGTGTGGTGTGTGTTAGAGAAAGAAAGGGAGTAAAGGTGGAGAGGATGTAATGTAATACACACCCACTACGACAAGTCACGAGCCACCAATGCAACAGACCAATAGCATGTTTCTGTGGTTTACCTGTCCATGATTAGTAAATGTTGCCTCATCACTAAACAAGATGTATGATGAATTTGGAGTATCATGTCTTAATGCCCATGTACAAAAGTTAACACGATTATCAAAATCGTTTCTATGCAGCTCTTGATGGAGAGAGATGTGATAGGGATGGAACCTATGTCGATGGAGAATGTGAAGCACACTTGCCTGACTCATGCCACTTCCATGTGCGATAGTGCAGAAACGAATGTGCGGATCTACTACAACAGCAGCCAAAACATTAATTTCTGCCTCTTCTCCAGTCACTTGTTTATTTCATTCATTTCACTCATTTACATTCATTTCAATTACATTTTCTAGCTGTTATAGTACCACTTTCACATAATTGGTTGAAGAAGTTGATAAATAGTTGCCGAGATGGTTGACGTCTATTGGTATACAATTCCGCATACACCGTACATGTACGAACTGCATTCTTCCTACACTCTCCATACACCATAAGCATGTCACTTTTTCTGCATTAGTACACCCCATCTTCCACTCACAACTTACTGCTTAAACTGTCACAACTTAACTGACCAGAAAGTCACAATGCAATCAATGAACAGAAAACACAATGTAAACAAACATAACATTGTATCTAGCAACTAAGCAGGTTGAATGGATCAAATAATTGTCAGGGTGGAAAATGTTCAAAATACGATTTCTCATAAACACTTGCACTAGAATCCTGCAACAAAGACCATTGACACTCTAATTTACCTTACTTTTATTCTGTTGATGTAACTAGGCATTGTTCCATTTAAAAAATTGTATGCTTGCTCAAAAAAATACTTTCTCAGTATTATTAAAATCTGTTTATAGGCTAAATGTACGAGCTCCTGACTACCAATCAATACTGTGAAAACCGCACATCAATAGTACTTTCCATTTCCAAAATATTTGCAGTGCAAGTTTTAGGTGATTCAACCTGTATATGGAAAAATAGAAAACACATTTTCAATTTTGAAATCCCGCCAACCAACATGCTTATGCAGAGGTTCTTCCAATCACACAAGGGGCAAGGCCAACCATCACGCTCAATGATACAGCAGTTGAAGAGGAACTGAGCATGGGAGCAATAGCTCCTGAAACATATTTTCCTTAATATACAAGCAAGTGATGTAGTGTCAAAATTGACTCAATAAAATATATAACTAAAAGCATATTTGATTATTTAACATTTGCAAAACTTTCTTACCTATAATATAATTTTCTACAAGTTATAGAAAAGCTTATTTTTGTACATACTTCCTCTTAATCATGATAAGTGTTGACCAGCTTACGGTAAATACATACCTTGCTCCACTTTTCCCTCCAGTTTGCAGTACAGTCAGACCACCAACGCATAGTCTTTTCCATCTGTGTAGCTCGAGCCCTTGCTTCTTCCAGTTCTCTCTGTCGCAGTGCCTACGATGGAATTGACAAAGGTATTGCATTTATTTTTTTAAATATACTTTAACTTTACAATTTTATTTGCTGTGATTAAGAGTGACTTGGTTGTGCAATTACAAAATTAAAATTGACATTAATTACAAAGTGTAAATAAAGGTAGTTGTTAAAACCAAGAAGAAAAATGTCTATGTATCTCTGTATCCAAGTTTTTCTCAAAATATACAACACTACTAAGGAATATTGGGCAAGCAAAGTGGAGACAAGATTGTCTATTGGCATTATGTTGACAATGATCACAGATAAGCTCAGTAATAAGGAAAATTGAAGATATTAACAGTGAAGCAACAAGATTCTAAAGTAAGAACAAATTAGAAACTAAAAACTTCACTTATCTTAGTAATGATACAATAGCTTTGAGAATGAGTTGGAGACAACTTGAAACCCGAGTCAGTTTGTGCAAAAAGAACATGCAACTTAACTAAGATAAGTGAAGTTTTTAGTTTCTAATTTGTTCTTACTTTAGAAGCTCAGTAATATTCATCATTTTGTGATACCAAATGGTTTAGCTTAATATATATATATATATATATATATATATATATATATAGCTAATGCTGGATTTCTGACAATGAAGTCATTAATCCTCTTGCTCTCCAATATTTTTCACTGATGGATGGGGCATTAGAAGTGGCCGGGCATATTTGAAGGTGGTCTCGATCCATTTCCTCTTGCAGATCACTTAGGGGACAGAGTGGTGAAGAATATATCCCAATTCTGTTTAAATGTTTCGCCAGACAATCATGTCCTGTAATCAACCTGAAGGTTGCAACTGCTGTTTTTCGAGGATACTCAGGAATTACTGTTTGAATGTTTGGTAGTTCCCATCTTTTATTTTTTGATTTTTCATAGTAATATTTTGCAATAATTTTTTTAATTCAGAGTTGACTAATCTTTTAGCTGCATAAAATGGTAGATTTGATATTGATTGATTTCTGCACATTGCTGGTACCCTTTTCTGCAAGAAAATCAGCTTTCTCATTACCACTCAGTCCACAGTGAGCTGGTATCCATTGGAAGACTAGGTGTTTTTGAAGTGCTGTTAGATGGGTAAGGATTTTCCAACATTCTATAATTGTTTGGTTTTTTGGTGACAACTTGGAAGTAATTGGTATAATTGCTGCCCTGGAATCTGAGAGAATAACTGCTTGCTGAAAATGTGAAATTCTGTACAAAAGGTTTTGTAGGGCCATTCGAATTGCTTCAATTTCTCCATCAAAGTTCGTAGTTCCATAACTTAAAGATTTGTAATAGGAAAAGAGGTGACATGTGACTCCAGCACCTGCTCCATCTTGGTTTGATATTAATGATCCATCAGTATAAATATGGAGCCATTCATGTTCTGGAAATCTAGTATGGATTGTCTCTAATGCCAATAATTTTAGAACACTAGTTGGAGTATCACTTTTCTTAACTTCTTCTGTCAGGTGTAAATAATATGTGATGTCTAATGTATGTGTCGGATTGACTTTAGATATGAAGTTTTCCTTTGAATTAGGAAGGTATACATTCTTCTTGATGTCTTGAATTTTGGAAAGAAAGCTCTCCTGAGTCTTTAGTGTATGTGTAAAATTTCTCTTGTGCCATGTATTGAATGGGAGTCTGATCAACTTTTCGTGTTGAATAAGAGCCGCTTTTTCTATTTCATATTCAATGGGGTATTGGTTGGTTAGTATTTCCATAGCTGCTATTGGTGTGGTTTTGATAGCACCTGTAATTAATCTCAGACTTTGGTTTTGAAAGATTTGAAGCTTTTTTGTGTTTGCTGTTACAAGAACTTCGCTGCAGTAAGTAAATAATGGCTTTATATATACATTGTATGTTGTATTAAGAGTTGCTCTGGAACATCCCCACTTCATTCCTGTTAGACGTTTTAACAGCGAAAGGCGCCTCTCTGCTCTTTGTATTACATTTTCTATTTGTTTAGTCCATGTAAGTTTAGTATCAAATGTAACTCCTAT
Source organism: Tenodera sinensis (assembly GCA_030765045.1). NCBI lineage: Eukaryota > Metazoa > Arthropoda > Insecta > Mantodea > Mantidae > Tenodera > Tenodera sinensis. The sequence goes on along the minus strand of CM060961.1, from coordinate 67,420,721 downwards.
ATACTTTGCTTCCTTTGTTTCTGGTAATTGTTGACCCTCAAAATTTAGTTTTATTTTTAGTGGCTTTTTTCTTAGTGAAAACATTTGGTAGTTTCATTTTGTTGTATTAACAGTCATTAAATTTTCTTTGGTCCACCTTTGTAATTTGGTTAAGGATTGTTGCATGGTTTTTTCTAGTTCTGCACTTTTACTTTTTGGTTTTGAAGTCCACATTACTAAGTCATCAGCAAATAGTGCACACTTCACACCTGATTCTTGTATTTGTTGTTGCAGATCATTAATAAATATATTAAAAAGTGTTGTGCTGAGCACTGCACCTTGTGGTAAGCCATGGTGTACTTGCTTGTATTTAGATATGTTTCTTCCAAATCTGGTTGCAATAAAGCGTTGTGTTAGGAAATGACATAGCCATGAAAACATTGGACCTTGTATCCCTATTTTTTTTTTTACTTTCTTTAGTAGTTTTGTTCTGCATATAGAATCATATGCACTTTGGAAGTCAATAAAAACTGATAAATTATCTTCTTTTCTATTGAAGGAGTCTTTGATTTCTTGACTGAGAAGTAAGATTTGTTCATTTGTAGAGTGAAACTCTCTAAATCCAGCTTGACATGGGGAAATTAAATTTTTTGATTCTAGAAACCAATTTAACCTGTTTGACACCATTCTTTCCATCACTTTTGCTATTATGCTAGTAAGAGCTATTGGTCTATAATTTTTTATTTCTGACGCTGTTTTGTCTTTCTTCAAGAGTGGGACAATTATTGCCTTTCGCCATTCAGCAGGTACAGTGGTTTTCCAGGATAGATTGTAGAGTTTTAGTAGTTGTTGTTTTGCTGTTTTTCCAAGGTTTTTTATGAACTCTGGAAGTATGTGATCAGGTCCAGGAGACTTTTTGTTTTTTAGATTATTTATTGCAATGTTTAGTTCTTGCATATTAAAATTTTGAAAAAAGATATTGCACTGAGTGTTAGGATCACATTCTCTTTTTTGTTTCAAATCTTTCTTAAATTCTTTACGTTCCTTTTTATTATTTCTTGTTACTTCATGTGAATTAGCATAATATTTATTGAATGTTTCGGCTATGGCTGCATCATTTGTTAATATTTTATTGTTGTGTATGATAGGTGTGCTGTTGTTTTCTTTACTATCCTTGACATTTTTTATGAACTTATGAGCTTTGTTACCATCTGTCCTATAATCCATTTTTTCTAAGAAATTATTAAAGTAATTCTTTTTAGCAGTATTAATTTCTTTTTTTAGTGAGGCACATTTCTTCCGCCATATTTGTGTATCCCATATGTTTTTTGTTTGTTCAGCTATATTTCTAGCTATATCCCTTTGCTTTTTCAGTTCTTCTAACTGGGGGTTCCAAAAGGGTTTGAAATTTTTAATTCTTCCCCAAGGAATATGTTTTTTTGCGGTTTCTAGGATGACTTTACAGAAATTTTTGTTCAAATGATCTGGTTGGTCATGTAGCTGTGGGTTTGCTTGTTCTTTAAATTTATGTTCCAGTTCAGTTTTATATTTGATCCAATCTGCTTTTTTGAAGTTCCAATACAGATTCGTGTGACATTGACTGTTATTTGTATTATCTAGTTTTATATCAGCAATTACTGCTCTGTGACCAGAACTTGGATCTTCTATAACTTGTTTTTTAATTTTTGAAACAATATCTGTTGTAGCTAACAAGAGGTCTGGGTTACTGCCTGCTCCAGAGTAATGTATGAAGGTTGTGGGATCTTCTTTACTATAAATCAGTTCAAAAGTTGTGGTATTCAAAAATTCTTCCATCTTCCCTGTAGAATCCACTTTTTCATAACCCCATCTTTTGGAATGAGAGTTGAAATCCCCAATTACGATTGTTTTATTTAATTGGTCAATTAGAGAGAGATCTAGTTCATTCCTGGGAGGATTGTAAATACTGTATAAATGTAGATGTGTTTTGTTATCCCAAAAATTTAGCTTTATTAATTCACTTTTGTCTGTGTTATCCATTTCTTTAATAGTTTCAAAGGAGGATTTAATATCCTTTTTGACTACAACTAATATTCCACTACTTATCTGTCTATTTTTGGGTAGTAGGTGTAGTAGAAAACCAGTAAAATTGAAGTATTTAAGTTGGTCATTTGTTAAATTTGCTTCCTGTATGAAAAATATATCGATAAATACAATTTTATTCAGTTCTACTCTTTTTGTTTGTGTGAGACCACCCGCATTCCATTGTAGAAGTCTGATGTTAGATCTTCTATTAATATAATGTTTTGGTTCTCGAGAAGTAGTCCCCGCCCGGAGATCCGAATGGATATATATATAAATAAAGCTCAGTGTTCTTACATAAATGTGTGTGTGTGTGTTTTTATATGCTTCTGCGCCATTGCATTCGTTTCAAACAAATTTGGTACTAATATGTAATAATGTAATTTATTTCAGCTTAACAATTATATGTACATAACTTTACATTGATTACCTCCTTTCTTCTGATAATAAACAAAACAAGCAAAAGAATTCTGTCAACAATTCTCCCAAGAAATAACAATAAATTTACCCTACAAAATTGAAACAATCCACAAACTACAATCTTTGAGTTGCCCCTGATACAAATATAAACATTGTGGTTAACTACTATATTATACACCAGATCACTCTATTGAGCTCCTAACACAGAATTAACTATATATTACCTATATCAAATTTACCTATTGAGCATCCTTTTCATCTTCCAACTTTGTGATTCTCCCTATGCTTCTCATACATTATTTGATACTAATAACCTTTGACACAAATATTACTGTCTAGCTTAGAATTCTTAATTCTGCTCCATTTCATACACTTAATTATTTTATGTAATGCCTACAAACGGTAAATAGCCATAAAAACATAAGTAATTATTATGCTGACAGTGTTCCTATGATGATTATCTTTAACAAAGACACATGAGGCCTCTAGTATCCAAGACGGACATAGCGCCATCTGGTCAAAATGGGGACTTGAAAGTGTTACTATCAAACTGAAACTGTTAACAGTGAAGCAATCTTAATAAATCTTAAAATCTTAAATAAAAATTATTTAGAGACTAAACGCCTCACATCTCATGTGCACGCACACGCGCGCACGCGCGCACCCACCCACCTACGCCAAATGGAATGCCAAATTCATCTAAGTCCTACCTGGCACAGCACCTTGTTTACATCACCCGTGATACAGTTATGTAACAGCAGGAAGAAGTTGTAACAAGTTCTGAATCTTAATATTACTAACCCACATGATCAATAATCATAACCAAGTACATAGCTTTAGCTTCTTTAACTATAAATGATCATACTAACACAAGTAATAACAACACAAAACAGGATACAGTTTGGATTGTACAGCATTACTAAACCGGCTACCTTTCACATGATCACTGCAGCGTTGTGGCAAACCATGGCTACTCCTGTGGTGAGGGTTGCAGGTTTGCTTCTCAGAAGTAGCAAATTTCTTTTTCTTTACTTAACGTTGAAACAACACATAGCAGCTAGTTATTTTAAACATATTTATTTCTTACATGACATTTGATGAAGTTAATAATATGATAGTTATTATGATGCTTCTTTAATGGCTTAGTCTCCGAAACAGCAATATGCTGCACACAAAAGCACATGGCACACAGAATGGTGCACAAATGCATCAGGCAGACACAGTTCTCTCTCAATATTTCCTACTATGCTTACAATGGCAGAACATGCACACAAAGACATAGGCACAAGGAAGCCGCTTCTTGCAGTAGTCAAGTAGGAGGTTTTTTTACTTGTGAAGCTGCAGTTCATTTTGGAGTCCCAGCATCTACAGTGCAGAGGTGGGTGAGATTATCCAAGGGAGGGGTTGAACACCATCGTCCTGGTTAAGGAAGGAGACATGTGTCAACTCCAGAAATGGATGCAGCTTTAATTGTAGAAGAAGAGAGGAACACTTGCCAAACTGCTTCTGAAATGAAGGCAAACTTGGATTTCCCTGGAACAGTTAAAACAGCACTGCGACGTGTAAATGTCGCTGGAGTTCTTGTGTGAATGGCAGCTAAAAAATATCTGATAGATGATCACAAGATTGCTTCGCCTTGCATTATAACTGCAACTGGAATAATGTGAAATTCTCAGATGAGGCGACATATTCTTCCACACGTAAGGGAAAGGTCCAATCGTCCAAAGGATTCCTGACATGATGCAAAATATAGGGCTTCACAATTTCATCACGGTCCCATATCTGTATTGCGCTGGGACTGGATGTCAAGGGACGGTCTAAGTGTGCTGTGGCAGCTTCACAATGTGCAGAACAGTGTGTGTGTGTAGTGTTTAACGCCCGCTTTTACTACTACGGCACCACAGGCGGTGTGCAGAACAGTGTGCAGTACACAGTAACACTTGAGAACATTTTGGTTCCCTCTGTGAGGATGGGATATCCTGATGGAATTATTGAATTTGTACAAGATAATCATCCTGCCCACACATCCCAAAAGGTTTCACATTGGTTCTCAGAGAGACAGGATATCAGAGTGGCCTCCCTGTTCACCGGGTTTGAACTAATGAGAATGTGTGGGCTGAGATGAAAAGGGAGCTGTGCTCCAACTTCACTGTAGCTGGGTGAAGGACAAAATACAGCCTCTGTGCACAAATTCAAGAAGTCTAGGACATTGTAGCTTCTTGTCCGCATTACTGCAGGCATTTAATTTTGTCTATGCCCTGAAGATTGAGGGCAGTTATACATGCTGAGCATATAACCTGATATTAATTATGTTTATTTTTGTTTATTTTACATGAATGTTAATAGAATAATTATATTTTTGTGTGCATAACTTCAAAGTTATATAATATTATATAAAGTTATATTACCTAAACCCCAGCGCGACAGCCTATGAAGGGCCAAGACCTACCACCTAGCCGCTGCGTCCTCCACCTCTGCCCACCACAGGCGTCATTGGTGAGATGCAGTATTGAAGGGTGAAACGTGGTCAGCGCCCCGAGCCCTCCCGGCCAGTTATGAGGTCTTCTCGACCTGGGGCCACTACTTCTCCATCAAGTAGCTCCTCAATTAGTCCCCCCGGGACTTAACGAGGCTGAGTACACCCTGTGCCAGACCTCCCAGAAGAGATAAAATCCCCGTGCTGGTACCGGGGATCGAACCAGGGTCTTCCGCGCCAGAGGCAAGCACGCTATAAAGTTATATTAATGCAATATTATGTTCTACACATCCAGTTGTGAATCTGGAGCTGACTTTTTTTTGTCCACAGGTGTATATACACTATCTCACTGTGTATGTGCGATAAGCTCGCACTATAAAATGAGCAGTTTTACATACTTTATAATATGCCTCACGGCTTTGCCAGGTAGTACAAAAATGTGAGATAACTAAACACACAAATTTATTGTAAAAGTAAAAATTGTAATGCAAAGGATTGCACTGATGACAGTCAGGAGCAGTCCGAAATGTATCAGGTTTTAAGGACTCAATAAACCAATTTCATGTGATATAATCCTTTCTCAATATAATCCAAAGTAAAAAAAGGTTTTCCAGAAAGGCTATATATAATTTTGACACCTTGCCTGATTATGCCCAATCAAAATGAAAAACTAAAATTCATTGTTTTTTGAGGTCTGAAATGGCTAATGGTTTAAGATTAGGGAGAGATTCAGAGAAGTGCCATTTATGTAATAATAGAGGATATGTGGCATTTAATGTTGAAATGTGAGGAAACAAAGATTCTCAGGAAGAACACTCATAAAACAGAATGGTCAAATTTACCAAAAAAAATTCAAGGGAAAAGCTTTTGAATGTGAAATCGAGAAACTTAATAGAAATAGGAAATCTTTCAGGAAAGAGCCAAGCGGTTGAGAAAAAATAACAAAGAATTAGTAAGAAAGGGACAAATGAGGAAATAAGCTTTAAGCGATAGATAGGACCCAGATAAACTTGGTAACCATAGAGTTTGAGTTGTTTGGGTTCCAGGAATCACAGCAATTCAATGTAGCGATAAGAAAAAGAACTGTATAATGAAATGTAAGATCAGTGTTATGGGTTGGTATAGTATTGTTGTTTGTATCAAAATGTAATTGGATTACAATACTATACTAATAAATAGTGGTTAGCAATCATTGGGTTTCAGCTACCCTGATGTTTCAGCAATGCTTTGCAGCTTACAGCCCTCTGTATATTTTGCTATAGTTGTGGTTAATTAAGTATATATCTTGTGCAGCAGAGATGATGACCGTATGTGCCCATTACATAGCTATTCTAGGACCATACTTTATAGAAAGCCTTTTCTTATTTTTTTTCTTTACCTGATTATCCTCCCCTGATGTAGAACCTACTACCCCTAGAACTTACAAGCCAGTGCCTAGAGTCACACGCCTATCAGGGAACACAGGAACCTATGGGCCAGACATAGTGAAGACCTGGAAGTGGGTGGTCAGCCAAGTACCAGGTATGAGAGTGAGGAAGAGGATGATATCAAATGCAGGCAAAATCAATGATTGGAAAGGTAATAACTGATAACGGAGCAATTGGTGGAATGAATGGTGGGGTACACCAGAGAAAACCTGCCCTGACGCCACTTTGTCCACCATAAATACAATATGCGGTCCCTGGGATCGAACCTGGGCTGCGTAGGTGGTAGGCAAACAGTCTAACTGCTCGGCCACTATAGAAAACCTTAAACAACATAATTTACAGAAAACTAATTAAATTGGATACATGTCTAATTTGAAAGATGTATTAAAATTGTGCTCCACATTCTATGCTTATATGCTAAAAGAGATAGCAAGCATCCTGCAAGAAATGGAAACATTCCTTCTATGTTAAGAGAAATACTGAAATTTCTATTCTATGTGCATGCACCTATTTCCAAAATATCATTGGTTTTAATATACTTCTTGCGTAAGTACATGTATCCTGAATTACGCTCACTTTTATTGGAACTTTGTCTTCTCTGTATTCAATTTCCTAAAAAGTTACCTGTGAGAGGAAAATGGGTTAAGATTGCCTATTTAGGAAAAACACATTTTTATGACAAATAATTGTGTTAGTGAATCCTGGGTAGGTGCATAAATATTCTCAGACCATAATTACTGTTTTAAGAATATGATGTTACCTCATTGTAATTGTAAGACCACCCACACAAACTCTTAGCAAAGCTGGTTACATAACAGATGGTACAGTCATGTTCATGCTGAAGAAATGGAGTATGGCAAAACAGCAGTAGCAGAACGTGGGGAAAGTGGTGTTGCCAACATATGAAAATGCAAGGAACTGTGGAATTTAATAAGATATGCAAGAATGGTATGCAAATGACAGTGGATTGGTATCAAGAATAAAATTATGGAAATTGACAAATCCAAATTTGGGTGCAGAAAGTACAACAGGGGACACCTTGTGGAAGAACAATGGGTCTTTTTTTTACATGGAGCGTGGGGATAAAAGCTACTTCTTTCTAGTATCTGTTCAACAAAGGAATCAAAAAACTCTCTTGCAACTAATAAAGTTGTTTACCTTTGTTTACCTTAAAGTTAACCATTCACTGGAAGGAGAGGCTATATGCACATGGGAAACCTAAGGAAAATGAGTTCAGTGGAAATTCCTGTGCACATAAATACCATAGAAACCAAACGGAAAAGTGTATAGTACTCCATTCCCTGCTTCAGCCGCAAGAAGAACCATTTTGAAGGCTGCTTAGAGGAGCACATTTTCAAATATGTCTATTCCATGAAGTTCCTAACAGCAGCAGCTGACCTGTATCCACCATCACAATAAACATTACACCCTATCCAGCAGAGGGCCCTGTCATATCGCTCATTTATACAGACTAATAAGGAGTGCTGCACTTGGAGTGCCAGTGGGACAGGAGAAATAAGGGATGAACAGGAAAGGAATGCTCCCAAAATGTCTCGGGTGGAATGTGTGTTTCCCCATGGCTGTCTTGTTGTGCAGTTTTGGCTTCATTCCTCACTTAAGTGGCTATCAGGGTTACCAATGTTTAAAAGTAAAATTATCGTACTGGCCACTCAAAATGATAAATTTGGAATAAAAATTATCGTACATCATAAACCAAATGCTACAACAAATGTATCAGCATAACAGCTATGAAAATTTAAGTGTTGATGTTTATGATATCCACTTACAATATTGATGACCCCAATCAATATTAAAACTTTAGTACTTGTGTTTCTCACACTGTTCATCTGAAAGTTCATCTTTCTCAACTGTTGCAGCATTATACAAATTTTTGAGCTAAACTTTAACATCTTGCTTGCAGATTTTCGGACCCACGACATTCTTTTATCAGCTGAGAAATAAGTGGAATAAGTCCATTTACCGTACCTAGCACCAATCTGTTTCTAATTTTGCTGTTCAGTAAACCTAGTTTGGAAAAAATAACTTTCACAAAAAGTGTTTCTTGGGGCAATGAAATCCCTGATAATGCAACCTCTGCCAGTTCTTTGAAATCAACATTTCCACCAAGGTGACCTGTGTTTAACAGCACTCCAGAAATTGCCAGGTTCATGTTATTTTACACGGAGTATCATATATTCCGAGTTTCTCCATTGATCATCAATTTTCTGAACAGTGCCTTCTTCATTGAGTTTACCGGATCTGGACACACTGGCAACAAGAGGATAAAGGATAGAAGGATTATTAGGATATGAAATGATTGCCTTAGTGGGGTGGAGACAGACCATGAGGGCAAAAGTGGTGTCACTATTTGTAATTAATTTCATTTTGCTGATGCGACAAACCATTGAAAATGATATTTTGCTGGTATTAAAATTATCGTACATCCCCATAATTATCGTAAAGGTTGCCAACCATGAGTACAAACATTCAATTATCGTATGTCCCCATAATTATCGTATGGTTTGGCAACCCTGGTGGATATTACAGATACATATATGTAAAACTACTATAAACTGAGTGTCAATTATTGTTCATAACAAGCACGGTTATAATTTGTGCAATGAATGAATGAAATATAATGCTGCACATGCACAGTAAGTGATGTGAAGTGCTTTTCCAAATATGCAATCTTAACAGGAAAATGTGATACATTAGCCATGCCAAATAACCATTTGACATGTTTCAGCTCTTGCTAAATTTCATTCCAGTTGTCATCCTCTTTTCATCATTTTTCTTAATAGCAGTTCTTGTGAAGTCAGTGCTTTAGAAGAGTGTATGCATCAACTCTAAGCAACAGCAGCATATAAAGTAGTAATGCTATCTAAATGTGTCACTACCCCTGCTTACCTTAAGTCTGCACTACTAATAAAAATGCATCCTTCAAATTATTATATACGGAATGTTATCATATATTCTGCTATATCTTTTGTGAAATGGCTCAACTTAGAAGCTTCAAATGACTATAGTTTTTGAACACAGCTGGTTCCAAAACATTATAAAACATATTTGCTCCACGCAGTACTCGAATCTCCTCTGCATATATTTCTTAATTACCTCTTTTGCTTCCCATTCAGCATCTGCATATCTACTGGAAGAAATAGAAGAAGTGTCATGTTCACTTCTTCCATGCCTACGCGAAGATGTCCCACTGGAAGTGCCTTGTGCCATTTCATCCAGGCGGTTTGAAACAGGCCTCGGAGGGACCTGACAATTTGAATTCTTGATTACCTCTCTAACATGCGAATTAATCAGAAATGAGCTCTTATGCTAATGATCATTCATTATGAACGAACTTCGCAAAATTATCACATTTGCAGCAACATCATCGTCCCAAATTCCAGATTCTAATCCCGAACTACGCGAAGTTCTGAACTTCACAATATTGACTCTATTGCCAACATCTGCAACGATTGGTGCCAGATTGTTCCATCGTTGTTTCCAAACGTAAATATCACGCATACAGTTGACATAAAAACAATAATTTAGAAAGCCTTTATTTTTCATTTTCTGTATGCATGTAAAGATGTACTTTTAAATAGAAAAAATTACAAGTTTCATTTTTAAAAGAAAATTAAAATCTTGAGAAATGTGGTCAACATTGTTAAATAAAAACAAATGCCTCATGATAATCGCTTTGCAAGCGGGTGAATGTTGAGAGGTTGCGTGTTAAAGAGAGTATTGCCTTACGGAGAACGTACAGTTCCATATTTTAGCAACAAAGTTAGAAATATGAAACTTTTAACACATAATATGTTAACTTCAAAATGTATGAGGGGGGTTTCAGTGGGGTATCCTCTGGGAATTGTGGTAAGTTGCGTTATTTTAATAGGTTATGTTTTGGTTTTCCGCATTATTCACTTTACTATCAAATGTTGGTAAGCTAATAATTGCAGTGACATTGTTATTGGTTAAACTTTCGTGTAAATGCAGATTCCAGAATCGTAAAGGAGGCCCCTAAGCCGCAAAGTGTAGCTGAGATATTGAGGGCCTAAGCAGCAAAGCGTAGCTAGGAATGTATTTTACGTGAAAAGGAGTGGATTAAAGCCACATCTGCGAAATGACGAGAAAGCGTAGCCGGAACATTAATTTTGCTAAAACCCAGTAATCGCTATTTTGGTAACTTGCACTCATACAGAACTTACTGGGGTAAGTAGTAATTTCGGCGTATAATACAGTAGAATTCCAATAACTTGACCTGATGTGGATTGAGAGGATGTCGAGTTACTGAAATGTCTAGTTTTACGGAATAAGGGGTCAGCTATACACAACTCATAATACAGCAAATTGCATAAATGCATGTACCTACTAGCACAATATAGGAAATAGAGAAGTATAATATATCCTAACATTTATTATGTATTGACATGTTCCCCACTGTCTGGTCTCTTTAATGCATCCAATTTAATTTCACGTTAACTTGTTTTTTCCCCTCATTCAACATTTTCGATGGCACAAACAACTGAACACAACACTAATAGTATGCCTAAAATCTGGGAAACTGTACTATAACCAGAAGTATGTAGCTCAAAGTTCAGCTTACCATATATGTACTGGGTAAAGCAATAAACCTTCAAACAAATGTTTGTGCTGCATATCCATTAGCAGCAAGCTTTTGATTTTGTGACAATGATCTGCCAGCTGCTTACGTTTTCTATGTATCGAAAGACAATACACAGTCAATCCTGTTGTTACCGTGAGAGAGAATGTGGTAGGTTCTATACGTACGCTATATAAAATTTACTAATATTGTTTTTAACACATAGTGGGTAATAGAAATTATTACAGTCAAGTTTAACAATAAAAATAAAAAGAGGTTGAGTTATATGGAATGTTGAGTTTTCCAGAATGGAGTTATCAGGGTTCTACTGTAATAGCAAACAAACAAAACTCTTTAGTTTTACTTGAGGGTGACTGATGGTTACTAAAACTTGAGAAAGACTTAGCGATTCTAGCTTAGGTTTATAATAATCCTGAGTAAAAGTAGTTGGCGATCATTGAGTTTTAGCTTCACTGATGTTTCAGCTATGCCTTGCAGCTTAGGACCCTCAATATCTCAACTATGCTTCACGGCTTAGGGCCCTCACTATATTTTGCCATGCTTGTTAATTGTATGTATATTTTGTAGTTGTGTAGTAAAGGAAAGATATTTATTTATGTCAACAAACTTGGTGTTTTTAAATGCACAAGCCATGTGTGGGCAAGCTTAATGGTTAGAGCATCTGCCTGGTAAGCGGAGGGTCTGTGGTTCAAATCCCAGCTGTGGCATTGAATTTTTAAGTTCCAGTTCTACCTCTCAAGGAAAGATACCTATATGCACATTACAGCTTGTGGAAATTCCACCAGTCATACTGAAGTTTAACCTTGTCCTTGACAAAATGACTACACTCGAACTATTCCCATAAAGTTCTGTATTCACAAGTAAGAAGCAGATGCTCGCAGCCCATTTGGCCTTCTTCATGTTGTAATCTTGTATTTGAGAAGCTTGCTCATGTATTTTTGTGATTGTATTTATTTTATCTAGTTTAAGAACTATATTGCAATTGATTTAAAACAAGATTGAATCTTCTTAGATTATGATGAATATGTCTCATAATAGTCCAACGTATCAGCAACTTAGCACAGAATTAGCATTACTTCATTAACATTACTTCATTGTACATAGTCTCTACTACTTGGTTAATCAGTTCTTTGTATATCATCGTTGTTGTTGTTGTTGTGGTTATTATTAATGTTTTGTTATTTTGTCTTCTGCTACTTATATGTACTTGCTTACCTTTGACTGAATTCAATCGTGTATTACACCATATTGAATTGCAATAAAATTATCATCATTATTGCATTAGTAGTAGGGCTTTAGGGTGCACAATTGCTGAGGTCATTAGTGCTCCAGCTTAGCACACAAACTGATGTAAAAAATTGCAATAGCAACCAATTTAAATATTAGAGTAATATGTGCTTAATGTGTGAACTAGAAGTAGTGAGTCGGTGTGGGTGGCTCAGTTGGTTAGACGCTGGCCTAGTGATCCCAAGGTTGTGGGTTCAAACCCGGCCCAGGCCGATGGTTTTTAAGTGTGCTTAAAAACAACAGCTCCATGTCAGTAGATTTACTGGCATGTAAAAGAACTCCTGCGGGACGAAATTCCGGCACACCGGCGACGCTGATGTGATCCTGGCAATTGACAGCGTCGTTAAATAAGAATTTTTTTTTTTTTTTTTTTTTTTTTTGAAGTAGCGAAACTTATGCCAGCAAACTAAAGCGCTCCTAGAATAGTGTACTTCATTCTGCAGTATCCATATTGTTTTCTTGATGTGTTTGTTTTACAGGCCCGAGATATAAAGGTACATGAATCAGAATTTAACTTGGAATTCATTCAGAGATTAATTCCAAAGCTGGATTGGGATGTATTATATAAAGCAGCTGAGAGTGTAAGTGTTCAATTGATGATTTCAAATTAATTAAGATACATTTGAAAGTTTATTAGTTCATAACGACTGTAGCCATTAGCACCTTAAAGTATTATGTTTCTAACATTTTAAGAAACTCACACAAAGAGACAAAATAATTGTTTTCAACTTTAATTATTTACTATGTACTTAAGTACAATTTTGAAGACATAGGATCTCTTTTTTAAATTATTAATGCAAACTGGTTTGGGAAAGTTTAAAAAGAATCTGATGTGTAGATATATACTACTTTTACATGAAGTATTGAAATCAAACTGATTCTACTTTCCAAGCCCAACGCAACATGTAAATGGGGGTTAAGTTGAAAAATTAAATTGACGCCTAACACAGGGTAAATTTCAATAGCATAGAATCCTGTCACCCATTCAAATATAAACTTTAACCCAGGTTTTGTAGTCTAACACGAGTTAAATTTTGATAACACGGAACAGTGTCATCCAATTCAAATACACACTCTAACCTAGGCATCATAGCCTAATTTTGATAACAAAGGATACAGTAGTAGGTATCATAGCCTAACATAGGTTAAATTTTGATAATGCGGAACACTGTCATCCCATTCAAATACACACACTAACCTAGGCATCGTAGCCTAACACAGGTTTAATTACAATAACACAAGATGCTGTCAACCTGTTCATTTATACACACTAATCTAATCTTATCTTCATAGCCTATGTGATATGGTCATCTGCGAGTAGAGACAGGACAAAATTTGACACAGGTATAATAGTTTCTCTGATTGAATCTCAAATCTGAATCTTCTACTAGAAAAGGAAGAGAATTAGATCAAATTGTGTACTTAATATTGGCATTTAACGAAAATTGTACTACTTAAATCTTGTTGAAACTACATAATCGTAAACAAATGAGTAAAACTCGTTTCTTCAGTTGGGTAATGATCAAGAGATCTCCAAATTCTGGCTGTCTTGCTAAATTATAGTTGACTTGTTTAAGATACTCAAAGGTAAAACTGGTGAAACGAGTGTAATACAAATCAATCTCAGTGTATATTAAATGTTACCTGTTTGTAAACTCAATGTACTCAATACTGAAAAAAGGATTCAGATCCATTTCATTTCATGTAAACATAATGTAAACAGTAATTTTTATATGCTTTACCAACCATTTTTTATGTAATTTTTATATCTTTAATTTTCTTACTAGATTGGCTATGCTGATGATTTACCAGAAAAGCTAAGTGAGGATTATGAAAATGATAATGACCTGTTAAGAAAAGCTCATCATGTTTTAGTGGAAGTAAGTATGATTTTACTTTAGGACAAGTAGCATATCATATACCTACATATAGTAATTAGACAGTGAATTTATTTACTTACATAGAAGGTCCCAATCAGCATTCTCTAGGTAGGAATTGCCCTTTGCATCCAGTGTACAGCATACTTGTAATTTTATTTCTGAATTTCTTGGAATTTCATAGTGACGTAAAAAATGAATTTATATTAACAAACATAATGTTGAAGACAAAAACACTCTTATCCCTTTATTTGTTCTTTATTCTTACCCAAATTATGCATGTTTTCTGTGATTTAGCTTAGGAGAGACAGGGCTGACAGTATCTACCTTAAATTTTGAGACATTGCTTTAGCTGATTTTAGTTTTTAAATCCCGGACATACTTAAATACAATTAGCAGGAGCATCAGTGGATGTGAGAGATGTATTTATTACACACTCTGTAATTTTCCCCAAAACTAATTGCCAAATTGGTGTTCATTATAATTTTGTGGTACATAATCATTTTAATCTCATTAAAAATCAAACTTTTCGAAACATTACGATTTGAATTTGTGCCACTCTACAAGTGTGTATCAAAACAAAGCTTGGGTCAACAACATCTGTAATCAGTTGGAGGAAACTGGTGTTGTGCACTTGATCCACAGTATGTACTGAGTTAAATCACATCTTGTGTTAAGAATCACATTCATATCATTCCATTTATAATCATAAATAAGGAGTAATTCATGATTTGTTTTGTTTGTTGTGCATGTGTTCAATTGTGGATATTTGATTGCGATTTGGACATTAGTTACTTAATATTAAAGTGAATGTAAATTAAGATTTGCACAGATTCTGGGACGAAGGCATGAACACAAGCAGTGTACATCCAAGAGGTCACCAAATGAATAAGAGCTGTAGTAGCAAGCAAAACTTTGTTTCCATGCTGTTTTTGCAATGAAAATGGAAATAAACTGTTGTGTTATTGACAAACTCGATGAAAGAAACTTCCACACATTGAAATTTCTCTAAAAAGCAATATGTAATTAAGGCCACACTCTGTATTGCGACAAACATTAAAAATGTGTAAGGCATTTTGACATAAAAGTTTATGAAAGTGAATCCTGGTTGTGCGGTGTAAAACTTTAAACAAGCAGTTTTGTTGAGCTTTTCTTTTTCTCAAATTACAAAATATGTCTGGAATCCCAGTAGTTATGAAGATTTAAATAACATTTATAAATCAGCCAAAAAAAAAAAAAAAAACTATGCTTATAATCATATAATATGCAGAAAACAACTGAAACTGCTCGGAATAATTCCAAGAAACAAAGCATGAGCTCTCAATTAAACAACATAGCAATAAAATAAAAAAGAACAGAGCTTAATCTAGATCAGGCCTGCACAGGGTTTCCGCTCTCGAAGCAGGCTCGCGAGCGGAGTGCAGGTACTGGCAGCGCTCTTGCTTACGAGTGGACAGAGAGAAGAGGTATCGTACCGTACAGTACCAGACAATACGTACTACTCGGCCACGATATGAATGCACTTGAAGGAGGGTGCCACAGGTTTGTTTGCTACCTTAGGTCCGGGATCTGCACTGAGTGAGGGAACGCGAGGGGAAAAGCGATACAGGAAATGTACAGTCGCACAATGAACAGTACTCAGCTGCTTATGTCTTCACATTAGCAACTTATCCTTTCTTTCCCGGCACAACAAATATTATGCGAAAGAGCGTCATCAAAAAATTTGCATTAATAATTTAAGTTAGCGGTGTTTTCTGTGGAATATTATACTAAAAATTCCCATTAATTTCGCACAAATTTTCGGGTAAAATTGAGGAGTTTTTTTTTTTTCTTTTTTTTTTTTTTTTTTTTTTTTTCTTTCAAAACTCGATAGATGCACAAAATGTGTTTCTGAGAAAAACGGGTTTTTCTGTTTATTGGCAATATTAATACCTCTAGTGCATTCTACGATTGGTACAGTTTCACAATCTGAGCTCCTGTCCATTGTGTATAGTGCAGTGCAGTGTCTCAACTAAGAATAAAAATGCCATGCAAGTATAACAAAGCTTGCATAACTGTTCAACAATGGCACAAAGTTCTCTGTGCGTAACGTTTATTGCGGCAGCTTTGATGACATGGAATGTGACCTTATGGGATAACCTTTTATTGTAGCCTCACGGATTACATTGTCGAGATGTATTCTTTGTCTCTTCCAACTCTTCTCACTGAGTGCACTCATATTGTGGCTGACCAGTACATGAAAGGAAGTGCAAGGTTTCATAAATGATTTCTCAAAATGTTATTTTACTAATTTATGGTTAGGAAAAATATTTTTTAAACAAATTGCCTTCTATATCACATTAAATGCGTGTACGAACTAGCCATATGTTATGTCTCTTTGCCAATACATCAAAACGTGGTTTTATGTGATTGGCAACTGAAAGAAAAAGTACTGACCTTAATGAAACGTCAGTCATAGATGCTCAATACCTGTTTTTATTTAAATTCATAATAGAAAACAGTTGTTCACAGGCATATGTCGAACCAAACATTGAGATCATTTTCACAGCTAGCCTGTGTAATCGTGGATATTTTTGTTGAGGTGCAGTCTTATAAAAATCACTCAGGTTAGTGGTATTGTTGAAACGATCTCTAGCTAACTCCACTAGTAATAAAGTATTATGAATTCTCTACCTCAGTTAATAATGCAACCTTCAACTCTTGAACCTTTTTACTGCGATCTTCACCAACAAGCTCACTGTAAACATCTTTATGTGCTTTGTCGTAGTGACGCATTATATAATGCATTTTTCTGCCTTTCAAAATTTTCTGACATATAGGCACTGAGAATTTGTTCCAGCTGCTATAAAAAAGTAATTGCTTTCCCACGCAACATTGAAAGTATTTGCCTGATGGTCACTTTTCCGCCTTTTGGATTCCTCCATTATAGAAGGATACGTAAGCAGGGAGCGTTAGCAACTGGCTACACACAACATACAGTCCACCAGACAACGGCTTTAAAACTGCCCTATGTCATCCTTCTCTATCACACAGTCAGCGCTCTACGAGCTGTCATTGTAGCTCGTACCGAGCGTTCGCGCTCAAAGAGCGCTGTTTGTGCACCCATGATCTAGATAGTACTGATGGTACATCACTTATTAAAAATGGGACATGTTCCAAGAGCTCACTAATCCCATTCTTGACCTGATGCCAATTGTTGGAATGTGGTGTTGTCATGTTGGAGATTCAGCATTGTGTCTTTTCCAGGAATTTCTTGCTGAGGTCACTTTGGTGCTATTTAAAATTGAAGTCTATCGTTGTTTTTGAGAATGAATATATTCTCCCAGGCTGTTAATTGTTTCGCAATTAGAGGTGCTTTTTAACAATGTAGGTTTAGGATCAATTTCATGGTTTCCTAGCCAAAAATGTACTGCTATTGCCAATTTTTCCACTTGTTTATACTATAGGTTCCTAAAATGTCATTTAGACCTTGTTTTCAATTTTCTTTTTGTTTTTCCAATTTAAATTTTGTTGCAGTCTTTACAGTCTTTGATATATTTCCGATTTTTCTATTGCTCTTATGATGTCCCTCAGTTCAAAGTGCAGCAGGTTTTTGATGAAGTGTGGATTTTGAAGTGCTAGAATAATGTTATGATCTATAAATATTTTCTGGAATTGAATGTGAACTTTTGGATGGTATGTGAACTTCATGTACATGCAGTTTTCTTTTTCCATTGGTGGTGTGGTGATTTCTTGTGTCGTCTTCTTCTTCTTCCTATTGTTTTCAACTATTCCATGGATTGTCTCTTCTACTTTGTTGAATTCTGTTCAGTTGAGAGGTAGGTAAGAAAACCTACGTTTCAGACTGTTGAAAACAGTATACTGATGTGGTTTTGAGTCATAATCTTGGATTTTATATAGTTATCTGTGTGCATAGGGTTTCTGCATATGGCAGGTCATTCTTGAACAGGTCCACTAAAATCGGCGAATGAGGATCATGACCATTGACAGTGATCTTCCAGACCTTGCACCAATAGGTGGATGACATACACACCATCATTCCCAAGAAATATTTGAAAATGGGCAAGAGTCCATGAAATCTTTGCTAGGTACAAACCGAGAAATAGTGAAGTTGTAAGAGTGTTTTCAGCTTCTAGATTACTTTTGTTAATTTTGCTTCACTTTAAGAAAGTTTGAAATAATATGTTTATCTGTTGCAGGTAGAAATTATCAATGGTGATTTGGTCTGTCCAGAAACAGGGAGAAAATTTCCAATCAGCAATGGAATCCCAAATATGCTTCTCAATGAAGATGAGCTGTGATTTCTGGCAACTTCTGTGACACTGAAAGAACATTTTGTCTTTTTGAAGCACAAAGTATTTATATCCATTATGGTTTGACTGGTGTTTTATCAAGCTTTTCCAGAAATATAGTAATTCTTACAAGTTGCTCCAGATGTACTCATTTACATTACAGGTTTTGCTAACATAATTAAACTGAAAGGCTGTGTGCTAGAATGAGATATGTATAAAGTGATAGAATGTATATTTATAAGGAAAGGCTTATGCAACAAATCATTTTGTAATATATTTTTTATGTAGGTGAAGATTTGACTATAGTATACTTGAGTATCTTTATGGTGCCATTAGCATTTGTTCTATTTAAGCCAATACAGAAAATACCTTCATTCATGTCATTCTTGATAGTGTGGTCACAAAAAAAGCAGGGATATTGAAGTTTTGAGGTGGGAGGAAAAAGTTTGTAACACCTGCATAATTGCATAATGTGTAAATAATAGTATATAGATTTATTTATTGTATTCTTTTGCAGCATTTGCTTTTACTATAAATTTTGGATTGTCTACTATTAGGAATGAGAAACTCAAATACCCTTTGTCTCTCTCTTTAACCTCAGCAGCCTTTTCACATTTTTCATAAATCAACATTGCTGATAATTTATAGTATGTATATAATTATAATCTCTCAAGAGCAACAAGCTCATTATTAAAACTCCTTATATGTGACAGCATTTCTAAGATGTGCATCAGGTACACTGTTGTTTATTGTCCTGTTATATGTAAGAAAGATATTTTTCTCAAAGTTTGTTTTTAATATAATTTTCATACTGAAAAATAAGTTGTCATTCATCCATTAGAAAAAAAATTCATGGAACTGTACATTTGAAGAAAATAAACTTAAAAAGATCAGCTCTCTTTTCTTAACAATCCTTATATAGGTGATGACATCACCACATTCAGTAGTATCCCTGGCAAACTAACTTTGTTCATACACTTTTAGCCTGAATATCTTGGCAGAATTGCACTTAGGCTATCTTATTGACATAGCACATTCTTTTGAGATTACAAAGCTCGACACTTCACGGTTTTCTTAATAAATTAAGTCGGAATGAACATCAGCACTATCTTTCCACAGAATCTTGTTGCCAGTGACATAGCATGACTATAAGTCTCAGGTATGTAACCCAACGAATATTGCAACATGCGAGAGATTAATCGGAACTGAATTTTTCAGCTCTGATTCTACCTCTCAAACATTGCCGACACACGACTTGTATGTTTAAACATACCAGCAGTAAGTTTGTTGGCATAAATAATAATTGCAAAATTGGTTAAAATATGACCCAATTTAAACAGAATTGCCCTTTAGAGTTCATCTTTTATCATTTTCTGAAAGAAATATTCAACAAAATTGAGCGTTGAGCATAGAATCTCTTTTTCTGTCGGAACTTGCATCTGTAAATCAAATAAACCTCTCTTCAATATTTCTGTCAACATTTAGTAACGAATGGTACAGAGGTGTTCTTCACTATTCTCAGGAGTTCCAGCTAGTATCAATGAAACAAAGAAAGTATCAGAAATGTCTTAATTCCATGTGTCATGACAGCACTCACACTTGAAATTAAGTCATTCTGAATATTAGGTATTAAAAAACAAGTACAAAGAACTAAAGCATGAGTATTTAAAGGACTCACAAACTGCTGAAGCTTATGAATACTGAGAGAAGATGGTAAAATAAAAAAATTTCAGTAAAACAGCTTGGGGAGTAATAAAACCAGAAGACACGCTCATCCACTAAAAATATTAAGTTAAATATAGATGGGGAATTAATTGATGATCCCATTATTATTAGTGAAAACTTTAATAATTTTTTATAAGAGGACCAATGCAGATACAAACGACAAATCATGCAAATACTGGTACTTTTATTAATTCTGCCTTTTTTTCTCAGACTTGCATAGGAAAATGGATTAACTAAATTAATCAACTTACCAAATAAAACTACCTGTGGATGAGATGAAATTAGTCCTGTATGACTAAAAAGTTGTAAAAATGTTATAATAAAGCCACTAACTTAATTACTCTATAGAACAGGGCAAATTTCCAGAATTATTGAAAATAGTTATTAAGCCAATATTCAAAAAAGGGAATGAACAACAGATGGATAATTATAGACAAATAATGTCATTATATGAAGTAGCCAAACTGTTTGAAAGAATTTTATTGACAGGATTAGATAACTATTTAAGTAAATTTAACATACTTAAAAAGTTTTCAACATGGCTTTAGGAAGGGGCGATCTACAATTTCTGCCTTAGTCAATGCATACATGAATTGGAAAACTGGAAAAGCAATGAGGTCAGCACCTTATTTCTCGATTTGTCTAAAGCCTTCAACTGTGTTGACCATCATATGTTAATTGGCAAACTTCAGAACTATGGCATAAGGGGCCTTCCCTTTGATTTAATTCATACTTACCTGGCGGGAAGAAAACATCTAATAGAGCTATCACATAAAAAAATAAAATACAATAAAAATGTAAGATCAAAATTGGATATTGTGAAATTTGTTGTACCACAAGGCTCCGTATTAGGTCCATTATTTATGTATGTTAATGACAAAAATTCCACCAAATACCACTGTCGTAACCTATGCAGATGATACAACAGCTACATCCTGGAATAAATCAATAGGAGGGCTGAGTACCACTAAATTACACCACCTCTGGATTGCTGAGCTATTTTCAATCTGTCAACTTACATTGCAACATGCAGAAAACCAATATGATGCATTTCAATATCTTAAAAAAATACAATGGTAATACGAGGGTGGTTTGATAAGTTCTCGGAATTACCACTAGAGGTCAGCCGTAGTGCCATGAGTTGTTCACGTGATATTCATTGGACTGTTGCCTGTAAACACGTGTCACAACAATGCTCTTGGAAGACAGCTGTAGTGGTGATGTGACTGTAGTGTTGTTCCCGCATAGTGATTTGCAAAGATGGAAAAAAATTGAGATTTGAGCAGTGATTAAGTATTTTGTAAAGAAAGGTATGAAAGCAAAGGATATTCATGCCAATTTTCTGAATATGCTAGGGGACTCTGCTCCTTCGTATTCAACTGTTGCCGAATGTAAATTTGGTCAGGAGAGCTTAGATGATGATCCACACAATGGCCAGACAAGAAATCCAGAAATCATTGCAAAAGTGCACAAAATGGTAATGGAGGATGCCAATTGAAATTGCGTAAAATTGCTCAAGCTTGCCAGATGTCATCTGAAAGGGTATATCGAATTTTTACTGAAGAATTATCTGCAAGATGGATGCTGCGACTCTTGACACTGGATCAAAAACGCATGAGAATGGAAGTATTGGAACAATGCTTGGCACATTTTAGGAACAACACAAGATTTTTTGCGCCAGTTTGTGACCACAGATCAAACTTGGGTTCACTACTTTACTCCAGAATCAAAACAACAGTTAAAAAAATGGAAGTATGCTGGTTCTCCACCACCAAAAAAAGCAAAGACGGTTCTTTCTGCTGGAAACATAATGACATCAGATTTCTGGGATGCGAAAGGGATTCTGCCTGTAGATTATCTCCCCAGTGGGCAAACCATTACTGGAGAGTATTATGCTAACCTCCTGGACCAATTGAGGAGCGTTTTTTCAAAAACTCGATAGATGCAAAATTTTATGAAATTGAGTTATATATAGTATCTGCATAATTTTCACCTTCTGCATTGTTCTGTGAAATCAGATATTGCAAAATTCGATTCTTGTCCTGTGTAGAAGCTAGGGAATATTAGCAGTTTTTTAAAAACTCGATAGATGCACTTGCTCAGTTAAAGCAAAGGTCAATAGATGCAATTTTATAATCCAAAGTGCAGCAACCTCAATTCTATGAAACGCATGTTGGCATTGACTGCCGTCTCACTGTTGCGATTCTTGGAATTCTCAATAATTTCTGCAAGCTTTGTACACTGCTGCTTCGTTGGAAATAACTGAAAACTCAAGTTGTGCGCTTTAATTTCACATTAATTTCTGCAAGCTGTTTGTTCCTTTTATATCCCACCTTTAACTGCAGAGGTCATATCGGCAACCTTGCCTATTGGCAATGGTGTTACTCGTTTAACAGTTGGTTTTTCGGTCTTTGGGGGTTTTTATACATTGAATTCACACACACATTCGCACTTTCATTCATACTTCCAGACTCAGGGAAGCATGAAGTATAATCTTGGCTGGAGAAAAATTCCTAACCCCCTGCCGGGAATCGAACCCGAGACCCCTTGAACAGCCGGCAGGTGCTTCTGCAAGCTTTGTTATACTTACATGGCATTTTTATTATAGGTTGAGACACTGCACTGTACTGTGCACAATGGACAGGAGTTCAGATTGTGAAACTGTACCAGTCGTAGAATGTGTGGGAGGTAGGAATTACAAAAACAAGGAAAGGACATCAAAATGCAAGTCAAGGAAAGCTCATATCCAGCAATTACATGTTCACATGGTTTCGAGTGCACTCCACGAAATCTTAAAACTAAGCTTCCAAGGAATCACAAAGGTGTCAAAAGTTAGATTATCTCTCCTGGCTAGAAAATTTCACTTATCTGGGAATGCGCCAAAGGAAACCAGAAGAGGTGACAGAACAGGAATATTATAGAAGGGCATTACTGCTGCTATAAAGCAAGACATTAAGAAGTAGATGTAGAGAAAGCCACTATGGAAGAGCAAAATCAATTAGAGGATATTTACCTCCAGAACTTAATATCAGAAAAATGCGGACCAACTTCTGCAATGAAAGAAGATTAAGAAATCTACCAATCTGCTCATTGTCAAAATATAAAAACATATTTTACAACTTCTTCGATCTTTCATTCCGTACACCACACACTGACAAATGCTCAACCTGCAAAATGGGACTGATGATTAAGACAGAGGCAGATGTGGAAAAGAAAAACGAACTAACAACCATGTACAGACTGCACAAGCACTAATAAAGGTGAAAGCTTACTTATTCATATTGTTTGAAATTTGTTTGTGTGTATTCAATATGTTTGTTATATAAATAAAACAAAATATATTGTTATTGTGAATGTAGCAGTACTTAGTTTCCAACTTTATACCTAATAAAATAATCGTTATAAACATTAATATGTTGGTTGTATAGTACATTATGTATTATAAAGATTTGAAAATAAATAAAAAAATAATAAATGCATAAATAAAAAGCAACAAAAACAATAAATGACAAAAATAATGAAATTTCATGTCTTAATTTCTTGCTCATGCAGAAAAGTTGATCAGCATCTATCGGTTTTTGAAAAAACTCCGCATTTTCAAACCCCAAATTTGCACTAGTTAAACTATGCTATTTGTTTCTTTTCACATTCAATGAGACAGTATCAGGAAAGAGAATTGAATGATTAATACAGTTGCTGTGCTATCCAATTAGTATTACCAATAAATAGAAAAAACCTTTTTTTTTTTAAAAGGCATTTTGTGCATCTATCGAGTATTGAAAAAACGCTCCTCAATTAAACCAAAAGATGCATAAAAAAAGGCTGGGTAGGCAAGAAAGAAAGTATCTTCCATCAAGACAATGTATACCTGCACACATGTGCCATTGTCATGGCAAAATAATACCAACTAAGGTATGAATTGTTGCCACACCCGCTTTATTCACCTGATATGGCTCCGTCAGACTTCCTTCTCTTCCCGAAGCTGAAAATTTCCTTGGTGGACGAAGATTTTCTTCAAATGAAGAATTGATAGCCGGAGTTAACTATTTTGCAGGCGTGGAGGAATCTCATTTTCGAGATGGGATCAAGGCGTTGGAACACTGCTGGATTAAAGTGCATTAGTCTACAAGGAGACTATATTGAAAAACAAAAAAAGTTCCAGTGTCATTAGTGGTTTTTTATTTTCTCTACTGGTAAGTAGAAGGAATTATTCTATTCCACCCAGCAATTCCATGTTGAGATTTCACTGGAAATATATGTTTTGAGACCCCCTGAACCCAAAAAAAGCATTTTTAGAAAAGGTGTGTGTGCGTGTGTGTCAGTCTGTGGACAGCATAACTAAAAAGTCTGTTAAAAACCAAAGTTGGTATTTAAGTTTAATGGATGCGAGATGATTTTGAAGAAAATAGCCCCACCCCAAACTACCCTTTACATGGAAAATTTTTTTGAAAATTTGGATTTTCCTGAAAAAGGCTCTAAGGATTTTGATTAAAATGTCATGTTTAAGATATTTGTATGACAAATTAAATGTATATTTTGAACTTTCTGGTTATAGCCTATGTAGTCCTGTTTACTCTGGATGACTTTTGAATAACTCGTAAACCATAAGACCATGTATACATAAAATGTAGGTTCGCTAAAACAAAGAATTTCTGTCTGAATAATTTTTTTTTGTAGAGTGAACAATTTCAGAGATACTCATGTGTGTCACTTTTAGTAAAACTTTCGTGAAATGGAACATTAATATATATATTAAACATGCAAAGAGAACGGGATCTCAAAGCTTTCAAAGATTTGACTGTCGCTCACAGCCTGCTGTATTCTAATATTCCCCTTTCACCTACTATGAAATAAGCTATAAGATAATTTGTACAAATGCTTATCTTAACTAACACAAAGAAGATATAGGTATAAGCGTTCATAAGAATGGTTAGTACAAGAGTAGAGAAAGTCATGTGAGTGCAACACATCAGAATTTTTCTATTCCGTTCCAAGAACTTATGAAACAACCCTCATATAATTAACACTAGACATTTCTTCAGGGCTTAAAAGCCGTGGTCTGCTGGAGTTTTGAGGTCCAGACATTTCATCCGGAGACGTAAGCCCGGAAGAAATCTCTAGCCTTAATTCTAACTGCGGCCATGAAAGCTTCCAACTACTCATAACCCTCGTATAATTCTACAGGTACAAAGTGACATTGTCTTAGAAGTAAAAACAATAATTCTTGGGTATTGTATTAGATAATTGACTAACTTGTGCTGATCATATTCAAAACATGTGGTAAAATCAGTAAATCGTTATATCTCTTTAAGATATTTCAGCAAATACAACAATACAAATATCTTAAAATTAATATACAGGGCTTTCGAATTGGTTCTTCACCGCCGCACAGCCTTTTCCTGTGCGAGTTTGAAGCTGCCGTGGCAGGGTTTGCCGCTACTAAAAGGCCGCACGTAAAACATGTATAAAAATCTTACCTTATAGAAAATGCTGGAAATGTCGTGAACGATGGTTTAATCAATCCACAGCTTCTGTTCTTTTCAGATGAGGTGTAGTTTCATCTAAATGGTCACGTGAACACTCATAAGTCGGTTTTGGGCATCTCAAAATTCACATCGCATTCAAGAAATCTCTCATTATGATCGGAGATTTGGAGTTTGCTGTGCTGTTAGTGTGACATATAATTGGTCCAATATTTTAGACCAGACAGTAAATAAAGAGAGGTACCGAAATGACATTTTGACCCCATTTTTTTCAGTCACAATCTGTACTTGCAGTAGCAGAATCTTGTTGAAATCACCCATATGATTTCTCTTCTTCTGTCAGTTCACGAAAAAATGGGGTCAAAATGTCATTTCAGTACCTCTCTTTATTTACTGTCTGGTCGTAAAATATTGGACCAATTATGTGTAGCGCTAACAGCACACCAAACTCCAAATCTCCGATCATAATGAGGGATTTCTTAAACGTGATGTGAATTTTGAGATGCCCAATATCAACTGTTATAAGTGTTCACGCGACCATTTAGATGAAACCACGCCTCATCTAAAAAGAACAGAAGCTGTGGCTCGATTAAACCATCGTTCACAACATTTCCAGCATTTTCTATACGTCTTACATGCGGCTTGTTAGTAGCGGCAAACCCAGCCGCAGCAGCTTCAAACTCGCACAGGCAAAAGGCCGTGCAGCGGTGAAGAACCAATTTGAAAGCCCTGTACTATGGATGCATCTATCTGCATTTAATCTTTGGAATTGAAATATGGGGTTCAACAGCTAAAATGTTGTTAGCTAATGTTGGATATCTGACAATGAAGTCATTATTCCTCTTGCGCTCCAATATTTCATAAATATTGAAGAGACTTAGCAGTAATAGTAACTGCTTTTTAGAGAGCGCCATATTTGTATGTTTTGGCATCAACAGCTAAAATACACATGGATAAATTGCTTATTTACAAAAAAAAAAAGTATCAGGGTCATATACAATCTAAAAACAAGAGAATCTTGCAGGGAGACTTTTATAAATAAACAACTACCATCTACTCTCTGTATGTCTATACAGCTATAACGTTTGTTGTGCATAAATGTAACAGTTAAAAATAGTCAAGTACATGAACATAACCCCAGCACCAATATGAATTACTATAGGGATAGCATAGTTAAAACTGTCTCTCTAAAGGATGTATACATACTTGGAATTAAGCTCTACAATAAATTGCCGTCTGAAATCAAATCAATAGCTAACCTCTCAAGACAGCATTTTAAAAGCAAGTTAAAGGCTTTTCTCATAAACAAATGTTTATACATTATAAATGAATTACAATGACAAGAATGTTTGTAGTTTTAACTGCAGGGATTTCAATATCAGAATTTTAACCTAACTCAGTACTTGTTAACTGTAGGTGTAATAGTACATTGTATCATTATTTACCATCTTGACAATTGAGACAGAATATTGTAAGACCACATAAGGAAATCATTTATGTAAATATTTATTGTAAATGTAATTTATTTTTGGTGTTGATACGAATTAGTTGAGTAACAAAAACGTGTTGCTATTTTTCATTGTTAAGAAAAGTAAAGTTGTTTAAAAACGTCATAAATGTTAAGTTTCACATTTAAATTTAATATGTACAAATAAAAGGATCACATATATTTAATATTAAAAGTGAAGGGAGAATATCTAGAGATCGCTTCCCTAACAATACAGGAACTATTTAATGCAGAAAAATATTGTTGTTAGCTAATGCTGGATTTCTGACAATGAAGTCATTAATCCTCTTGCTCTCCAATATTTTTCACTGATGGATGGGGTATTAGAAGTGGCCGGGCATATTTGAAGGTGGTCTCGATCCATTTCCTCTTGCAGATCACATAGAGGACAGAGTGGTGAAGAATATATACCAATTCTGTTTAAATGTTTTGCCAGACAATCATGTCCTGTAATCAACCTGAAGGTTGCAACTGCTGTTTTTCGAGGATACTCATGAATTACTGTTTGAATGTTTGGTAGTTCCCATCTTTTATTTTTTGATTTTTCATAGTAATATTTTGCAATAATTTTTTTGAATTCAGAGTTGACTAATCTTTTACCTGCATAAAATGGTAGATTTGATATTGATTGATTTCTGCACATTGTCGGCACTCTTTTTTGTAAGAAAATCAGCTTTCTCATTACCACTCAGTCCACAGTGAGCTGGTATCCATTGGAAGACTAGGTGTTTTTGAAGTGCTGTTAGATGGGTAAGGATTTTCCAACATTCTATAATTGTTTGGTCTTCAAATATGCCCGGCCACTTCTAGCACCCCATCCATCAGTGAAAAATATTGGAGAGCAAGAGGATTAATGACTTCATTGTCAGAAATCCAGCATTAGCTAACAACATAATTGTTTGGTTTTTTGGTGACAACTTGGAAGTAATTGCTATAATTGCTGCCCTGGAATCAGAGAGAATAACTGCTTGCTGAAAATGTGAAATTCTGTACAAAAGATTTTGTAGGGCCATTCAAATTGCTTCAATTTCTCCATCTAAGTTTGTAGTTCCATAACTTAAAGGTTTGTAATAGGAAAAGAGGTGACATGTAACTCCAGCACCTGCTCCATCTTGGTTTAATATCAATGATCCATCAGTATAAATATGGACCCATTCGTGTTTTGGAAATCTAGTATGGATTGTCTCTAATGCCAATAATTTTAGAACACTAGTTGGAGTATCACTTTTCTTAACTTCTTCTGTCAGATGTAAATAATATGTGATGTCTAATGTTTGTGTTGGATTAACTTTAGATATGAAGTTTTCCTTTGAATTAGGAAGGTATATATTCTTCTTGATGTCTTGAATTTTGGAAAGAAAGCTCTCCTAAGTCTTTGGTGTATGTGTAAAATTTCTCTTGTGCCATGTATTGAATGGGAATCTGATCAACTTTTTGTGTTGAATAAGAGCCACTTTTTCTATTTCATATTCAATGGGGCATTGGTTGGTTAGTATTTCCATAGGTGCTATTGGTGTGGTTTTGATAGCACCTGTAATTAATCTCAGACTTTGGTTTTGAAAGATTTGAATTTTTTTTGTGTTTGCTGTTACAAGAACTTTGCTGCAGTAAGTTGAGACAGAATATTAGAAGACCCCAAAAGAAAATCGTTCATGTGAATGTTTGTTAAAAGTGTAATTCGTTTTTTGATGTTGGTATGAGATAATTAAATGATGAAAACATGTTGATAAGGTTCATTGTTACGAACAACTAAGTGTGCCCAAAGACGTCATAAATCTTTCCATATTTGATTTTAATATATATGTATAAATATTGGAATTATGTGTGTTCCATAATAAAAGTAGGGGAGGATGATTAGGGATCGCTTCCCTAACGAGAAAGAATTATTTGATGGACGCATACGCGGATGTATATGAAAAAGGCGGTGTTGCGTCAAATGTGTGTGTTCGAGCTGAAAAGACATATTTAGGTAGTGTGAGCATGGAACTTTCACCATACTTTCATCAAGCATAAGTTCCACTAAGTGAAAAAGTGGAAAGGTTTTTAAGCATTTAGAATGGTGTTGAGAGGAATTATTTAACGTAAAGTATCGATGAAGTGTTGATAAAATAATACATTGTGGTGAAGAAACATCGTGTGATTTTTCATTCCATCCATTACCACGACCTAGATAGAAAAGGAGTCTCATAGCACAGCACATTCCGTAATAATAATAATTGCAAAAACCGCACCAAAGTAAATAATGGCTTTATATATACATTGTATGTTGTGTTAAGAGTTGCTCTGGAACATCCCCACTTCATTCCTGTTAGACGTTTTAACAGTGAAAGGCGCCTTTCTGCTCTTTGTAGAGCAGAGAGGCGCCTTCATGCAGAAAAATATAAAATGAAGGCATTCGCGGATGTATACAAAAAAAAGAGATAGCGTCATGTATACAAAGTAGTGCTAAAATTGTTAATGGCGTCAGTATGTTATAGATATATAGACGTGTTTTTGCAATGCTAGTGGATGCAGGTCTAAAAGACTGTGTAAAAGTGTAAAGACAATCAAAATAATACAAAAAGGTGTAACAAAAGTTAATCAATTATAACAAGTGTAAAAAGAGACGAAAAAGGTGCTAATAAAGTGAAGTTGTATCGCATGTTTATTCATTCCACCTAGTACCACGCCCAGAGAGAAATAATAGTCTCATTGCCCAACCCGAAGCCAAATTTTTTATAAAAACAGCACCATAATGTAATCTTACTGATGTGATTAAGGGATCATATGCAGACTTACTCTTAATGCTGTACATAAGACTTGACTATGTCAGAAATTGAATCAATCACTCTATTGACAATAAAATAATAATTATAATAATAATAATGATAATAATAATTTTTATTTTTTATTCGTTATTATTATTATTATTATTATTATTATTATTATTATTATTATTATTATTATTATTATTATTATTATTATTATTATTATTATTATTATTATTATTAATCAGTTATGTAATATAATTATATTATTATCATTATAATAGGTGAAGTTGCATGAAAAAACAATACATTACACTAGCCTGCAAAAAAACTTTTACCCCACTGGTTTGAGATATGAAAGGTGTTATTAACTAATTTCAATGTACTAAATTGAATGATGATTACAGTTTTTCTCTATCACATAAGGTTTTTCTGCAAATCACTAAATATTATAATGAAAATAATGAAAAATGGTATGTGTTTTTTTTTTTTTTATTGTTCCATTTATATCCCGCCTTTAACTGCACAGGTCATATCGGCGGTCTTGCCTATTGACAAACGGAGTTACACGTTTAACGGTGGGTTTTTCGATCTTTGGGGTTTTTATACTTTGAATTCACACACACATTCACACTTTCATTCATACTTCCAGACTCAGGGAAGGATGAGGAATAATCCTGGCTGGAGAAAAATTCCTACCTCCCTGTTGGGAATCGAACTTGGGAACCCTAGCACAGCAGGTAGGTGCTCTACCAACTGCGCCATGGGGCCAGCCAAAATGGTATGTTTGATGTTAAAAAGTGTGTTATAAAATAAATAAAGAATGAAAAATTTCTCAGTAAACAAAAATAAATACCTTCATACCTGTAAAAGAGGGTATGAAGTCACATTTTCCTTGCCCGAAAGGATGGCTGCGTTGATTTACGTTTATAGCCTGGTTGAGCAATTTCCCTTTTCAAGCACCAACAGTAGTCCACTAGCATTGCAACATTCCACTGACCTCTTCATCTCTTTGATTTCTTGATGGAATTTTTCATCTTGTTCATCACCGAGGGATCGTAAATTATCAGGAAAATAGTCTAGATGCGAATACAAAAAGTGAAGTTTTAAACTCATATTACATGCAAGTACTCGTAACTTTTCTAACATATTTCTCACAATTATTTCATATTGCGGATCCTTTGTATTTCCCAGAAACTTACTGACTACTTCTTTGAAAGCACACCATGCTTGAAGTTCTCTATAATTCATGACATCCAAAAATCCACTGTCCTTCATTAGCTACCTTATCTTAGCTTCAGACATCACAGAAATTTATTACTCAAATATTTGAAACAACCAACCCAGATATAATCCCCCAGAGACCAAGGAAAACAGCGGTTGCACCCTTCCGACTATTGACAAATCACGACTGCTTAGCAAGTCATCTCTACAGAGCCTCACCAATGTGTCCTGTGTAAGGATCCAGCAGAAATGAATGAAGACCACTTGAAGACCTGTGAAGCATTAAGATCAGAAGAAACTACAGTTCAAAAGTATTGGAAAGCACGAATGCTAATGGCTTCATTGCCAGATGCAAGGCACTAGAAAACAACAACAACATATTTGAAACATGAACAATTTTTGTCCAATGCTTTCACAAATTGTTTTATAATACCTAGTTTTATATGCAATGGAGGAAATAACATTTTCTTTGGAACAACTAGACTGGCACAAATTACATTTTTTCTCCTGGTGTTATACTGTTTCTCTTGGGCCATTCTCTTATTGTCCAATGTTTAACCCTATCTCTACTGTCCCATTCGCATAAAAACATGGGTATTTTGTATAACCTCCTTGTTGCCCTAGTAAGAGACTGGACACCTTTAGGTCCCCGCACAATAGCCATTGATGTTCATGATAATTAACATTTTCTAAAATGGTTTCAAGGTTTCCATATGACTCTCTAGGAAAACAGAATGTGCAAGTGGTATTGACGCAAATTTGCTTCTATTGTGTAATAAAACGACTTTTAGGCATTGATTTGAAGCATCAATACATAAATGCCAGTCGTTACTATCATATGTTGGTCTTGCCAGTTGCTGAATTGAACCTGGTAATCACTGCAATAAACAAGCTGGTCTTCCATCTTAAAGAACTTGGTAAATTCTTTATCTCTATTCCTAAATCAGGAAAATGTGGTGTCTGGGCCCAGCATATTTTTCTCTTTTAATCTCGATGCTAGTAATTTGCTCTTGTCCTTGGTAAGATCTAAGTCTCTTACTAAGTCGTTCAACTCTTCTTGACTAAAACGCTGTGACTTGTCATCAACAGTGTGTGCTGGGAAATACTCATCAACATTGGAATTTTCTATTGACCCAGAGACTGAACTCTCAGTATCCTCTAGTTGAGTTGGTGGAACAGGAATAGGGAGATCTACTCCATGTGGCACAGGTCTTAGAGCTGATGCAAGACCATCTGGATATTTAATTTTTGATTTATTTTTTTATTGCACCCAAATACATTACACATGCAGAACTAACAATCATCATAATGATTTTTTTGTTCACGCCATATCATAGGAATCCCGAACTTCATTGATTTCTGTTTTCCACTGTACCACTGCCTCAGTACTTCACTACATGTTTTGCAAACAGTATGTGGAGCTCATGTTTGATTTTGATCTCCTAGCTTAACATTAAAATATGCAAAATACACCATTTTAATAAATAATGTAATGTTAGTTTTCTGCTTCTGTAGCAAGAAAGAACCACACACGTAACAGAAGTTATTAGGATTGTTTACACATTTTCTCCTAGAAGAGGTTGAAGCCATTGTTAAAAATGTATCACGAAACAATACAAACTAAAAATAAAGGAATAGAAATAATAAACGTTTTCCAGAAATCAGACTACCAATCACCACAAGTTATAAGAAGCAACTAAAGTTTAGATATATCTTAAGACAGAAGGGTGAGTAATTAACGGATGTTTGTCTAAGATTCAATGGTTGAAAGCTTTATTGCCTGCACATGGTCGTGCATAGATAAATACTAGCCGCTCGCACTCAAACTGCTTACGCTAGTTTTCAGCTCATCATGGAAGAACATAAAAGGTGACTTATTTTGTAAATATGCAGTATTTACGCCCTGAAGATCCACAATGAGTGTTATTCATTTTAAGTTATAAAATTATAGACCTATAATAATCATAATTATAATATCATGCATATGTATTACTGTATAGGTCTAGTGTCTAGCTTAATTAATAAAATTTTTAATTGCATAAAAATGGGAGGTGTTATGGAAAAACTTATCATTTTGGAAATCAGCGTGTTTATTTCCATATAAATACCCAGTGTTCATCAAAACCGGGAAACTGTTGCAGGCCGGTGTTATTTTTCCAAATGCACTTTCAGAGAGGCGTCATATATTGCTAATTTATTTAAATATTCATTATAATTGCCTCTGAAGATCCTTCATTCTCATGCAACTATGAAAAGCAAATGTCTTTTTTCCAGAAAACATACAGCCCATAAAAAATGAGAAAGTAAAGCTCTGTTCTTTTTCACTTCATTGTTATGCTGTTCAACAAAGAGCTTATACTGATTATTCAATGAAAATTATATTCCTGGATTTATCCCAAATATCTCTAGTTGTTTTTTGTATACATGATTACAAGAATAGTTGTGTTTTGTGGTTGCCTTATTTAAATCTTCATTACCGCTGGATTTCCAAACTCACTTTTAGTTTGAAAAAAAGATAGAATATTTGTTTAAAGTATTACGACACAGCCAAGACTCACCTTCATAAACTTTTATTTTGAAGTGCGTTATACATTTTTTAATGTTTGTCGTAATACTGAGTATGCACTTTAAAGGGTCTGCTTTAAATATACACACCTGAAGCTATTAACAGTGAAGTACAATGATCCACAAATAACACAATTAGAGACTCACACCTCACTATAAAAAATTGAGTTACACTCAATATTTTCAAAACGTACGTTTCAACATCCACTACGTGTCATCAGCAGGTGACCTCACCTTGTAGTGAAGTGTGAGCCTCTAATTACTTGTGTTATTTGTGGGTCTGCTTTAATTACAAATTGCTTTTTAGAGAAATTTTAATGATTGGAAGCTTCTTATGTTCAGTTTGTCAACCACACAACAGTTTATTTTGATTTTTGTTGCAACTATGGCACGGAAACACAGTTTTGTTTACTGTTCTGGCTCTGATTCACTTTGTGACCTCTCGAATGCAATCTGCCTGGTTACATACTTATGTCCCATAATCCAATGAATCTTGACCTACATTTTGTTTTAATAATAAGTAATCAATGTCCAAATCATGCTCAAATGTCCACAATTGAAGAGCACACATGCAAGAAGCAAACCAAATCAAGAATTACTCTCTATTCATGACTTTAAATGCAATAATGTGAATGCGATTCTTAACACAGATGTTGTCTTAAGTACCTCAGCTCAGGCACACAACACAAGCTTCCTCTAGCTGATGACAGATGCCATTGGCCTAAGCTTTATTTCAAAGCGTAATGCTGCAGAGTGGTGCAAATTCAAATCATAATGTTTATGAAAGCTTGATTTTTAATGACACTAAAACAATTATGTACAACAAAATTATAATGAACACCAATTTGGCAATCGGTTTGAGGAAAATTACAGGGTAGGCATCTGTCACATCCATTTACGCCCTGTCCATGCTTGTTGGTAAATTGAGCGAGTGAATATTGCCCCACAGAGAGGCGTGAATGCTAGCAGCAATTGCTATATCGAAACATTCCATAAAAGGATATCTCCCTTATTATACACAGGATTCTTCATTTAAAACCTAATGGGTGCACAGCATTTCGCCAGTACACGATTAGGTGTGCCACAGTTGGCTTTGCTTCTACATAAACTCTGCATGTAAAGCATGTATAACATCCTTACCTTATATCTTTTGTGTGTAAAAGTTTTTATAAATGGGAATCACCAAGCAGTGTTTGCACAGCAATATTCAAACATTTCTTGGTGAAGTGCCTCCTTCCAGATTGGCAATTCATGAGATTGTAAATAAATTCGAAGCCACTGATTCTGTAGCAAACAAAAAATGAAAGCTTAAATGCACAGTTTTAACAGATGAAAAGTTAGATGAAATAGGCACATGTTTTGAACGTTCACCACCAAATCCATCCCAAAGGGTAAAAGGAGTAAAGGGTACAGTACACAGGGGGGACACCTTGCTCATGTCGACCTTTACAGGTCTATTGTTGCTACCACCCCCCAGGAGGCAGGGATGAATGAGGGAACCGAAGGGGTGCTATCAGACTCGCAGCTAGACAGGCCCACAGAGACGCATGAAAGTCCCTAACCAGTGTTGAGATGACTTCATCCTGGCACAAGGCCCTGCCAAGCAGCCAGCATCACACCACAAGTCTGGGACGGTATCGCAAGAAGCGTCCCGTTCCCCTCTCGACGGAAGACAAGGGCCACCAGATGCCATCCAGTGCTGAGAACAGCAGTTACCATGCACAATCATCCATGCCATCTGCCGACACTGCCCACACTACATGCCTGGAACTGCACCACCTGACATAAGGAAATGGAATGAAAGGAAATGAAAATCCATCCCAAAATTAGCACTTCAGGTAGGAGTTTCAGTCTTCTGCACATAGAGCAACTAAATTCATACAACTATAACCGTACAAGTGTTCATGTTTTAAAACAAGGTAACCCAGTATCACGAATGCGTTATTGTGAATGGTTTCTTCCATCAGTGAATGATGGTTTAATTGATCCACAGCTTCTGTTCCTTTCCGACGAGGCGTGGTTCCACCTAAATGGTCGTGTCAACACTCATAACAGCTGGTACTGGGCCTCTGAAAATCCACATTGTGTTCAAGAAAATCCCTCATTACAATCAGAGAGTTGGACTTTGGTGTGGTGTTAATGCTAGACGCATAATTGGTCCAATATTCTATGAGCAGACTGTAAATGCAGAGGAGTATTGAAACAACATTTTGACCCCATTTGTCAGAAGAAGACAAATCATATAGGTGGTTTCAACAAAATTCTGCTACTGCCCATACAACAGAGGAGTCCATGAATAAAATTAGGGAAGCGTTTGAGTATAGATTGATTAGTGCTGGTGTATGGTCCTCTCACTACCCTGATTTAACAATTTGTGATTTTTACTTGTGGGATAACCTGAAAGACAAAGTTTACAAGACAAATTCTCACACATTGGAAGAACTAAAACAAAATATTAGAAATGAAATCATAAACATTACTTAGTCGTGTAAATCAAAATGTGTTCTCCTGATATAATGCTCGTTCAGCCAAGGGTGGAATACATTTTCAGCATCTTCTATAAGGTAAGAGCATTATACATGCTTTACCACAGAGTTTATGTAGGAGCAAAGCCAGCTGTGGCACACCCAATCATGCACAGGCAAAATACTGTGCACCCGTTAGTTTTTAAATGAAGAACCCTGTACAAACTATGTTTCACGGTAACTTCAGCAATCTCTCTCTATTGGATGCTTTATGCCGGCCATCTCTCATGTGAATTTTGTTCATGTTATCTTTTTTTATGTCATTGGTTTAGGACAATGTCACATGACTTTTATCACCTTGTGACATGAGATTTTCCCTGTCTTACTTAAAATTTCACCTTTTATTTCCTCTTGCAGAAATACAAAGAGATTCTTTGCTTGGGACTGCACACCCTCATATGTTTGCAACTAACAGACAACTTTTTAGGACCTATAACTTGTCTTACCAGGAATAATTTAACACTGGCAAATATTCTCTACATAAAAAATTGACAATTATGTTATTTTCAGTACATCTTACATATTTAAAAAATGATCTCAATTATGAACTACACAAAATTATTTACAGTGTTAAATATGCTCTATGATTTTATTTTCCAGGCTAAATACAGACTCATGATATAATAATTATTTAGGTTTTCACCATCTCTCAAAATAATAAAGTAACAGCAAGTTCATATAATACCCAGATAGTAAAGTGAATTGGATTTACTGAGACTAATCACTTATTAAAAATGGGACATGTTTTGAGAGGGGTAGTAAGGGGTAGTGATGCGCCTCCTATAGCCTCTCCTACCCAATTCCCATCCTCATCCTGCCCGTGATGCACCCTGCTTTTAACAGATGAGGCTCTGGGGACTGAATCACAGCGGTATAACTGTTTCATCTAAAATGGAGGAAATGTCATTTACATTTGTGCTGGCCTATCACAGCACAACAGCATCCCTCAGAGGCACATGAGG
The DNA here is from genome assembly GCA_030765045.1 of Tenodera sinensis. NCBI lineage: Eukaryota > Metazoa > Arthropoda > Insecta > Mantodea > Mantidae > Tenodera > Tenodera sinensis. The sequence goes on along the minus strand of CM060961.1, from coordinate 67,383,546 downwards.
GGAAGGTCGGTGGATCTAAATACCACCTATTTAGTCCTCCCGGCTAGGTCCGATGGACCCGTTGACCAACGATAGGTGTGGTCCCCCTTGCAAAATGGGGGTTTAAGTCGGGTGATGTAACTGCCACATTGTAAAACTGCTGCCCATTAAGAAAACAGTTACATGAAAACCACATTGAAGCTAGAAGTCGTTGCTCTCTCCTCTTTATGTCGCCATTGATGCTTAAATGTCGTTGGTCTCGTGGTCGCCCGTTGATTTGGTTCTTTCCCGCTAGCTCAGATTGAGATCTCTTTATTTATCTCGGGTACGCGCAGGTGTTATCAAATAGACTACCCAAGAAAACCTTTATATATTGTTTATTGCATCTTAGATATTTTCGGGAGCTATGCCGATTGTATATGTAGAGGAATCGCACTCACGTCAGCACAGCACAACCTGCAGTACTGGTCTGGGCTGAGTAGTGACGCTTTCTGGCGTCCCCAAGCTAGGAAAACCGTTCTCTCCACTTTGAATGTCATGACGTCATCCAAGAAAGCCTCGTATCCAAAATGCTATTTCCTTTTCCCGCAATTTAGAAATGTCCCTTTCTATTATAACATGTTCTTTTATGAATTTTGAATATATATTTACCTTTTTATGATTAAACGATATTTACTTTATATTTTATTCAATATATCGCGCGACTTTTAAGGTTGGTAGACCTGACTTTCAAACGTGTATTTAAACTATGTAGTATGACGTCATGACTCGTTAATTTCAAACCAATAATGCGTTTATCCTACAAATTTAACGACTATTATTTACTCATATCTTGCTCACCTTACAACACTTCCTGCTCTATTATCTATTTATGTTATTACTTAACACTTATCGCAAATCTCACATCCGGCAATTAAATTAAAACGTGACTTTTTCAAAAGCCCATTCGATCGGAAATCTAAATTTCGGTATCAAATGCCCCCATTTATATTATTTTATTTTTTCATAATAAAATAATGTAAATGTCTTGCCCGAAAGAAAAATTAAAAATTACTCCTGTATTTTGAATAATCGGCAACACTCCCATTATATACAATTTTCAATTACACTGTTTTTTGAAATTGGTTATTAACACATTTTCTCATTAATCTTTTTAACATGACAAACAATTGTACACTTGACTAAACATTAATCCTTAAATACTAATTACAATATGTCATGGTTTCTTCTGTGAAGCTTTTATATAAAGGTTAAATTTCAAGAGTCAATTAAATTAAAACGTGTCTTTTTCAAAAGCCCATTCGATCGGAAATCTAAATTTCGGTATCAAATGCCCCCATTTATATTATTTTATTTTTTCATAATAAAATAATGTAAATGTCTTGCCCGAAAGAAAAATTAAAAATTACTCCTGTATTTTGAATAATCGGCAACACTCCCATTATATACAATTTTCAATTACACTGTTTTTTGAAATTGGTTATTAACACATTTTCTCATTAATCTTTTTAACATGACAAACAATTGTACACTTGACTAAACATTAATCCTTAAATACTAATTACAATATGTTATGGTTTCTTCTGTGAAGCTTATATATAAAGGTTAAATTTCAAGAGTCTTTCTTTATACTTCCTTCTTTTAGTTCATGTTTGCTCACTTCGCTCTCACTATCACTTGCACTGTGAATTTTCACTTTTGTTATTGTAACACATATCTTTACTAGATCCTGTAAGCACTAAAATGTACATATATTTATATAAATCCATTACACTCTTCAGACATGTTCTTTCTTTGTCTTGCTGTGATAACTATCTATACATCTAAATATTTTAACAAATGTTTACAAATTAAATATTCTGTTTTCTCTCTATGCGGAGATGAACATTTTAACAATCTTTCTGAAGCTGTTATTGTGAGCTCTATACAATACATTTTTAAGCTCTTTGTAGTATATAGTAATTCACATTCTGCATTTTTCATGAATATGTAAGTACCTGACCAATATATGGTTTTCAAGTAAGCTAACATTTAAATTTTATCTCAAAGCTGATTGGGCGCCAATAGACAATGACACTTCGAATTTTACATGAAATCAAGGTTCCAAGGCACCACACGGTTTCTTGTATGGTCGAAGGAGTTGTTTATGCCATCTTCCCAGACATTTTTCATTTTTAACATCTTTTAATTCATAGGTATGATAACCAAATTTGGATATAATTTCTGCAGGACCTTTATATAACAATTCCATCCTTTTGTTCCTACCTCGCAAGGCACTTGATAACTTATGGTCTTTAACTAGTACCCAATTGCCTATCTTAGGTTCCCATTTATGTTTTCTACTCTTTTTCTTTAATTTTCGCTTCTCTGCCTTTTTCTTGATTCGTTCAAAAGCAATTTTCGCTCTTTCTTCTTCACTTAACTGAATGTCATTAATTTTCAGTGTTTTTGGTACCCCGATCAATATTGGTTCTGGTTCAATCCCTAACATTAATTTTATTGGTGCAAACCCAGTAGTTACATTAATGGTATGATTGATAATCTTTTCTATCAATGGACAATATTTCACCCAATCCTTGTGATTATGATGTGTAAGCACACGTAAATAAATTCCTATATCTCGGAGGACACGTTCTGTTGGATTCCCTGATGGAAAGTATGAGGAACAATGATATAATATCCCTGAATGTAAAAACGCTGTATATTTTCTTAAATCTTCTCTAAGTGGGATCTGCCAAAAAGATGCTGTAAGATCTAGAGTAGAAAAAATTTTGCCCTTCTGCAATTTGTTCAATATTACATCTACACTTTCTGGTCTAAACCTATCAGGTTTACAATGTTGATTTAGTTTTCTCGCATCTAATGTCACCCTAATCTTTCCATTGGCCTTATTTACAATACATAGGGGATTCACAAATTCTGAATTCGAAATCTCAATAACCTCATCTTCTAACATTGACTTTATAACTGCATCTACCTCTTCTCTTATTGTACTAGGGATAGCTCTTGCTTTATGTGTAAAAGGTTTGATGGGTATCATCTCAAACGAATGAGTATAAATATTACATTTACCAGGTTTCTCAGAGAATACTTCTTTATTTCGGATTAATATTTCAAACAGTTTATCCCTCTGTTGTTCATTTAGTTGATCAGCCTGAGTTACTTTTTCCCGCAATAATTCTTCTAAGTCTTCACTACTCTCCCTATCATAGTACCTAGTTGCGTCAGAAAACCTCAAATTGTCTATGAAATCATTTTTATCCCATTCTACATTTTCTTTATTATCGATACTGTACTCTTTGACATTTACTTCAGTTAATTCCATAGCTCCTACTTTAACATATTCTATAAAGAATGTATCCCCTTGGATTTCTTCTTCCTCTTTTTCTCTTACAATAGTTTCTGAACTACTATCTTCCACAAAAGGCACTATAATGGTCTCATCTTCAACTTTCATTTCTACAATCATGTTTTTAAAATTCACCACAGCTTCCCAGGCATAAAGACAATCACAACCTATTATAATATCTGTCACAAGTCTTCCTACAATCAGAAATAAAATTCCTAGTATTCTTCCATTTATTTCAATATTTATCATTGCTTGAAATTTTACTCTCTCTTTTCGTTTTCCCACAGCTAGCGAGCAATATATCCCATTAACTGGTAAAGACATTACTTTAAAACCACTACTTTGTAAATTATCATAAAAATTTTGTGAGCATACTGTGCTATTTGATCCCGTATCTATAATTGCATTGTATTGTTTTCCATTTACTCCCATTTTGATTTTAGGTGGATCTCCTACTTTTTCGTTTTCATCGATTCTATTTTTACATTCTCTTTTCTTTTGTATCATCATTTGCCTTCCAGGACTATTTATTTCCGAGTACTTATCACAATCATTACTAGGATACCCAGTTCTCACTGAAGGCGCGTTTGACCGGGTCTAGCGTTTCCCTGATTTTTATGTATTGCTCCTGTACTATTTCCCGAATTGTTACTTCTGTTTTCCTGCATTAAATCGGGGTTACTTCCTACCATGTTTTTGACCGTGTTAATGGCCTCAACCATTTCCGCATTTTCGGGGGAATTTCGTCCATTAGAATACCTTTCTCCCTGTCTTGGTGACCTCGGTCTAAACTCATTATCTCCGTTTGTCCAATACCCATCATTTGAATTTCTACTATGTCCAAAATAACGACCCCGTCTACCTCGATCAAATCTATTTGTATTCATATAATTCACCCTTATATTTCTTCCCCTTTGATTACCATTTCTATTTTGGTGATGCCCTTCCTGGTTATATCTACCTTGATTTTCCCACCGGAATGATTCCATCCTTGGTACTGGTCCTTTATATCTTTCCCTAATCTCACTTCTATTCTGATAATACTGTGCCCCTTGCCCGAAAGAATTGACAATTTCTTTTCCTTCATATTTATTTCCAAATGCGTGTTTTGGCTTATTGACTTCTAAGGCTGATAATAATTCGATCATAGCTGCAATGCTATCGGGTCGGGCTATGATTAGGTAGTGTTGAAGCGTTTCCGGAAAATGTGGAGTAACTATATTTATTAGATCTTTTTCATCTAAGGGAGGATCCAACATCTTCGATTTTCTCGCTATTCTCATAAAATAGTTGACCATCGATTCCTCCGATCTAGGATTAAACTTTCCATTGCTTAATTCAACTCTAATATTAGCCTGCCTACTAGCTCCCCAATATCTGGTTAAAAAGATGTTCCTAAAGGTCCCGTAATCATTATTGTTACCCATAGAAAGGCCTAGCCAATTGGCAGCATTACCCTTTAGGCATTTTCTTACTATCACCATCTTGTACTCCTCTGGTATACGTTTCACCGTGAAGTACTCTTGTAACCCTTCTAAAAAGGCTTTAGGATCATCTGAATCTTCATTTTCAAAAACTGGAGGTGTCATTTCATTTAAGACATGGTTAGGCCAATGTAAATTTGAATTGTCACCTGTCCCTGAACTATTTCTGAGATCAGAATGGGAATTACTGTTACCTCTATTTTGCATCGAAATGTCAGCTGATACACCTGGTATTGCCTCGTTTCTTGCAACTTCATTACTAAGATTGTTGTGATTACATGCATTTTCATTTAATTTCAAATTTTCTAAGGCCTCTTTTACCTGAGTAATTTCTGTTACTACCCCTTTTATTTGGTCTGTAACATCCTCCAAATTTCTAGCCTGCCTTTCACTTTCTACATCAGATCTTTCCATTCTAACTTTACACCCCTGTAACTCTTCTCTAATTTCTTCCCTTTGTTTGTCTAATCTATATGTTACTTTTTCTCTTTCTTTATCTAATTTTTCACTCACTTGTTGACCTAATTTCTTTTCAGAATTCTTTACTTCTTGCCTTATTGTCTCTAATTCTCCCTTAACCTGTTCTCTATTTTCTTTCACTTCACTACTAACTTTATTAATTTCCTCCCTAACTTCTTCCCTAAAGGTTTCGAAAGCTCTCTTCTGATTTTCCAATTGCATTCCCAATTCCTATTGTCCCTTTTCTAATTTCTGTCCTAACTCTATTCTTAATTCTTTACTAGTTTCATCTATCTTACTCATCTTTTCCATTATCTTTTGAAACATATTCTCTATTTCTGACATAATCGCTGGCCTTTCTGAATTACTACCAAGCATTTCTGAGCTACCTCTAGGTGTTTCTCTAACGTTCTGATCTTCTACTTCTTGGCATATTCTGCTACCGATTACATTCTGATTATATTCTTCCATCCTAACAACACTTTTCTCAATTTCCGGACTCTCAAAACCTAGAAAATCGCTATCACTGTCTTCCATTTCTAAACTATTTACATGTGTTTTTCTACTCACCAATATTTCACTTTTTTTTTTTTTTTTTTTTTTTTTTTAACTGCACTTAAACTTGTTCACTACACGTTTCACAGATGTTGACACGCTGGGCACCTTCTTGTCTGCTGGCTCGATGCTGGCTTGGTCATCTTGGGGTTGGTCTATTGTCTCGACGCCACACGTTGGGTCACCTTCTTGTTTGCTGGTTCTATGCTGGCTTGGTCGTCTTGGGGTTGGTCTATTCACTCGACGCCCCACGTTGGGCGCCATTTGAAGCTAGAAGTCGTTGCTCTCTCCTCTTTATGTCGCCATTGATGCTTAAATGTCGTTGGTCTCGTGGTCGCCCATTGATTTGGTTCTTTCCCGCTAGCTCAGATTGAGATCTCTTTATTTATCTCGGGTACGCGCAGGTGTTATCAAATAGACTACCCAAGAAAACCTTTATATATTGTTTATTGCATCTTAGATATTTTCGGGAGCTATGCCGATTGTATATGTAGAGGAATCGCACTCACGTCCGCACAGCACAACCTGCAGTACTGGTCTGGGCTGAGTAGTGACGCTTTCTGGCGTCCCCAAGCTAGGAAAACCGTTCTCTCCACTTTGAATGTCATGACGTCATCCAAGAAAGCCTCGTATCCAAAATGCTATTTCCTTTTCCCGCAATTTAGAAATGTCCCTTTCTATTATAACATGTTCTTTTATGAATTTTGAATATATATTTACCTTTTTATGATTAAACGATATTTACTTTATATTTTATTCAATATATCGCGCGACTTTTAAGGTTGGTAGACCTGACTTTCAAACGTGTATTTAAACTATGTAGTATGACGTCATGACTCGTTAATTTCAAACCAATAATGCGTTTATCCTACAAATTTAACGACTATTATTTACTCATATCTTGCTCACCTTACAACACTTCCTGCTCTATTATCTATTTATGTTATTACTTAACACTTATCGCAAATCTCACATCCGGCAATTAAATTAAAACGTGTCTTTTTCAAAAGCCCATTCGATCGGAAATCTAAATTTCGGTATCAACATACATGAATATGAGTCCTAAAGATAAACATTCCGGAGGTAAAACTGTCCCCCAATCGGATCTCCGGGTGGGGACATCTTTAGGCAAATTTCATCACAACAATTCTCACCAATATGTGTCCTGTGTAACGATCCAGCAGAAATGAACGAAGACCACTTGAAGACCTGTGAAGCATTAAGATCAGAAGAAACTACAGTTCAAAAGTATTGGAAAGCACGAATGCTAATGGCTTCATTGCCAGATGCAACATGTTTTGAGAGCTCATTTGCTCTTATTCTCAATCTGATGCCAACTGCTGGAACGTAGTGTCGTCATGTTGGAGATTGCAGTGTTGTCATCCTCTGGTGTCTTTACCAGGAATTTCTTGCTGAGGTTGTCACTTTGGGGTAACCCAAATTTGGAGACTCAATCTTTATTTTTCAGAATGAATATATCCTCCCAGGATAGTTGTTTCGCATTAGAGATGCTTTTTAAGAATGTAGGCTCAGGATCAATTTCATGGTTTTCTAGTAAAAAATGTGCCACTACTGCTAATTTTTCCACTTGTTTATACTTCAGTTTCCTAACATGTTCTTTAGACCTTGTTTTCAATTTTCATTTTGTTTTTCCAATATAAATTTTGTTGCAGTCTTTACAGTTGAATTTATACATTCCCAATTTTTCTATTGCTGTCCCTCAGTTCAGAGCTTAGTAGATTTTGGATGGAATGTGGGTTTTCTAGGTGCTAGAATAATGTAATCTTATTTTCTGGAATTGGCTGTGGACTTTGGAATGGTATGTAAACTTCATGTAGCTGCAGTTTTCTTTTTCCACTGACAGTTTGGTGGTTTCTTATATCATCTGTTTTTTTACCTTTTGGATATTTTTGTCATTTGTTTTTCTATTGAAACCATTGTTTTTAAATATTGCCCACACAGGGCTTGTATGTTTAAAAGCATCAGCAGTAAGTTTGTTGACATAAATAATATTTACCATCTAAAGGTTATTTAATCCCGGGACATAAAGCACTTACGATTGTAAGTTGCCCTTGGGGTATTTGTCTCTGATGTGAGATTTCCTTTGTGGCCTACAGGGAAAAATACAAATTGGCTGGATAATTCAATACCATACTGGCAGGTTGTCACAGTAGCTCAGTGGTTAGAGCAGCTGTGCTTGAAGCAGAAGATCTGTGGTTCAAATCCTGGCTTTGGCATTGAATTTTTCAGTTCCGATTCAACCTCACAAAGGTTTTAAGTTATTTGTTAGTTTATAGTAAAACATTACAAGCAGGTATTTTATGAAATTAGTGTATAGATTAGCGAAAGTGCATAGTGTAGAGGTTAGCTAAGAGCTAATGTTGTGAACAATGGGAAAGCAAAAGGAAAGTTTTCACATTAAGATAAGACAAGCAAACTTAAAATTCTCAAAAACTGCTACTGAGGCCAAGAAGAAAGCAGCAAAGGTCCCAGGGAAATTTTAAGTAGATTGCATTTAGGTTAAGTACAAAACTATATTGTTAAATTTTAAAATCCACTTTTCTCAATTTTTTCCTTTTTTTTCAGTATTTTTTCACAATTCAAAATGCTCCTTGGACCTTAGTTTGTAGCTTATTAGCTTGAAATTTTCAAGAAAACTCCAGAGATTAAGGTATTCACATTTGGCATGCACTAGTTAAAAAATATTACATAATTGAGGTGAAATTAAATATTTTTCACAACTCATACTGAAAAAATTTAAATTGTCAATCAACTGTATATGAAACATTTTTTCTCTTAAATTAATGAATCTGAGCAATAGCTATGACAATTTCTTTATATCTATATACTGAGCTTAAATTAAAAATTTAGGAGAGATACAATAAACTGTAGGGTCCAAGGGTAATTTCATATTAGCATATCAAAAAATGATTTATTAATAAATATATTAATAATTTAAAAACTGTTTGACATAAACATTGATATTTTGTGTATATTATATATTCTATGTCCTGAGTGCGTGGAAAAAAATTCAAAGCAATCAGAAGAGAACTTTGAATTTTTTAATTTTCATAGATACATTGCCTTAGCTCAAAATATAATTCATACTTCACATCATTTTCCTTCTGCTTATTCGTAGTTCAGCAGTGCTTTTGCATAGTCTTTTATCAATGATTTTATTCTTTTAATTAATTTTTTGTTCTTTATAAAGCCCTAAAGGCTTTAATTAATCCTTTGCTCTAGTGTCTTAAGTAATACTTTTTAAGTGTCTCCAAAGAGTCACAACTATTGGACAAGTGCAACCTATGAAGTGTAACATTTGTAGGAATAAGTCTTCAAGCAATGCCAGGTATTTCACCTATTAGCAAAGAAACACAAGGCTACTGGACAAGTGCAACCTAAGTCTAACAGTTGTAGGAGTATATCGTCAAACCACAGGCAGACCTGGTATTTCAGCTAGTATATTACTAAAACATCACTGTTTACAAGCTCCTACTTGATATGCTTAGATTTCACAGGATATGCAGAAAGTTATTAAAGGTATGAAAGCTGTTGAATAATCAGTACCAATATTTATTCAACAATAGATGAATGTGTACAGCTATTATTAACAATCATAAATGTCACTTTAACCAATGGAGACAACTAAGGAAACTGCAAAATATTTTGTTTCCTACTTTTAAAACACCAGACAAAATTACATAAATGGTTAAATTTACTCCTACATCCCAAAGAAGTATTGGTTTTGACATCATTGCATATTAAAACATGGCCACAAATTAATAAAATAAACATTGACTTTACCAGGAATAACTGATACTGTCCTATTTATCTTCTCTCCTGCCAACCTTTATTTTACCCAGATCATTTTAGCACTTTACATACTGCACTGATTCAATTATATAATTTACAGATAATCTGATACCCCACATTTATACAAAATAATGTAATACTTTTTCAGTTACATTCCTCCATTTCCATTTTATGCTGTCTGGAGCACTCCTTTTGTATTAGCTATAAATGTGACAAATGTCCTGTGGTAATTTTGTACTAACTTCACAAATTATGTGATTATTGTTATCAATATATGATTTCACTTTAGGGAATTATAGCAACCAGATACACTTCAATTTAACTTCTCAATACATAAGAATCTTGTTTATCCACCCTCATTAAACCGGATTTCCAGTTTATCTTGATTGATATTTTTTAAGTTGTTTATGGCCAATACATATTAATGTACATAGTTGTAATGTTCGCACTGCAGTTAGCATAGAGATTATCACATGCTTCAAGCTATGTGGACAACAAAATTAAAATATGTGAAATTATGTTGCATTTGTTTTCTTGACTGTTCTGAGAGCATTCTTAGATTTCTCATCTGGAGAACTTTCAATTCCTAATATTTAAAATAAGAACAAATTAGAAACTAAAAGCTTCACTTATCTTGGTTATTGCTCCAAGTTCCTCAAATGCTGCTGACTAGTTTCAAGGTGCTTCCAGAATCAGTTGCTTCACTGTAAATAGCATCAATTGTTATTTGAATTTCAATTCCTATTTCCTCTGCTTTTGCATTGATCCAAATTTCACAATCATACACCAAAGTTTGTACTCATTTAATAGTTTGTATCCAGATTAACAAAATCCTGGATTTTTGTTAGTCCAGATTATATCTCTGGTCCTGCCTAATTCTTACAAACAAGATTCTTGTATAATCTGCACTCATAGTTATATTACTTATAAATAATAACAAGAGCTTTTTTTTCTTTTTAAATGTTAAGTAAATTTTAAGTATAAACAATACAGAAAATAATCTTAAGCAAGAATAAGGTGACAAATAGCTTCTTACATAGCAAAAATATTCTTCAAAAGTCACTTAACCCTTGTCCAAATGGACAGATGACAAAAGGAAGAGCTGGTATAGTTCCTGGAATTCTTGCATACTTTATTGGTTCTAATGTCACAGAATTAGCTGTTCTCCTACATCAGTTATAAAGATGGGTTGGGATAAGGAGAGGCACAGGTACTGTGTACAGCACAGCTAAAGGCCTCAGCAGAAGGTTGAAATTACATACTTTTGAATAAGTAAAATGAGCTTGTATTGCCATTGGCCTTCTATTTGCATAAACATTTAACATATCTATTTTGTGACTGATTAATTACTAGTGCACATTTCATGTCACTATTTGCTGCAAAATATAAAAAACTAGGTTTTCTGTATCTTTAAACTATATTGTATATAAATAAAAATGTTATATTTATGTTTACAATATATTATTTTCAGGCCTTAATGACATTCTATAAAAATGTTGATAAAATATATTTTTATGAAATATTTTAATCAGAGCATAAATTTTAATAGGCTTCAAAACTAGCTTATTACTTAATTGCAGTATCAATGAATGTAAATATGTTTTGTCAAAAACTTACACATATCTATGCTATGCTACATATTAGAAGTGCTACTAATAATTACTAAACAAACAAGCATATAAATGTAGCCACTAATCTTTGGTCATTTAATCACCAGATATTCAAAATGTTTTGGAATTGGCTTATTGTTTTCTTATGCCCCTCCTAGTTTCACATAAAGTTGATTACTTTCTAATGTGTATTGAACACTATTGCTTACTTCAAATACTCAAAAAGTTTCCACTTGCAAGCATAAGGCTATTAAAATAGTTGATCGCTCTTTTAATTTCTGTTCATTCATTGAATGCACCTTTGTTTCTGACCCTTGCTTCTTTTTCATAACTGTTTAATTCTGTCATGCTTGCATTTACAAAATATTTATATTATTTCATCATTCTTACACAGTTGTTGAGATTTATGTTGTCAATGGATATGAGCTTAACTGAGTATTTATCTTATTACTACTTGAAAAATGAAAAAGAGATAAAATCATATTAGAACTTTAACATTTTAAAAAATGCTGGCCAATAATAATTTTAAAAAATCTAATGTTGAAACTTCCTGGATAATGTTGATTAGAACCCTAAATTGTTTTAATCGTAGATGTTTTTATACTCCTTTGTTCACTATAAAGTTAACTTCTACCTATGTTTAAATAATTGTGTAATGACAGTAAGATACTACAAGCATTTAAACAATTGGTATTTAGCATTTAAACAAAATAGTTCATAAAGATCAGGTGCTTTAAAATTGGAAGCACAACCTTTGTATTGAACAATGTAGTAAGTGAAAAGGTGGAGATTCTAAGAGATACAAAAATTAATAATATAAGCAAAATGTTTCAGATTAATAAAAACAGCTCCAATAAAAAAATAATTTTAACCAATTATCCAGATTAAAATATAAAGCAAAGTGCCCATATCATCTCGCTTACGATTATACAGTAATGAAATAAGAATATACTGCTTGCACACTTTATCATGAGCTCTTAGATGGTGTTATTATCGAAGATGGCAACAAAAAAATGGTTTATATGAGTGTACAGACAGCTCAAAATAAGAATGATGTAATATCAGATATAGAAATTACAAACGAAAAAATAAAACAAATAGAGCATACAAACCTTTTAGGAATTACGTTAGAGAAAAGTTTAAATTGGGAAAAACCTATTGATAAAACCTGTAAAAAAATCTCAAGCCTTTTTATACTAATACAAATGACAAAAATTGTTGTTGTTGTTGTTGTTGTTGTTGTTTTCTAGTGCCTTGCATTTGGCAATGAAGCCATTAGCATTCGTGCTTTCCAATACTTCTGAACTGTAATTTCTTCTGATCTTAATGCTTCACAGGTCTTCAAATGACAAAAATTGTAAATATAAACATTTTAAAGAAAATCTGTTATAGACTTATATACCCAATTTATCATATGACACTGTGGTATGGGGACAAAGTACAATGGTACATACCAAAAGATTATTCACACTCCAAAAAATAGCCATCAGAGCTATTTTAGGACTAAGCAGACAGGAATCATGTAAGTAATACTTCCGAAAACTAAATATTTTAACACCATATTCTTTACTAGATATAGTATAATCTGGGCTTGTGGGCCATGATCTACTGGGCTGCTCCTTCTACAGATATTGCTTCGGCCACATGTTAACCAGGGATTGTACATGAGTGTAACAAATATGTCCAATACAATTATTGTCACTAAAGAACCGTTTACGCCCGAAAAAAATTTGTGTCAAACATTGGCAATGTTGTAGGCCACACGGAATGTACTGGTCACGTGTTCTCACAAGTTCGGTTGCCTGCAGGTGAAAGGAGGTATCGCTTGGCGGAAAGAGATTGCCTTGCGATCATGAACCCGTTCACATCAAGGGAGTACTTAGACATGGTGATGGTACTACTAATTTAAGGGGGAAATTCCCCTTAAGAATAAAAAATAAATAAATGGTTACAAAACTAAAAAATTCAAAATAAAATAAAAAAACATAACATTGAGATCACATAAATAAAGGCAGATGTTGCCATTCCCCTCATCCCTTATCTAGGAAAATAAGCCACTCTTTATCTCCAACTCTTCTGTCCCCCCCCCCCCAAAAAAAAAAAAAAAAAAAAAAAAACCACAACAAACAAAATCAAAAACAAAATAGTCTCTTGTGAACTGAAATGCGACTCAATTTTAAGAACTTTAAGTGATAATAAAGACTAAATAAATACCATGCAAACGGAATAAAAGACATATTTCAGTATTTCTTGTTGTAAAGTGCTTATAAATGTGTTTAGACAGGATTATGGAATTTATTTCAAAATGCTGACTGATGCTTGTATTCTTTGAGACTGTACTTGTAAACGTAGCATTATCTTCTGGAGTACATTAACTGTATTCACTCCCGTATTAGATGCAAATTTGGTTTGTCATATGTTTAGAGAAACTCCATATTATATATAATTTCTTTTAAGAATAGTATCGCTGTCATGTTTAGTTGCAGAGAATAAGAATACAATTCATCTTGTTTGTCTTCTTATTTAGGTGCCTTGGTGACCACAACTGTTTTTATGACAAATCATTAGTTTTATTTCAGCCTGAGAATCTACAAAAGAGTGCAACTGTTTTAGGTAAATAAACAGGAAGACTATTATAATACATAATTATGTACTTCTGTATTAAAAGCAATTACTATTGTTTTAACTCGTAACGGATAAAATAATAAACAACAACAACAACAACAACAATAATAATAATAATAATAATAATAATAATAATAATAATAATAATAATAATAATAATAATAATAATAATAATAATAATAACAACAACAACAAGGAAAAGAATGTCCACTATTAGGAAAATTTTTATCCCTTTAGGTCAGCATAGTTTTAACCCTAAAATATGCGGTTTTGATTGATTCATTCTTCTACTGTCATAACTAGGAAAATGACTTCTACTGTCATTATTACTTGAACAAATGCATCACTTCAGTTACATTCACACCTTTCAGGCATGACACATAGATTCTTGCTGATTCACCTGAGACTGTGACCTCTTCATTAGCACATAAACCACTGGACGAGTACTTTGTTTATATCTGATGGCACACACCGGTTGGGTTCAACACAAGCCAATGGAGTGTGCGAAGACTGATCCCATGCACTGAGCGAGTGTTTTGTTGATGTTTATAGTGCAGTGCTTGCACACGCCGATCGGGTGTTTTGTTTACAACTGAGACAGCGTTGGCCATGAGGCACACGCTAGTCAGGTGTTTTGTTTACATCTGAGGCAGTACTGGCCTGGAAGCACATGCTGGTCAGGTTCAATACAGGTTGCTGGCATGTGTGAATATAGCACCGTGTTGCCATTTACACTAGCAAAAAACAAAGTTTTACAAAACTATTAAACCTACTGAAATTAAATTTAGCATTTTATGTTTCTTACACCTGCATCTATTAGCCAAATTATTCTGGCCAAAGCAGCACCTTCCACCCAGTATATTCTTTATATACATATATTTGAGGTAATTATGCTTGTAAAAGGAATGGAAAATGATTGTATAACCAACAGTCACATACATGAACATAACACAAAGGGGAATAAAAATTTTCATATAAAATCTCATAGGTTGGAAATTTATAAGAATAAACCATCAGTAGCTGGATGTATATTATACAATAAATTGCCTAAAAATATAAAATCAATAAACTGTAGAAACAGATTTAAAAATAACTCCACTCAATTGATGGAATTTTTAAATAGAAGGTGATTTCTTATATTATTAAAATTAGTAAATATTATTTTAGATGAAAGATAATGTAAAGATTAGTTATAAATCATTCAAACGTGAATTCAGTAGGTGCAAGTATTGAAGAATAGAATTATATAAAGAACAATTAGGTTAAATAAATGATCACTTACAACTAGGTATATATATGTATGTTTTATAATATGCATTCATTTATAATTTTATACGTATTTTATAATATACTGGCGATGCTATAAATTACTACATCATTTCAACAGCAGAATAAGGAATAAAGTGGTCAAAGGTCTTTTCTTGCCTTTTACACAGTCATACTTTAAATTATTTCATAAAAAGGTTGTGAGTTCTAGTTTCTGCAGTTGTTTTTTCCAGGTTAGCCAACAGCTGCAGTAAAAGGCTAAGCACATGACTCCTTTTAATATTTACAGGAGTTTGCAGTATCAACACTGGATCTGTTTCAGGCATTTAGTACTTAAAATTACTGTCTGAATTGATTAAACACAAAAGTAAACTAATACAATAATGCAAGAGAACAGCAACAAAGGTAGCATGATGCAATGAAATGTACAAGTGGTAATGCTGGAGTATGGGTAATGATACTCAGTTTTAACTTCGGCAGAGCAAAGGCCTTCTTGACTTACACTATTCGTAGCACTAGATTCCAGGTCTCAAGATAAAGTGTGTGAGTAGCATTTATTTTTGAAAGACCATGGAATAAAGACACTTCCAAAATTACAAGTATAATGTCATTAAAGAGGTTAATGTAAATGTAATGTAAATGATGCAATAGAGGAAGTATAGACTACTCTGAAGCAAACATCTTTATATCTTTGAAAGGTAAAATCAAAGCTGAAAAATTCAATGCCATAGCAGAAATTTGAACCATGGATCTTCCACTTTATGGCCACTGAGCTACCATGGCAACATGTTGGTACAAAATTAATCACATTGACTTGTGAGTCACTTGGGGAATTTAATGTTGTACTGGCATGTTACCATGGTAGCTCACTGGTTAGAGCAGTTGCACATAGAGCAAAAGATCCGTGGTTCAAATCTATGGCATTGAATTTTTCACTTCCGATTCTATCTTTCATAGTTTGCTACACACAGTGTGTTTGCATCTTAGAAAAATCCATTATCATTGATTGGCCTTATAAAAAGAAAATCTTTGTATCTGTGGGGTTAAATTCTATTAGATATACATACACATGCCAATCACTTTCTCAGCTATAGGAAACTCGACATATAAGCAGATAGATGGTTTAGACAGACAGTACTGATATACAGGGTAAAAAAGTGTAAAGGGTATAGTAACAGAGGGGACAACTCGCTCGCTTTGACCTACATAGATCTATTGTGGCTATCAGCCCCGAGGAGTCAGGGATGACATGAGGGAACCGACGATATATGTTTTATAATGAAGTAAAAGTTTTCAGTTATGAGGACATTTACAGAGAGATTACTTCAGAACACAAATTTTAAGACTGTTCACAATAACCAAGAATGGTAACCAACAAGAACAACAAAGTATTATAATGTGAGCCTTCACAATTAATGGGAAGCTTTCCCAAGTTCCCAGAGCAGGAAAGAAAACTTTGTAAAATTTTAACCTTCTTTTCCCAGGCATAGAATATTAGATCAATATTGCATTTATCAGACTTTTCTCTGTAGGAATTATTCAAAATGGCTGTAATGTGAAACACCCACTGGAGTGCCTTCTAGTCACAAATTGTGAAAATGAAATAAAAACAAGAGCAAAAAAGTATAAAGAACAGCACAAACATAGACATTAACAAAGAATGACAAATAATTTTAAACTACGCTATTAATAAAATATATAGGGGTGAAACACTTGATACAGCTTGTGGAAAAGGGAAATAGTAATGAACCTACATTTAGAAAATGTTTACTTTATTGAATTTTAATGTTGTTGTTAGCTAATGCTGGATTTCTGACAATGAAATCATTAATTCTCTTGCTCTACAATATTTTTCACTTATAGAGCAATAGCAGAATAGTAACTGCTTTTAAGAGAGCACCATATTTTTATGTTTTGGCGGACACATCGCTCTCTCACAACCCCCAGAATGTCTGGAGGACCACACCTGTCGTTGGTTCACGGGTCTCACCGACCTGACCGGGAGAGTTATCAAAATAAATTCACCGACCATATCCTCTGATTACCAATCATAGGACGCATTACATGCCATGACAGGTCAGCATGTTAAGGGTTAATATTTTATAGAGAAATTAGAGAAATGGAGAGATTGGAAAAATATAGACTCCCTAGCCCTCGGGAACCCTAATAGCATCAGGGTTGGAAGAGAACAAGAGATGACCAAGGTAAGGTCAGATAGAAAAGTTACAGTGAGGAGCAAAACACCAGTAAGTGGAAGTAATGTTCTGCTCAGCTTGGGCACCTCGTGGTCGCCATTTACATATCCCCTAGACGGAGACCCCTGAGTAATGAATTTTAATGTTGGCTGAACTGAAAGCAAGTGAACAAGTTTATTGGTTAGAGAAACAAATAAAATCCCAATGCGCAAAATCAACTTTTCACTTACCCCTATTCTTGTTAAAGAGTATTGTGAACCAAAATGCTGTATGCTGTCTTGCTTCCTGTTCTCATTTCCATTCTGGTTTGTGCTATTTGTGAACTAGTCTTTATATTGCAGAGGATACGACAGTTCCTGGGCGCATTGGTATATGATCTACTAAAATAAATTTGGAATACAGATGTAGAGAGTAAGAAGTGTAAATTCATATGAAAATACCAAAATACCACTTATGCTATTCCAGGGTAGGAGGAGGGGGTATAATTGCATTTTATAATAAGAAGTGCATTACTTCTTCAAGCCACATAAGCCAATTCCAAGGCATTTATCACCAACTTTACTAAACAGTCACACAATCTTCACAATACTGAAGGTAACAACTTTCATTACATAATTACTACTCAACACACTTAGGTATACAAAATAAAATAAACAATTGTCAACAATACATCACGAAACAGGATAAAAGAGTATTATGGTTAAGTTGGTTGCTTTATTAAGCTCCCCGTATGGTCAATGACCTCCACTAAAGTTATTTAGGTAAAAAAGTATATACGTAAGGTGTCCATCTGTAACAAGGCATCTTATTTTCCTCCACTAACAAGGGCATAACTATTACCTTGGGAATTTTGAGGCAAACAAATTTTGAGGTATTTCCTTCTCATTGTTCATAAATCAATTTGTACATAAATGAAGTAAGCTGTTACATATCCTGATAAAGTGATCAAATCCTCAAGTTACTATTATGCAACATGTAAACTGAGTTTCACTATAAATGCTAAGCAACAAAATTATGTCAACAGTTTTATGTACATTACTTAAAAGTTGAAAAATTTTAAAAACTTAAGCAAAATTACAGATTTTTTTAATGTTAGAGCTCTTTTACATTCTCGCCCTCACTGATTCTCAACATCATAAAAACTGGAAAATAGCAGAAAGGAAACTTTTAGCTTTTGAAACTTGCTACTATATAAAACACCGGTTCTGATGAAGAGTAATGCAGTTCATCAGTTAAAAAATTTGTCATGTATATACTCCTCAAAACGGCCACTTTAAAAGTGATATAAATGCAGGTAACAGCCAAATAACTAAATTTAAAGTGGTTTATATTGGGTCTGTATTAAAACATCCTAAAAATACCTTTCTTATGTGTATTTTTTATTTTTTGACAGTAACACACATAAGAAAAAGCAATTAGCAGACTTACTAGTTTTATAACTGTTCTTTCCCACTAATTATGTGTAGGAAAGCTTAATTTAGACTTGAAAAATTCAAAGCCAAAAATTTAAACCACTTGCAAAAATTGCAAATAACCTTTGAGGTACCTGAATCAGATATTTACTGCAGTATCTTGAATGCTAGCACAAACAATAAGAGCACTACCACACAAAGATCCTGTTTGAAGTCCTGGCCATGACAATGAACTTTGAACAACCAATTCAACTTTTCAGGCTTAATAGTCTTAATAATGAGACGGGCAATAGGTTGCACTAAAAATCCAGTACTTTTGAAGACTATAGTTCTTTCATCGCAGTAACCCTTTTAATATGCATAAATTTAGTTTATTTTTGATATTTTTAAGTGATGCGTACAAAACAGGCAGCGCCATGGCCAAGCGGTTAGACCATTCGTCTGCCACCTGTGTGGCCTGGGTTCAATCCCAGGAACCCACATGTGGTATTCGTGGTGGACAAAGTGGCTTCTGGGTGGGTTTTCTCCAGGATCTCCAGTTTTTCTCCCACTACTCATTCCACCAATTGCGCCATCAACACCTTGCTATTCATTTTGCCTGCATTTCATATCAACCTCTTCCTCACTCTCACACCTGGTGCTGGGCAGGCCACCCGCTTACAGGTCTTCACTCTGTCCAGTCCATAAGTTCCTCTGCTCCCCGACAGGCATCTGACCCTAGACACTGGCTTGTACATCCTAGGGGGTGTAAGTCCTACATAAGGGGAGGATAATCAGGAAGAGAAGAAGATTCATATAAAACAACTTAAACATCTGTGAAAAGCTCAAAGTAAGGAGATTTTTAAATCCCTTACTTGGAGCTTGGGCACCTCCTCGAGTGCCGTGAATAATGCCCAAGCATAGTTATGCCCCTGCCCATTGCTTAAAACAATACCTAACAAAAAAAATTACCTTTCCATGTATATTAACATGGACAAGTTTCTTTTAGATACAGAGATATATTTATCTCCAGCTGATGTTCATTCAACATCTTAAGGTTAACATGGAATACAGGGTAAAGAGAGTAGAGAAAAGAGTTAGAAGGATATCTGCTATTTCAATACATATTTTCAAATGGATTTACACTGTTTGAAAATACTCCTAGGTCTTTGAAGAAAATTATGTTATGGTAGCTCTAGAATGACAAAATAGTGCACAGCTGGTGTTTATAATGCTCAAAATTCTATGATTTAAGAAAATCTTCTCTGTTGTGTATGAAATTCAATGAAGCAATTATTTTAATTGGGCTGCTCATTTAATTTAATTCCCTAGTCTTTTCAGCCAGTAACACACTTTTTCAAAATAGCTTTGTTCGCATTATTAAATATATTGTTATAAATGATTCAACAGATTATTTGAGCATTATGATTATTGGTCGAAGCTATACTAACACTGTCAAGAGCAATTACATTTTGCAGTTCTATAGAAAATAAAAAAGGAGTATTTTTTGCAAAAGCAAGAAGAATGAGACATTTCTGTAGAAAAACTTCATTAAGATGTAAATGCATGTATTTTTTAAACAAAACATTTATTCATGATCCAACATAAAACAATATTCAACGAGGCCTTACTCCACAGAATAAATGGACACCTTTTGTACAGGATGGAAGGGGTACAGACATCCATAGCTTGAATGGGGATTTTGTATGGTGCATTAAATGAAATATCTAGTAACTTTTTTCTGAGCTTAGATTCAGATAAACACTTTATTTGTATGGGACATTTATCACATTAATCTTTGATACATTTTACATTTGTTTAGAAGAAACTGAATTCATTTTTCCTTTACGTTTCCAGGAATCACAGTTTTCTTTGTGTACTGCATCTGAAAAGTTGCAGCATGGGTTCTGTGATTTGTGGTCTGACCATGATCTGACACACACTGTTCATTGGTGATGAGTTTGGGGATTTTTTCAACAGATAGCAGCAGTTACAGCTTTCACTAAGATGGCAAGAAAGTATCGCATAAAAGTTTTTACCCCAAAACTAGAGGTATTTTTAAGAAATTATCTTTATGTGTGCAGAAATAAGATACAGTGATAGAGAAGTAGCTAGAGTATAAATTAAATTTTCTACCAGACTTATATGTATATGAGGAAGAGTGACAATGCTTGGTTTAAAGTTTCTTCTGCTTTACTAGGTCTCTTGAGTTTTCGTCTCGATATTTCGTGAATTGTTTAAAATGGTTGTAACCATTTTCTGCATCATGTGTCAAGGGTGAAAAATCATTTTCTTTTATGAAGCAAGCAAAACTGTATCAGAGAAGTAAAGTGGATGGTGTTTACCTTGGCAACCTTTGTTATTGAAGTTGATATATCAGTGAATAGAAGCCATAGAATTTGAAACTATCATACATGAATTTGATCCCTACTGCAGTAATTGTGGGATTAAATATATATTTCTTGTTATTACAACATTCTGAAACAGTTTGATCAAGATTCAACCAGTCAGCACAGTGCTACACTGTGTACTACAGTGCATTACAGATGCACCAGCACTCATTTAATGTTCCAATACCAATGCTACAAAAACAGGATATATATATACTGTTTTGAAACCACACTGATGGTAAATTGCTATTCATCTTTTGAAGTTGGAAATCTGTATTCCTTCCACCCAGTACTTAATATAAACATTCAGTTAACAATACATGTGGCACAATGTCAGCATATCTGTAACTTCATTTAAATTCTTACATGATACAGCAAAACTGATGCTATTTTCCACGAGATTCATTAGCAGAATTATTGTTGAGCTGTGAATATATGCTTCCCTTTGCAAGTCCTCTCATTGGCCCTTTCCGCAGCTCGCTATTTGGACCTTTTGGTATATATGTCCTCTCTTGCAGCAGAGATTTATCTGGGCCTTTGGCTAGTGTCTTGTGACCAGTATTTAAAAGTTCTGGGTTTGGTCCACTCCAGGTTATGTAATCAGCCCTGTAAACCAAAAGTTCAGCAATAAGTCCTCTCTCACATTAGGCATGCACTCTTTCTTTAAAAAAAAAAGTTCTTTTTTTTTTTGCTTAAGGAGGTATAACACATTCATTTCTGATAAAATTGCAATATTGAATATTTGGGCCAAATGTGATAATTTCCTCTATCTTAAACAATTTGCACACAAAATATATTTATAATAAAAGTAAAAACTGTGTCACTTAATGACATAAAACAACCACTTTTTAGATTTCCTGGAACTTGTTTTGAAAGCCAGTTTTCTCCATTATCAACCAGACGTTGACTGATTTGGATGATCCTTCTGTAGACTGTTCTGATGGTGGTTCTAGGAACTTGTAAAATGGATTACTCTGGGGAATATCAAAATTGAAGACACTATTTTTGTTCTTTCAGATGAAAATCTTTTCCCCTGTTGACAATTCTTGCTTTCTTGTTATGTGTTTTAATAGTTTTGGTTCTGGATTTATGTTGTTGTCATCCATTTTGGATGGAAAATGTGGAATCAAAACTATTAAAACACAACAGAAAGCAAGAATTGTAACATGGGAACAGATTTTCATCTTAAAGAACAAGAACAGTCTTCAATTTTGATATTTGCCAGAATGACCCATTTTACAAGTTTCTAGAACCACCACCAGAACAGTCTATGGAAGGATCAGCGTCCCAGATCAAATGATATTTGGTTGATAATGGAAGGAACTAGCCAGCAAAAAAAGTTCTGAGAAATTTAAAAACTGAGTGTTGTTTATTTATGCCAACAGTAAGTTTGTTGGCACAAATAAATAATAATTACCATCTGAAGGTTATTTAATCCTGGGACATAAAGTACTTGCAATAGTAAGTCACCATTGGGGTAATTGTCTGTGATGTGAGACTGCCTTTGTGGTTTAACAGGAAATATACAAAAGTAAGCCAGACATATTGCAAATATCTACCAGAAGGCACGAGTATCTTCAGTGTAAGAGCCCCATTAAGTGCTCAGATCACCCAGAAAGAGGAGCAGAAAGTGGAATCTGTGTCAAAAGAGCCTGCAGATTGTTCTCATGTATGACACTGATCAGTGGCAGAGATTGCAAATTGAGAAATGCAGGCCCTGCAGCTGTACATGCACCACCAGAGTACCAACACCACCACTTGCTTGCCAATCAGCTGCACAGTCATGCCAAAATGCCAAAAAAATCACAAAGCTGTAGAGTGTGATTAGGCTGCAAATGGGTTTCTTGTAGACAGACAATTAAAGGAGAATTTGGAGAAACTAAATGCTGTGTGTCCGGAATACATGCCTGGAATCCAATAACATTCCACTGGAGTATTTCCATGGTAAAAAAGAGATTAGTGGATGGTCTTTATTTTTTCTTCTTTACTTTGGCTGATTTTGGACTGACAATGTGAAATTTGCCATCCTCTGAGAACTTCTCTGAAGCATGGGTGTCTGAAGATCCCCTTAGGCTCACTGAGCAAGATCAGGATTTCATTGAGGGTGTGTGACTACTCACCCTCAGGAATGATTTCTTTCAATAAACAATACTGTGTGGCTACTGCTGGTGGACTACTCGTGAGCAGGTGTCTGCACAGCAGATGTTTAGTCCATGCAGGTGTGGCATGAGACAGTAGAGGAGAGCTTGCTGTTAAGTTGGTCTGCATTGAAGCATGTACCACAGGAACATGTATGGCAACAACAGTGGCAACAGGAATGTGGCAGACTGCTGATGTATAACCTGTGGTGGTCCAAGGTTTCAGATGGGCAAAGCAGCAATGTGCTTCAGGAAATATGAGGCGTTCTTTGATGCGCAGCTTCTGTATACACTTTTCATCAAGAAACTTCGAACACTGTTGCAAGTTGGATGGATGATTCTCTACACAGTTAATACAGTAAGGGTCATGGGTACACGCTGTGCCCTCATGGTATGATAGGCTACAATACATACAAAGGGCAGGATGGGTGCACAAGGTCTTAGTATGTCTGAACTTCTGGCACTGAAAACAGTGCACTCGTAGCCACAGAAGATATACTCTGGTAACTGAGTACCCTTAAAGGTGAGGAACACTGTGCATAAGGGATACTCTTTGCCTCCTGCTTTTGAGTGAGGCAGTATGCTTGACATACCTATTGGTCTGAGAGGCAGATATTTCCTCATTTGAGAGATCATTCAGACTAGAGGTGATGACAACTCCCCTACATGAATTGAGTGATTTGTGCAGGCCTATCTGGGTGGGGTAGGATCCCAACAAACTAACTTTCAACAATTTCTGGGACAGTCTGCAGTAATCACCTCTATTAAACATGTATCATCTAAAACTCTAGTCACATTCCTCACAGGGCCACGGTCTTGTCAACTACCCATTTTATAAAGAAGAGGCTAAGTTCCTTAACCATTTTTCCATTGCATGTCAAACTCAAAACCAAAAAAGTGTTGAATTAAGTATGTTGGCGCAAATCCATTTTGATAAAGAACCCCTTCCAAAGCCATCAGCATCAGCCTGCCATTCAGAGATTAAAGATAAAAGACACCAAATCTCTACAGTCTGTGCCGTCATGGAGGACCCTCCAATGGCCAATCTCAAAACATACTTCAGAAGAGCTACCCTCCAATTGCCACTGCTTGTCCACATGGATAAACTGTTTCAATGCACACCCCGCCTTTATGCCCCTATCACAGGAATAACTGCCTATGGTTCCCCAATTTAGGCTGTGCCTGTGTATAATAGACATGGATTCAGGGGACTTGTGGTTGATCACACAGGGGTGCCATCAGAGTTAACATGTCCAGTCGGTGGCACTAACCCAATGGCACATAGCCATCGGGGAATTAACACAGATCATCACCTCAGAGAGCAAAGTGGGTGTACATGATGGTGTAGATAGGCTCTGCACTTAAGGCTACACATGAGGGCGGTGTGAAGGGTCCACCCGACGTTCACGCCTGAGACCTCTGTGGAGCACACATGTTGGGTGTCACGCTGAAACTGAGGGAAAGAACCACAGAGATAGAAAAGATCCCTGCTGGTGAGGCAGGAGTTAATAAACCTAAGACCTTACAAACAAATAATCATAATAAGCCTACAAGAGGAAGAGGGTGATCAAAAGTAGCAGCAAAAGTAGCTAAACATGGCACTGTTGATGAAGGTGGAAGTAATGAAATGGTGATGAGTGGTTCAGGAACCCTTGTAATACAAGAACTGAGATGCCTCAGTGCCACAGCACAGAAATAATAGTATTGTAGTATTCCACTGGATGAATACTAATGAACGAATTAATGAAAAGCATGTTATATAACTTAATTTTACTGTTATATTGCAACTAAAACACAAATATCTATATTATGTTTTTATACAAGTAGATATATTCTATATATTTTCCTATAATCTGATTGTACCTGTAACATTATCTAATTTTTAGTTTTCTATGAAAAAATTATGCAAAATAGTAATATTCTAAGCCACTTGTTCTACAGCAGAATACACATATACATTGCATAAATTCCTGCAGCTCAGTAAAGTGAGAGCTAAAATAATTTAGTGATGTTTAACTTAAGTTTCAGCAGCACTCAAAAATAGTCATCACTAATAAGCAGGGAAGAAAAGGAGAAAAATTCTGACAAAATATAAAATTATTTTTCCAGAATGCAGACATTACACTTTATAAACATTGACTTGCCCATGGAAAATTTTTTATAACTATGGATTATGTTTTTGTATATTTTTCGTAAGTATTTAACACTTACAAAAGGAGTTCATCATTTGGTCCTTTGTGAAGGCTGCGGTTTGGCCCACTAACTTTCATCAAGTACGGTGACTTGTACTCTTTATCCTCTGTTGTACTTGTTCCACGTGATACTCTGCAAATAAAGACATACAATATACATATGTGGAAACCTAATAAAGCGAAATGATTAATAATAATAATAATAATAATAATAATAATAATAATAATAATAATAATAATAATAATAATAATAATAATAATGATGATGATGATAATGATGATAATGATGATGATAATGATGATGATGATGATGATGATGATCATAATAATAATAATAATAATAATAATAATAATAATAATAATAATAATAATAATAATAATAATAATAATAATAATAATAATAATAATAATAATAATATATTAAATTGGCTTGAAGTACATGAACTTCACTAAAACCTACCTATTTACCTTGTATAACTGGAAACATATTTTTGAGATAGTTACCCAATCCTCAGCTAGATTGCAACTACCACATCATCCTCTTCAATTACTTGGGCTTCTTCCAAGCGTCACCAGTAATCCAGTAACAGGAGAGGATGATGCACAGAGGATGGGACAACTATCCTTGAAACATATTTCTGATTACACAAGGTAAACATTTAGTTTTTAGTGAAGTTTGTATATTTAAATCTATCAGTGAAATACATATAATTAATGAAATACAATTAGGGTGATTCCATAGGTTTCCAGCCTGACCATGAAAATGAGTGCAAAAGTGAAAATGCCTAGGAGAGGAACTAGTGACTTCTGTCAGGATGCACATACATTAATAGCCTCAGTCAAGTGGTGAGTAAGTCGTGTGCTGTCCTGCTGACGTGGATAAAATCAAGTGCCAGGCATTGATAAGGTTCCTGACAAAAGAAGGGCTTGAGCCAGTCCTTCAAATACCACTTGGATACTTCTAATTAATATTATTAAAAAGAGAATTTTTGTTAAATTATTGGGCATTAGGAAGGAGAGATAAACTCTATAAGTGGGGTATGAGCCCATTAACTGAAATAAAACTTAATTTTCTTTTTTCCAATAAGTAATTTTAAGTTCTTCATGGAGTTCATGGTGATTGTTCCCCTTCATATTTCACAGAGAAGAAATGGACTAAACCATTTCATCTGGGCAGAGAGAGTATCATTGATGATCCACATGTTGGTGACCCGTTGAGATGGTAACTGAGGAAACCATTGCTATTGTTGAAGGTGAAGTGCTGAGTGAAAGGCAGCTGAAACTTGGGGAAATCTTGCAAAGTTGAGGCTATTTAAAACAACCACTATTTTCTGTATAATTCATAATTGTTTGCACATGAAAAAGTTCAATGCAAGGTAGGTACCAGACTTCTCTCTGCAGTTCAGAAGGAGCAGCGCGAGACTTGTTGCACATCTTTTGCAGCCTTGCCATGGCAACCAGAAAGAAGTACTGGAAACCGTTGTTACAGGGGATGAAATCATGTTATGTATTATGACTCTCTGTCCAAAAGAGAATCTCTTGAATGATGTAAACCAGGTGAAGCTCCACCAAGATCGGTAAAGGTCATTCAATCCACAAGGGTCATGGCAACAATTGCCTGGGATTCCAGAGGAATTCTCTTAGTGGGATTTCAAAGAAAAGAATACCATTGTGGACACATAATATTATGCTTCAGTTTTGCAATAAATATTGCGGTTGTTAAATGGTGTTTGTCTCCTCCAACATAATGCATCAGTGCACACTGTAGCAACTGCAAAGGCTGCAGTATAGGAATGTGGTTTCTGAAACTGGCCACCCACTCTACAGTGCAGATCTAGCCTCCAGTGGCTACTACCTTCTCTCCAAAGTAAAGAAAGATCTTCACAGAAGGAAATTTGAATAATAATAATACCATAACAAGAAGAAGAAGAAGTTAAAGCTGCGTAATGGGATGCTTTGCCAATAAAGAAACAGATTACTTTTTCAAAGGCATGCTTTATTGCAACCAGATATGGAAGAAATATATCTAAATACAAACAAGTACACCGTGGCTTACCACAAGGTGCAGTGCTCAGCACAACACTTTTTAATATATTTATTAACAATCTGCCACAACAAATACAAGAATCAGGTGTGAAGTGTGCACAATTTGCTGATGACTTAGTAATGTGAACTTCAAAACCAAAAAGCAACAGTACAGAACTAGAAAAAACCATGCAACAATCCTTAACCAAATTACAAAGGTGGACCAAAGAAAATTTAATGACTGTTAGTACAACAAAATCAAACTACCAAATCTTTTCACTAAGAAAAAAACCACTAAAAATAAAACTAAATTTTGAGGGTCAACAATTACCAGAAACAAAGGAAGCAAAGTATTTAGGAGTTACATTTGATACCAAACTTACATGGACCAAACAAATAGAAAATGTAATACAAAGAGCAGAGAGGCGCCTTTCACTGTTAAAACGTCTAACAGGGATGAAGTGGGGATGTTCCAGAGCAACTCTTAACACAACATACAATGTATATATTGGTGCTGTTTTTATAAAGATTATTGCATAGCAGCAGGAATAATGTTCTTACTGAAAGATGAAATACTGTGATAGCAGACGCGATTCCTATCTTCAGGGTCGTGGTTACAGAATGGAATGCATAAATCAATGTTCCTTTATCACAACTTATTTATTCATTAACACTTCGTTATTTTACACTCTCAGCACCGTATTAATTAATCAAAGACTTTCACAATTATGATTTAGTAGAATCTACACTGGATAAAAGTTTGGTGAAAGTTCCATGTTCACACACTACCAAAAAACACGTCCTTTCATCTTGAGCACACAGACGCTAATGAAAATAGTCCTTGGCGTCTCTCTGACGCAACACCGCCATTTTTTTTGTATTCATCCGCGCAAATAGTTTTTATTGGTTGAACACAAAGTGACAAGAAAACATTGACTATCCTGAATATTAAAAATAAGTCCCTGATACACCCAAACAAGAACTAGAAATTTATACACTTTTTAAAAAAAAAACATTTACATGAACGATTTTCTATCAGGGCCCAATATTCTGTCTCATATGCCCCTTGTTTTGTTTTTCAAATTGTCACCTATATTTACAATCTTGAAACACAATACAATACTTCTCCCTACTACTCTGATTTAATCACTTTGTACAATATTTTTTTTTTTTTTTTTTTTCTTTACAGTCTTCTTCGCTGTTTGTCTTTGTCTTTTGTTTTGGCATGATACAGCATGTCTTTATAAATTTCACATATTCAATTACTACCCAATACATTCAGTTATTATACAATACATATTCAGTTATTACACAATACACATTCAGTTTTTTGCATAACACATTTAGTTATTACTCAACATATTCAGTTATTACACAATATATCCAGTTATCATACAATACATATTCAGTTATTATACAACACATATTCAGTTCTTATACAACACATACTCAGTTATTGTACATTTGACATTGACACAAATATAATTTAAGTATATCATGGTTTATTATGTGGTTTTTTGACTTGTATTCATTGCTATGAGGAGAGAAAAACAGGATACAAATTTTGAGCTAATGATTATGATCATGTTTATGGCAATATTTTATTCAGTTCTTTGCCTTCTTTGTCTTGTAAGTTTATTATGTATAGGCAGGTTGTTGAGTCGGTTCTTAAACTCTGATGTTACTAATGGTACTATTTAATTGGGTTATTATTTATTGTTGTTTGGTTCAATATTTCTTCGAGCTTAGCATTGGCTATATTCATCTTAATTCATGGGCATTGTTTTTCTGATTATGGTTTTCCTCACTTCACTAATTGTCACTTCTTTGTCTCTTATTTCTGTAAGAGAAAACTTCTATACTTATAATTATTCTGCAATTGTGTTATTTTTCTTCTCAATTTACCCTCGACATCTTTGTGTCGAAATATTATATCTTTGTCATCATAATTGATTCCTTTTTATTTTTGTTCCTGACATCCTTATGTCAAAAACATATTATCTTCCGTCGCTATAATTCATTTATTTAATGACAATCAGTGTCCTCATCTGTCTTTGTTGACAATGCTCTTTGTGGTCGATATAGCCAATGACTATGTTGATTTTCTTCCTTGTTGTAATTCCTAATCTGAACATAATTTTCTATAAGTAACCCATTAAAAATTGTTATCTTCCTTCATCTCTACTACTCCTGCCTTACACATTCGTTGGCAAAGACTATTTGGTCCTTTCTTTGTATGGCTTTAATTTATTTTTATGGTATCTTCCTACCAACTTGCCATTTGTATTCTGTAGCTCATACGTGTGGTCACCCAGCTGTTTTGTTATGACCAGTGGTTCCATCTCTCTCTTCGTGTAGCCATCATGGCGTCGATGTCAATTGTAAATTGCTGAGATTATGTTGTTTGTCATTCACTCGGTTGGGACGAACTTAGTTGTTGTAATTTCCCTGAGTGTTGGTGGTGGTGGTTGTTTCTGTATTTTGTGCAGCATCTGCCCTATTTGGCACATTTTCATCTACTTCCTGCTGTCTTAGGTTGTTAGTGTACCATTGGTCTCTGCCCCTTTGGCGTGAACCTCTGTCATATGACGGTCTGTGGTTGTTCAAGTGTTCCCTACTGAATCGTATGTGATTCACTTGATGGGTATGGTCTCCTGGTCTTCCACGATCATATGTATATGTTCTGTATCTCGATTCACCATTCGGTATTGTGTCGTGGTACCGCTGTCTTGTGTTCTCCATCCTCTCGCCATGATTATGTGGTTGTGGGAAATGGTGTGCCCCTCTCCCCCTTTCATGGGTACTCCTAGTATTTCTATGTTCTCCCTCACTCTGGTTGTTCGTAGCCGTGCTCCGGTTTAAGATGGGTGAGTTTGGGTGACCATTCCTATATCTATGCTCATTAGGCCGACCATTTTGTGTTTCGAATGCTGTCAGCAATTCTATCATATCTGCAAAATCTACTAGCCTCGCAACAATTAACCCTGTTCTCACTGTGTCTGGGAAATGTCTTGTTATGCTGGTAATTAGTTCTGCTTCCGACAAGTTGGGGTCTAATAGCTTTCCTTTGTTGGCTATTTTCATAAAATAATCGACTAGCGATAATCCTTTGGTTGGATCATATCTACCTGTCGCTAGCTCTACCCTAGTTTGGTTTTGCTTAGCTGGACCCCAATACCTTGATAGGAATAAATTTCTGAATGAGCTATACGACTCATGACCAGCTAGTGTTAACCTGAGCCATTCTAACGCCTTGTTTTTTAAGCTTTTCTTAACTATCATCATCCTAAGCTCATTTGGTATCCTTTTCACTTTAAAATATTCTTCCATCTCTTTAACAAAGAGTTTTGGATCGTCTCCCTTCTCCTCGTCAAATGTAGGTGGTGTGATTTCATGTAATATGCTGTTGGTGTAACATGTGTTGTGTGTCGTGTCATTGTTTGGTTGTGAACCTCTTTCTCTGTATGGTGAGTCAACATTTTGTACATTATTCAAGTAACTCTCATCTTGTGCATTACTTACATCTAAATCATCTTGCCTTTGTAATGCATTCACAACATCATTTACATTAGCCAAACTTTCTTTCCCTTTTTTCATTTCTTCACAAATTGATTTTAAGTCATTCTTTATTTCTAAGTGGCTCTGTTTCATATCATTTATAGCATCCTGTTGTGAATGCATCACATCATTCATTGTCTTAATTTTAGGAATTATAATTTGTTCTACAGTTTCATTAATAATGTCTTTCTTTACTACCTCAATCTCTTTCCTTAATTCCTCAGTTATTTCTGCTTTTACATTTGTAATCTTACAGTCTACACTTGCATTACATTCTGTTATTTCCTCTCTACACCTAACAATTTCTCCTTCTAACACAATTTTATTCTCTCTCATCTCTGATTCTATCTTTCCCATCCTATCTCCTACGATTTCTATCCTAGCTTCTAAGGCTTCCTTTGTTTCATTTAAGTTTTTATGTACTAATTTTAAATTAGTTTCCATTACTTTCATATTTTCTTTACACTCCTGTCTTCCTAATTCTATTTTCTGTTCTAAGTTCTGTCTTCCTAATTTCATTTTCTGTTCTAAGTCTTTTCTCACTTCCTCCATTTTCTGACCTATCTCTTCCTTATTCTGTTCCAGTTTCTGACCTATACTCTGACCTAAACTTTGTTCTATGTCCTGTTTTAATTCTGCATTATTTTGTTCCATTTTCTGACCTAATTCTACCTTGTTTTGTTCCATTTTCTGTTCTAGTCTTTCAAACATGATCATTAATAACCTTTGGTCTTTGCTTATTGCTAGCTGTTCCTCTCTTTCTAATTCTACCTGATAACTAGGCCTATCTGCCCCTTCCCCCACTCCTGTTTCTATCTCTTTTCGCGACATTTTAATTTCTTTATCCAATTCACTTAAGGTTAAAAGTCCCACTACTTTGCCGCTTCTCAGTAACATAAAAAATGGAAATAAAATGTATGTGAAAACAAAAAATTTTGATCCTACTTCTTTTTCCGTTGGTTTTTCGTCCAGTTATTTACGTCTCCTGGGCAGTTGGCTTCGCTAGATGATCTCCGGTGTTTTTCCCACGTTGATTCTCCGTGTATCGATGTTCTGTTGGTGATATCAAACGATGGTCTAATGGCGTCTTTTTCCTGCGCGATGGGATGGCGTCATTTGGTGTTTATTGTAATTTCAATTTTCGTAATTTTGCATTCCATTCTAAATTCGCGCCCCACATTGGGTAAGCCATTTTGGTGCTGTTTTTATAAAGATTATTACATAGCAGCAGGAATAATGTTCTTACTGAAAGATGAAATACTGTGATAGCAGACGCGATTCCTATCTTCAGGGTCGTGGTTACAGAATGGAATGCATAAATCAATGTTCCTTTATCACAACTTATTTATTCATTAACACTTTGTTATTTTACACTCTCAGCACCGTATTAATTAATCAAAGACTTTCACAATTATGATTTAGTAGAATCTACACTGGATAAAAGTTTGGTGAAAGTTCCATGTTCACACACTACCAAAAAACACATCCTTTCATCTTGAGCACACAGACGCTAATGAAAATAGTCCTTGGCATCTCTCTGACGCAACACCGCCATTTTTTTTTGTATTCATCCGCGCAAATAGTTTTTATTGGTTGAACACAAAGTGACAAGAAAACATTGACTATCCTGAATATTAAAAATAAGTCCCTGATACACCCAAACAAAAACTAGAAATTTATACACTTTTTTAAAAAAAAAGCATTTACATGAACGATTTTCTATCAGGGCCCAATATTCTGTCTCAATATAAAGCCATTATTTATTTACTGCAGCGAAGTTCTTGTAACAGCAAACACAAAAAAAATTCAAATCTTTCAAAACCAAAGTCTGAGATTAATTACAGGTGCTATCAAAACCACACCAATACCAGCTATGGAAATACTAACCAACCAATACCCCATTGAATATGAAATAGAAAAAGCGGCTCTTATTCAACATGAAAAGTTGATCAAACTCCCTTTCAATACATGGCACAAGAGAAATGCTACACATACACTAAAGACTCAGGAGAGCTTTCTTTCCAAAATTCAAGACATCAAGAAAAATGTACACCTTCCTAATTCAAAGGAAAACTTCATATCTAAAGTCAACCCGACACATACATTAGACATCACATATTATTCACACCTGACAGAAGAAGTTAAGAAAAGTGATACTCCAACTAGTGTTCTAAAATTATTGGCATTAGAGACAATCCATACTAGATTTCCAGAACATGAATGACTCCATATTTATACTGATGGATCACTGATATCAAACCAAGATGGAGCAGGTGCTGGAGTCACATGTCACCTCTTTTCCTATTACAAATCTTTAAGTTATGGAACTACGAACTTTGATGGAGAAATTGAAGCAATTCGAATGGCCCTACAAAATCTTTTGTACAGAATTTCACATTTTCAGCAAGCAGTTATTCTCTCAGATTCCAGGGTAGCAATTATAGCAATTACTTCCAAGATGTCACCAAAAAACCAAACAATTATAGAATGTTGGAAAATCCTTACCCATCTAACAGCACTTCAAAAACACCTAGTCTTCCAATGGATACCAGCTCACTGTAAACTGAATGGTAATGAGAAAGCCGATTTTCTTGCAAAAAAGGGTACCAGCGGTGTACAAAAATCTATAGTTAATCTACCATTTTATGCAGCTAAAAGACTAGTCAACTCTGAATTCAAAAAAATTATTGCAAAATATTACTATGAAAAATCAAAAAATAAAAGATGGGAACTACCAAACATTCAAACAGTAATTCCTGAGTGTCCTCGAAAAACAGCAGTGGCAACCTTCAGGTTGATTACAGGACATGATTGTCTGGCAAAACATTTAAACAGAATTGGGATATATTCTTCACCACTCTGTCCTCTATGTGATCTGCAAGAGGAAATGGATCGAGACCACCTTCAAATATGCCCGGCCACTTCTAGTGTCCCATCCATCAGTGAAAAATATTGGAGAGCAAGAGGATTAATGACTTCATTGTCAGAAATCCAGCATTAGCTAACAACAGCTTTTTCAAAGGCATAGAGTTGTTAGTCCACAGATATCAAAAGTGTACTGAAATAAAAGGTGATTATTTTCAAAAACAGCATTGTTGTTTTATTTTCACAAATTTAAAAAAAGTAGTCAGGTCGGAAACTTTTGGAACCTACCTCTACAATTTTATCAGTCAAGACTTGTTAATTTGTTTTAGTGGTGTTTAATGCCCCTTTGAAATACACATGGCAACATAAACAATGTGATACATAAAATTAAATAATTGGAAAAGGATATTTCGGAAGGAAGCATTCAAGGCCTAAGTTTAGAAATCTCCCTGGCATTTACTAACAGTTAAGAAAAACTAAGGAAAACTGGGAAAAAAACCTTCAAGGAGGATGGTCCTGGTAGGTTTTGAATTGCAGACCTCCCAATGACAGATCTGTACTTTAACATCTCAGCTACCTGTGTCAGTAAGAGGGTAAGAGGAGCTTAGGTTTTTAATGCCTTTTATGGTGAATAATGAATTGTTACATAGCTCTAAGATAGGTTTACTACAGTAAATGTTTTATATGGAACTTGAGTTGCTTAAATATTTTAAATTATTCATAAGTCATAGAATAATAATTGCATTTCTGTAATATTTATAAAACCAGTGAGTTACTGATAGCTCCTAAACTGGAGCAGAAGAAAGGAAATGCAGCATTAAGAAAGAGTACGGTGATACACAGCACAGATCTAAAAAGCAAAGATGTGTACTAAGCATTATGCACAGTGTAGTTTTCTGCATTGCTTCAATAGATACCAACAACGAAAGGTAATCTGGGATTTGTGAAAACATTTGTTTCACGTATTTGTTAACTTATAAATTGAGAAGTGAGAACCGGGGTCTGTATCTAAGTATTCAGCTACTTTGTCATTTTACATTAAATAGCTCCAGGGGCTTAAAAATTTGCTATTTTGCTTTTTTTCAATTTTACTGTGAAAAATTATGACTAGCAGCTGCGACTAAAGAATATAGATGGAAGCAATACAGGACAACTTCTCTTTTTTCCTTACTTTACTTTCTCTCTCTCTCTCTCTCACTCACTCACTCACTCACACTCACTCACTCACTCACTCACTCACACACACTCTAACACTCACTCACACTCACTCTCACTCACACTTACTCTCACTCAGACTCACACTCACTCTCACACTCACATTCAGACTCACACACTCACTCTCACACACACTCACTCTGTCTGCCTCTTTCTTTCTGTTTTCTTCTTTTTCCTTTTTTGTTTCTTTCTCCTCTTTGGGAGTTCACATACACACAACCACATTGGCTTATCAGGAATTCAATATTATGCTGCTGTGGATTTCTCTATTTCTAGCATATCATTTCTGGGATACAGATTCACTACTAAATCACTAGAAAATTAAATAAAATGAATAAAAATTACCCAAAATGCAACTGAATTAACCATTTGCAAAAAGATATTAATACATAAAAAGCAGACCCAACTGATCAATTACACATATTCAACAAACAGTTAGTGGATCACAGTTTATAACTGAGGCTATAAGCCTGTGAAATATTTCAAAGGTAATCTGTTACAATCGCGAAGTTTGAGTGTAAGACTATTCAAAATTTTTAGTTCTTCCGGGCTTGTAGGCCGTGGTCTAGAAGGCATGGTAGATACCAACACCTTATTATTCGGCCATGATGTCAACCTTAAAGAAACCCGAGTCCTGTCTTCTACAGTTAACTACTATGCCCGACTACAAAGGGAAGCCATAGAAATCTACAAACACAAAGACAACTTCAATCCCAAAGAAGAAATACTACGTGTACATAAAGCATGGATACCGGTTTTAGATAAGCTTTCAGACATACACAACAGTTATAATAAAACCCCACCTACAACTGGCCAATCACTACCATAGCCAGCACAACAATGCCCTGCCCACCCCCACCCATATAAATAACCTTAACAGACGTTAACGGTCATTACTTCCACTACTTCTCTGCTTCCACATTCAAACTCTGACCAGTGCAGACGGAGGACTGTGTTACCCTGATGATGCCAAGCGCAGTACTTGGCGAAACGTTGGTATCTACCATGCCTTCTAGACCACGGTCTACAAACCCGGAAGAACCAAACATTTTGAATAGTCAAGACACCGGCCATGAAAGCCTAAATACATATATTTGAGTGTACAATTCATTTATTGTTATGTTTTAGTATTATTATACTTCATTGTGTTTTCCCAAACAGTTGTATTTGGAGATAGTACTTAAAATTCTCTAAAATAAGTACAATATGCTCATATCAAAATGTAGATATTTCAGTAAAGCAAAGTGTGATGTAACTATAAGAAAACATTTTTCATATACAGAAACATTCTCAACAAATAGGATTGCTTCAATGGATCACAATAAATACATGTTATGAAACATCAGTATTGCATCTTCAGTATTCCCTTTGATAACATCAAAAAGCTCCCTTGTAAAAGTTGGATATAAACTTATGATTCTCATCTCACAAAATACTGATTTTATTTGAGAGGTAGAACTGGAACTTAAAAATTCAATGCCACAACTGGGATTTGAACCACAGACCTTCCGCTTACCAGGCGGCTGCTCTACCACTGAGCTATTGTGACAAACTGCCAGAATGGCATTAAATTCTCAAACCAGTTCGTATTTCTCCTGGTAAGTCACCATTGGGGTAATTTGTCTCTGATGTGAGACTGCCTTTGTGGTTTACCAGGAGAAATACGAACTGGTTTGAGAATTTAATGCCATTCTGGCAGTTTGTCACAATAGCTCAGTGGTAGAGCAGCCGCCCGGTAAGCGGAAGGTCTGTGGTTCAAATCCCAGTTGTGGCATTGAATTTTTAAGTTCCAGTTCTACCTCTCAAACTTTGCCCACACACGGCTTGTGTGTTTAAAACACCAACATTAAGTTTGTTGGCATAAATAAATAATAATTACTGATTTTATTGTTTTTAGAGATTTCATGCACAGAATGAGTCATCCATTTAACTCCACACCAATTGTCCTTCATTTTGAAAAGTCCTTCTCCTAAAATGTACAAAAAAGAACATTTCAAAACTTGATTTTAGTAATAAAACATTTTCGTACATATCTATTTAAAGTTGAAGTTAATGATTTGATTAAGTATCTTCTGTTAATTTGTTTTACGATTCTTTTACTTAAGCGCATCAGCATAAAATGTACAAAGAAAGGGAGGACAACTATTTTCTACTTTTTTGAGGGTTGTGAAGGGAAACATTAATAGCTACTAATACTTAACTTGAAAGAAAAGATTAAACTGATTTATTGACTAACTTTGGCACATCTTTTTTCCCTTTAGAACGTCGGTTTTGGCTCTTCTCAAGTTTCTCAGGAGTGGCTTTCTTGGATACTGTGGGAGACTGACCTACAACTGCATCTGGCTCAATTGATAGCTTCTGAGGTACAGGTTGAGGCTCCTCTGGCTTGCTGTAAAACAAAGTACTTCTTTATGCTAACCTGATATATAATTTTACATCTCAACTCATATCCAGAGTAAAATATTTTGCCACTGAGTGCTTCAAATGAAGCAAGTGATACTCAACTTCAGAAATACAAATTGAATTATACCTAAATAACTTACTTTCAATGTTCAAATGAACTGAATCATAAAAAACAATACTCAGATAAACATGTTAAACAGTGCAATGTGGGATTGCTGTAGTGATGACTTTATATCATTAATTAAACAGGTAGGGTAGTGCTAACAGATAAAGGTAGGAGGCAGATAAGGAGCACAGTCCAGTGAAATGAAGCTGGCACTTTGTAGCACAAAGTTACAATTGTGTAACTTTTGTATTAAAGAAATGTTTTCAAGATAGTGAACATTTTTTAAATATAATTATAATTATAGTTAACACCAGCAGTAAGTTTGTTGGCATAAAAAATATGTCAATTTACCATCTATAGGTTATTTAAACCTGGAATATAAAGTACTTAAATTGTTGATCGCCCCTGGGGTACGTATCTCAAATGTGAGATTCCCAAGTGATCTACTAGGTAAAATCGGTTAAGGAATTTAACGCCATACTGGTAAGTTGTCATGGTAGCTCAATGGTTAGAGCAGCCACACATGAAGCGGAAGATCTGTGGTTCAAATTCTGAACATTGAATTTTTCAACCCTGATTCTACCTATCAAATAGTTAAATCATGGAAATTTGAAGATCAAGGTAGCATAGTGTTTGGAAGGAAGTTAGGTAAAGCTTTGATGATATAGATTAGGCTAGAAATTTGGGCTAGTTTTAGAAATGAGTTCTTTAAAACTATACAGAATAACTAAAAATAATCGGGTGGGAGAAATACTGTTGTAAAATTTGGGAAGGAAGGATTTGCATGGATGCATAAGGAGCACTGTTTTAAAAGGATTTGAGATAAGATAATGGGGAAGGACGTACTATGTATATGTGTAGGGTCTGACAGTTTACTGTTTATTAGAATGTGATGGGGTGGAGAGATGAAGGGAAGGTATAAGGGAAATAAAATGCAACAAATTACAGAAAAAAAGTTATAGCACTTAAAATGTTAACTGGTATTGGGAAAAACAGAGATAAAAAGATGGAGAACATCATCATCATTACAGACAAGGATTGGACCTCCAGACTCTGTTCTGAGACTCAGTGTTGGTCTGAACATCATCTTTCTGGCTTCCAATATGTGGGAGAACTTTTGGGAAAAGTATGGGAGAAATAGATTACAGTAGTTAAAAAGGATGAGAGACTTGATAAAACAATTAAATAGAGGAATATAAATAGAGCATGCTTCACTAAACAGGTAATCCTGTTTAAAAACGGATATTAGACTTATTAGATTATAACTGATAGTTGTAACAATAAAAATGTTTGTTATTTTGTATTTGTATCTTATGAATTGTATTACAGGTAAGAATAAATATTCAATTCAATTTAACTTTGCTTGGCTAAGGAAAGATATGACACTTTGTCCACTGTTATGAACTTAGTTGAAGGCTTTAAGCTTCCCAATAATGGGAACCATAATGACAACGGCAATGAGAAGCAAGGCAGCACTCAACATTTTGGTTCACAACAGCCTGGCAATAAGAATGACAAGATATCAGAAAATGGACATTGGGACATTCATATCTTTTTTCTAATTGACCAATGATATTTTTTCTAGCTTGTGACTAGAGAGAGCTCTAGTACCTGTTTCATGGCATGGCCACCTTGATTCATTTCTACAGTGAAAAGTCTAATAAGTACAGTATGAATTTAATATGCTATGCCTGCTAATGAGAATAGAAAGTTAGAATTTGACCAAGTCTTCTTTCCTGTTCCTGGGGTTCAGGAAATCTGCCTGCTGATTGTGAACACTCCCATTTAAATACATGTATTTCAAGTTTCTCATTCTGGTTATTGTTACTGTTGTCAGTGGTTCTGAACCAGACTTTAAGGGGTAAGCACTACTCTTTGTTAATTTATGGTTCAAGGAAAAGACATGGTGTCAACTGTACATTTAGATTTTTCTAGCATCTTTTCCTTTTATTCACTTTACTAAGTACGAATTGAGGCATTTAAATGTATGTATATTAATTGGCTAGATAAGTTAGCTTTAATACACTTGTTTTTATCTTACATTGCTAAAACAATGTTAATATAGAACAATATCAGATATATTGAAAACTGAGTTAGATAGAAACACAGAACATCACTTACATGTAATTAGTCTTGACTGGTTTCAAGAGCTTAACTTGCTCCCATATCAGAATTAACCAACTGGTTCTTGTTGATATTGTTTGATGTATGGTTGGTTGAGATAACATCTAGCGGTGAGCCGATAAACTTCCATAAAGGAAGTTCCAGTTCTACCTCTCAAACTTTGCCCACACACGGCTTGTGTGTTCAAAAACACCAACAGTAAGTTTGTTGGCATAAATAAATAATAATTTCCATAAAGGGTTTTGTGGAGGCAAATCAAAGTTCATTACGCGGAGCTTGTTTTTATTATATGAATTTTTTCCCAAGCATCCAACTCTGCAGCGTGTTTTGTAACTTTTAAAAGTTTTATGTTCGGCGTAATGTTGTGGTTGGATGTCCAAAAATGGTGTGCAACTGCAGATTTATCCATTTGTTTGCATTTGATGCATCTCATCTGGTCAAAGGACCAGATACCACAGAACAAAAAAGCGGGAATCTATCAAATCAGTTCCCCAGATTGTGACCAGATTTACATAGGGAAAACCAAGAGGAATTTAAAAACCGGGCTAAAATAACACACGTGGTGCATCAAATACAAACAAATGGATAAATCTGCAGTTGCACACAATTTTTCGACATCCAACCACAACATTACACCAAACATAAAACTTTTAAAAGCTACAAAACACGCTGCAGAGTTGGATACTTGGGGAAAAATTCATATAATAAAAAACAAGCTCTGCATAATGAACTTCCACAAAACCCTTTATGGAAGTTTATTGGCTCACCACTAGATGTCATCTCAACCAACCATACATCAAACAATATCAACAAGAACCAGTTGGTTAATTCTGATGGGAGCAAGTTAAGCTCTTTAAACTGGTCAAGACTAATTACATGTAAGTGATGTTCTGTGTTTCAATCCAACTCAGTTTTCATTATAATTTAGATTCACTTCACTGTAACTAGCTTATAAAAAGATATGTGAATATAAGATATATTATAAAACCACTTCTAGAAAGAATATTTTCTATGCAACAACTACATTTAAAGCTACAATTCCAGTGTATTTAACATTATAATACATAGAAAAGTTTCAAGTCCTCCTAACCTTTCTTTTGTTGCAGCAGCCGTTTCTGCAGCCTTAGTTTTCTCTTCTTCCTGCACCATTATATTCAGTATCTGTTTTGCTCTGTCTTCATCAAAGTCTACACTGTCCAGTGCAATTGTTATTACACGTTCTGGTATATCTGGGTAATGTTCTTGTAGCCTTGTCTTCACTAAAATAAATATTATGTGTCAACAAAAGGTCAAATTCCTAATTCCATAAGCATGCCAAAAGATGTTATTTGAGACTAGCATAAGTGTTTATTTACTTTTTTGCTTTTCCTCAAGACTCTTCATGCGGGGTGGGGGTGTTGGTGTAGCTGATTTGGCTTCTTGCTGTATTCTTTGTTGCTCTTCTTCTTTCTTTCTTAGTGTGAGTCTTGGTGGAGGAGTGTCACGCTTTTCAAAGCCCATGGTGACCAACTTCTCTGTAGCTTTCTGAACATTGTTGTCTGAATTTGCCAAGATGTCCAATAGTAAAGTCTCCTCTGCTTTGGGGAAAACACTTTTCAAGTATCTGTAAAATACGCACATTTGTCGTTGGGAACATAGTTATGGAGTTAAATATAGGATGAAAATAATACCCAATTATGGAAAATGCATGGAATGCAAGAATAATAATCCAAGAAAAATATTAACAGCTTTCCTTGGTTGTAACAAATAGCAACAAGCATGCAAAGTATTTCCAAAGGTAAAGATAGCCTATGCTGAACATCATAATAATATTCTTATGTGCCTGAATGAGAAGTACTTATATTTTCACAGGATGTGGTACTTTAGTAGTATTCTGATTCAGTTTAATTTTAAGTTGTTTCCTGGATCTGATAATGGTTAGCTGTTTTCGTCATTATTCAATGCACCTAAACTTTACTAGCAAACCTTTACAGGCACAAAAAGTACTATTTATCAAAATTGTGTACATACTGAACACACATTAAAATGTGGACAGCTTATATAGAACTTGGGGGTGGGGAGTGATGTATCCAACTAGTCTTTTTACGTTGCAAGAATCAGCTCTTTTTCTTTTCATTCAGAACATTTATGTTAATTACAATTTCAGGGGAATATACCCTTAATACAATGAAAAAACTGGAGCTGCTAACAGTGAAGCAACAGAATCTAAAATAAAAACAACTTTAGAGACTAAAAGCTTCACTTATCTTAGTAAGTGCTGCAAGTTAATACTTGTTTGGATAGCTTTGAGAATAAGTTGAATGCAACTTGAAATTAGTCA
The DNA here is from genome assembly GCA_030765045.1 of Tenodera sinensis. NCBI lineage: Eukaryota > Metazoa > Arthropoda > Insecta > Mantodea > Mantidae > Tenodera > Tenodera sinensis. The sequence goes on along the minus strand of CM060961.1, from coordinate 67,341,484 downwards.
GCAGTACAACTTGCAATATTAATACGATAAGTGGAGCTTTTAGTTTCTAACTTGTTAATTTAGATTCTGTTGCTTCACGTTAATAGAGTCAATTTTCCTTAATTAATACAAAGTTTAATTCCTTTAGAACTGCCCTGTGGCATTTTCTGCTTTTCAGGCAAAGAGTTAATTAGGCTCTAAAATTATATTAACCTTTCCAAGGTAAAAAAGTGCTAAAAAAATGTTTATGCCAAAAATTTTAATAAAAGGTATCTTCCTCAGGCTCATTTGGGTTATATTATTAAATAAAGCTATCTATTCAAAACAGAGAATTACATTATGGAAAGCTGTCATAATAGCACATTGTGGAAACCACTACAAACCCCAATCCACTCTGAAATTTGAGCTAAAATATTAGGAATTACAACACCATGTCAAACAATGCGAACTTACTGCACAAATAAAATATCAGCATATCACGAAAGTACAATGAATACATGTTTGCTCATCTAGACTACATGTTACAATATAATACTTCAAAATCCCATGCACATTGCAATTAAGCTACAAGCACATCATGTGATACACCTCATTCAACATTCTACAATGTGACATATTCACTACACAAAATATTTTCATTTACAACATTCATAAAATACATGTCACTACCTAAGCATAGCCAATATTTTCTTTTACTATAATTATAAAAATCCTCCTGCAAACACATGTTTAATTTATAAAAAAAAACACATGCATAAAAAGCTACTTCAACTAGAAACATTTTCGTATGACACTAAACTGGTATAGCACCATTTTAAATGTGGAAAAACTTGTAAATAAAAAATCCCTACACACCTAAGGGCATCAACCAATGGGAGAACTTGCATTACTCCAGGGTCCAACATACCTGTACAGGGAAAGAAAAAAAAACAAAATGGATAAAAGAAAAGGAAAACTTAAAAATAAATTAAACAATGCTGCAAAACACTACACTGGACGTCAGGCATCTATTGCAGAACTACAACAGCAGCATATGTAGAAAATATCAGAGTTCCTCAAGTTTCAGTCTGAATTTTTTCACTGATACATTACTTTCCACAAGTGTAGGGCATTTTGAACTTGTATATACATGAAAATGCTGATCAATTAAATTAACTATGTGTATAAGATATAAAGTTCAATGAATTATTTTTATAGTTAGAGATATTACATTAAATACTAATATGCAATATCAACTATGCTTTTCAGTGAACTTTACATAAAATGGATCTTGCATTAGGGCATTGGGAAGTAAAAATGTTTAAACACAAAGATATGCAAAGTATGAGCATTTTCCTGCAGAAAAAACTTAAGTCATTCTTGCTCTTTACTATGTTAAGTAAACTTATATGAGTGATTGTAGCTGTCTATTCAACTACAGATTTTTATAGAGCACTTTAATCTTGTAGTAGTTCTACACATATTCATAGTCAGCACCAAAGTGGTTTTCTATTTCCTTTTAAGCTCTTTGAACTTAGGAATCACAAGGCCCAAGTACCTTCCTATAATCAGCAATATTACGTTATTCCCTCGCTTAACATGGACTTGCGCTACAGTTCTGGAATGGTCAACAATTTGCAGATTTACAGCCCCACTTGAGAAACAATGTTGGAAATTATCTGCATTGTCACCATTGGTCACAATGGTCTAGCCATGGTGCAAAATGCAATGCACATTGGCATTTATATAGTACTAGTGCAGTTTTTAAATACAACTCTCATTATGCAAGTGTAGACTTGCAATAAGGAAGTGGTCAATGGTCAATGTATTATGCAGATGCATGTATACTGCTGTCTCTTATAGCAATATTTCATATCTGTTTCATGACTCTATGGTCACCAATTGTGCCCGTTCTGCCATGATCAAAAACAGTGCTGACTTCCAGGGATAGTTTCCACAAATGTGCATAGGGTAGCAGCACACATGAACAAAACCAAATAGCAAGAGTATAAGTTCTTTGGACTTGAAGTTAATATGTTGACAGAAAATTAAGTTGGAAAAAAAGTGGTTATCAAGGAGTACATAACAGTTTATGAAGGATTGTTATATTATTTAACTAAATGGTACAATTTGAACGAAAATTCGTACAAAAGTGTCTATGCTTAATTTATGTGAGAAAAACATATTTCCATTCAATACTTTGGCCAATGTAGCAAGTAAACTTAATGTACAATATACAAATCAGTAATGTTGACAGTTAATAGGAGAACTAATTGTTAAGTTAAACCTGATATGATTTGCTTTTTCAGAAATGTGTATGCAACAAAAACATAATAAAGCAGAATTTTTATTTTCTCTACTGGTAAGTAGAGGAAGTATTGTATTCCATCCAAAAATTTGATGTCGAGATTTCACCGGAAATATATGTTTTGAGACCCCCTGAATCCAAATAAAGCATTTTTAGAAAAAGGTCCGTGTGTGTGTCTGTGGAAGGCATAACTCAAAAACAAAAAGTCGGTTAAAAACCAAAGTTGGTATTTACCTTTAATGTCTTTCAAGGATGTAACATGAAGATTTTGAGGAAAATCTAATTTTGATTTTCTTGAAAATGGCTCTTAACGATTTTGATTAAAATGTCATATGTTTGAGATATTTTTATGACAAATGAAATGTATATCTTGAATTTTCTGGCTATAGCCCCTGTAGTCGTATTTACTCTGAATGACTTTCACATAACTGGTAAACCGTTTGAGATAGACCAAATCATACTATACAAAAAATGTAGATCTTGCTAAAATACACAATTTATGTCTGAATAAATTTTCTTGTAGGGTGAACCATTTTGGAGATATTCCTTGTTATGTATGTGAGTTTCGGAAAACTTAGAACTTTTGTGAAATGGATCATCGTTGTTCATTTTTTTATATGTTAAGTGTGCAAAGAGAACAGAATCTCAAAGCTTTAAAACATTTGACTATCGCACAAAGCCTAGTGTATTCTAACATTCCCCTTGCACCTACAAGGAAATAAGCAATAAGAAAATTTGTGCAAATGTTTATCTCAACTAACATGAAGATATAGCAATAAGAGTTTTTAAGAATGGTTAGTACAAGAGTAGAGAAAGTCATGTGAGTGCAACACATCAGATTTTTTGAAGTAGTGTTTAATGTCCATTATTACAATACACAGCATCACAGATGGTGGAACTTATAATACATGAAATGAAATTATATTTGAGAAAGGAATTTTGGGAAGGAAACATGCCAGGCCTTAGTTTAGAGTACCTCCCCAGCATTTGCCAGCTATGAGGACTGAAGAAAACCTATAAAACTCCTGTCAGGGGATAGTGCTGGCAAGATCTGAACCACCAATCTCCTAATTGCCAGCCTCACACATTACATTATTTGCTATCCCAATCAATAATGCACACATCAAATGATTGTTTTAGTGTAATGAAAGCTTTATGGTCAAATGATAGGAACAGAATGTCAATGGAATTTAAAGATTGAATTTTGTGTCCATTGAATTTAAAAGTGTCACATCAACACTTCTATTACATGGTTCTGGAAAGCAAGTCCTTGGAATGTGCATGTTTATTTATTAACTAATGAATTGATCCATTCTATTGTATTTTTTCAGCTTCCTTGCTTTTCTAGAAAACAAAGTTTTAATTTTTAGTTATTATTGTTAAACAAGGCTCAGGATTTAGATCCACTTGAACCTGACAAACCTATTAATCATATGATGGTCACAGATACACAAGCATGGTTCCATACTCAGCTGGGAACAGCAGTGCTATAGCCTTGAACTCACAGCAAATGCCAAAATATAATACATAAAGGAATTTTTTTTTAGCTAACTTATTATTACTTTGCAGTGTTGAAATATCGGTGTTGAATTAAGGAGCCAAAACAGTATAAATGTCCATACTATGCATTCTTCAAGCTTTTATATTTAACATAAATCTATCTTTGAAACTGAGAAAATCTGATATTTGAGAATCCATGCGGGCTGCTAGCAACATGAGGACAGGATGCCTGAAACAGATATACAGACTAAAGCAGGTTTTATGAAAACCTCAGTTTCATCTTTGGGGAAGAATGAGGTCTTCGAATCGCATCTCCAAATCTTGGTGACCCTAAGAAGCTCCCACTGGCACCAGAGCCAGGACGAAGAATGGGACTACCAACACGGGGTGTATCTCGCAACCCAAGGGGTGGTGTCATCTGCAAAGCAGAATACACCCCCAAGGCCGTTGCATGGAAATGTCTGCCCTGCAAGGGAGGCGTAGAATAAGGTCCTGGGGTGCTGATAGGATGTTTTTCCACTTGAAGTGCACTCATTACCACTGCTTCACGGTTGTGGTACCTGAAATTGTGGGCACAGCAAATATTGTCTCATCTCTAGATAGTAACAAACACAAGTCATTTCAGCTATAAACATAATTCGATATATTACTCCTTCAGTCCTGTAATAATTTATCATACAAATTACAATATCCAGAAATGGCCAGGTTTAAGTAAACAGCTACAAGGTCACGGGCTATGGGAGTACCTGTTACTTCACCTAGACTCTCACTCAATTTTCTGGCTGCTCAGTAACAGATTGCTGGTATCAAGTTTTGGATAAAAATGATGATTGAACAAGTTTTTTAATCTGATTTATTGTTAAAATGCAATTTGTTATTCAACAGGTTCCTGAACAGTTCTAGCAAAGAATATTTTCAACATTATTAGATTCATTTACTTTAACTGTATTACACAGGGTGGCACACAAAAAACTAGCATGACTTGCCACAAGCATATATAAATATACATATAAAGAGCAAACATTTGTATTTACTGAAATGTACTTATTGCATTTAATGAAGTGATCTTGTCTTTTAGATTACTTGCTGAAAATGGCCTCCTTGAGTTGCAATGTACTTTTGTGTGCACTCTAACATGTTGCTATACACTTTTTACAATTTCACATCAATTCTGAAAATTTCATTGTGAATTTGAGAGGTAGAACTGGAACTTAAAAATTCAATGCCACAACTGGGATTTGAACCACAGACCTTCCGCTTACCGGGCGGATGTCTACCACTGAGCTATTGTGACAAACTGCCAGAATGGCATTAAATTCTCAAACCAGTTCGTATTTCTCCTGGTAAACCACAAAGGCAGTCTCACATCAGAGACAAATTACCTCAATGGTGACTTACTATTGTAAGTACTTTATATCCCAGGATTAAATAATCTTCAGATGGTAATTATTATTTATTTATGCCAACAAACTTACTGTTGGTGTTTTTAAACACACAAGCCGTGTGTGGGCAAAGTTTGAGAGGTAGAACTGGAACTTAAAAATTCAATGCCACAACTGGGATTTGAGCCACAGACCTTCCGCTTACCGGGCGGATGCTCTACCACTGAGCTATTGTGACAAACTGCCAGAATGGCATTAAATTCTCAAATCAGTTCGTATTTCTCCTGGTAAACCACAAAGGCAGTCTCAACATTCATTGTGACTGTTGTCCTTCAACTCTTCTAATGTTCTTGGATTGTTTGTGTACACGATTCCCTTTAGTTTGCCACACAGATAGAAGTCACAAATGGTTAGGTATGGCAAATGCAGAGGCCACAATGCTTTGCCGACAGTCCTTCTATGAATCTTTCATGAATTAGTGAGATAGATTCGCATAAAGTGTGATAGGTCATCCCATCCTGGAGCAAAGTGCCAGAGATAACACCAGCCTCCCCTCTACTGGTTTTCTCGCACTCCACAAACACATATAGCTTAGACTCAAACAATAAGTTCACACATATTTTACGAAGGCTGCAATAGATAGCAGGGAGCACGAGTTTAATGCCAAAATGGCAGGAGTTTAATGCTGAGTTTGTTTCAAGTATTAATGCATTGTAGAGCCAAGGCCTGGGATTGTACAGTTAAATTAAAACAAGTCCATTCTGCAATCTAGGTGCGCATGTATGCTTGAATGGCATAAAAATCCTTAGCATGGCTTCCTTCAGAAGGGAAGTAAAGCCGGTGGGCACGTGTCATAGATTTATGGCATGTAAAAGGACTTCAAGCTTGATAGAGAGATCTACGAGTAAAATTAAGTGGTCTTTCATACCCAATGTGAAAAGGGACGCTGAGAACCACATTTTATATAGCTATACTTCAATTTCTAATGGTGATTGTGAAGGAGCTCTTTCAGAGTAGAATATTTTGTCAGATAAAAGAACCAATATTACAGCAGGGAAGAAACCACGCTTGCTTGTAATTTCAGTGAACATGCTACATGTAACATTTGTAATGTAAATTATAACAATAATATTTTATATTTTATTTCACCGCTTTTAACCTGCTTTGAGCCTTCTTTTTATACAGACCGTCACAATTTTTATTCACCATAAAATTGTGTCCCTACTACTCATGAATCGTATAGGGATTGTTGACCAGTCTCTAGTGTTCTGGGAGTTCAAATGTCCTGTCAGATGGAACTGGGCTTCATCACTCATGAAATACAGCATTCGATCCAACATTCCACACTCAATTGTTCAACATAACCATGTACAGGTAAACACATGTTTTTCCTTATCTTCCTCCTTTACTTCTTAGACACATGTCATTTTGTAGGTCTTCATCCCTTATGTAAAACACATTGACAAAACCTATGTGAAATGTTTACTTATTGCAACAATTTCCATGTCAACTTCTTTGGACTCTGGGTCATTCATGCTAAGATGTTCACGATCACAGAAGACAGTACAAACAGATGGGCTTAGTTCTTTTTTGCATCTGCAACTGAACCTGTGGTAGGCCATTTTTTCACCAAATCCTGTATGCTGCTCTTTGGCGGTACGGAAACACCAGGAAATTTATTTGCAAAAATACCCTGCATTTCCTTATATGAGCCGGTACACATACACCTCCACTATTGCGTATTTTTCTTGTAAAGAATACATCTCACTGAGATCTACTTCACATGTCTTCAACAAGTCTTCACGGCTTTGGTACTGACAATATGATACAAAAAAAGTCTTAACCAAGTCTTTATGGCTTTGGTATTGACAATAAAACATACAAAAACCTAGTCACAATAATAGATGACAATGGGCAGTCTGCACTCAAACGCTTTAACATGTTTGTGGCGGGACCAGTATTTTTGTGCACAACCTGTATAACAAAATTAAATACCTTGTATTAACAAAACCTTATTAATGGCTAATATATAAATAACCCAATTTTAATATCTGGATGATATTAACTTTGTAGATATTTTTAAATTATGTCTTAAATAAATATGTAATGTTTATGCCATATAATTTGTTTTATATTACTTATTCCTTTGTATTCTATTACTTTATAGGCTTTATCAGGAGTCCTTTTCATATAAATAAACTATATAATAGAATATATATTATAATGAGTAAAATAAAACAAATCTCTGAACATTTATTAAGTGACAGAGGCCTACTTACAAACTCTGTGAATTTAATATGGATACTATACCACCAATATGTATTCATTTGCATCCATGGGCATCGGCAGACTTTTTTCCAGAGGGGGAGCCACATGTTGGAAGTTTGCAATCAGATAACATTAATTCATTACATATTTTATTGACAAAAGTTATAGTATTTGTTGCAGATAACCGTATTAATTTGTGCTAAATAAAAGTTGCTCTTTATAATAAAATTAAAATAATTGTAGTTTAATAGTCGGTAATTGATTGCACATTAAGTTCAGTAACTTCCCTTGCCCCTCACCCCCTTCGTGATGCCCATATTTGCATCTGAGTAATCTACTCTCGTCACCAATTTCATAACCTCATCTTTTCACATAACTTGCAGTTCTGTATGGCTTGGAAAGGGAAGAATGGCAAATGATTTAAATTTTCCCGCTATTTTTGGACATGTGTTCCACTTAAAGGGCTCCAATTCAGAGAAGTCAGCCATTTTGGGCAAACACCTAAGAAGAATTATGTTTCATGGAGTGAGGAACTAATCTATACTACTACTATTATAAGCAGCTGACAGAAACAGTTTTGATGTCACCATGTTATAAAGCCTGCAAAGTTTTACAAAAGCTAAAGATGAAACCAACGGTTTATAGCTGTGATATTTAACACATACATTTAACGATGTACTGTGCATTATGACTTTTATTATATTTGAATGAACATTACTTGCCAATTCTGATAGCTCCCATGCATGCATCCCATGTGTGGTGTATGGGTCTGTTATCATGACAACCAGGTTTAACCTTGAAATAGACAGTACCTTTGTGACCATGTAATTGCCCACAATAGGCTATTGGGTCTTCAAGGTTAAACCTAGTTGTCATGACAACAGATCCATACGCCACTTGCGGGGCACATGCCCCAGGAGATGTAAGAATTGGCAAGTAACGTTAATTCAAGTATAATGAAAGCATATTTTAAAACATTTTTTGTCTTAGAGCACATATTTCTTTTAACTTAAAAGTAAATGAATAATTTGTTTTTTTATTTGATATGTAAGCTACATAAAATAAATTATTTTTTCAAAGTTCCATAAATTTGAAACATTTTAATAATAAAACACTTTTCTTGTCTTATAAAGATGATTATACAGTATATCACAAGTATCAAATCTTTTGGTGTATAATTTACAAGTTTTCTTAATTAGCTTGAAATAGCTCAGCTTCAACCAGTTGCTAAACACTTTGTATCATATATTTTAATTATATCTACATATGAATGACCTATATGTATTGAGATTATGGGCTCTGAAAATCAACACTTCTTTTGCTCTCTTAGTAATATTAAAAATACTTAACATTAAATGTTTCTATATATATATTAATTTAAAGCATATTCTAAAGAATGTATCACTGCTCAACAAGAAATAGATAAATACAGTATTTTTTTTCCCCTACAGTACATTTTTTAAGACATGATGATCCCCATTCCTTGTTCAGTGAGAGAAGACAATTTAATCTCTTAATTTAGAAGGACTAAGTGCTCAGATTAAAAAAGAATCCAAATTCAAGTCTTCATGCAATCTAAAAGTGCCTAGCAGATACTGAGACTACTTTAAAATTTTCAAAAAAAAAGACTACATTCTTGGTGTTGCCTGCATATTTTTCTAATTGCCTATAGAAGAGTGTTGGCAGGCTGAAGACAACCTGAAGTGTCTTAAGTGTACCTGCTCTTCTCAGGGCTTAGCCACTGTAATGACGGGAGGTGGTGTTTCCAGTGTAGCAAGTGTAATTAAGGTTAGGGTGCCTGTAGATATTCATTAACGTTGCTATTTAAGCTCTGCTTAACTTTAATAGTGGCTAATATTTGCATAATTTGCTTCATTGCTTTATATTTGTCATGACAGCTGTAAAGCCAATGGCCGGAGGTGTGGGATGATATGCGCGGCCTGGCCCTTACCTGCACTATAACCTTTGCAAAAGTTAAAGGCATATGGAGGCAGGCCATACTGCAGACTCAAGTGAATCCTAAGCTTGCCCCTCCTACCAGTGCTACCTAATGTGGTACATGCATCTCATGCGCTCTTATGTACAGAACCTTTGCCGGTACATGCAATATGCTTGGCAACAGCGCTCTGCTTGAGCACTGGCCAGTGTTCACATGCATTTAACTTTTGCGAGCCGTATAATGACTCATCCCTCAACAAAACAAAGGGCCATACAGAAGCAAATGCCATTGTGTGCTGTTCAGACTTCCAGACCTTTTCTTTTCCAGCATTCTCGAGTAGTCCACTTCTAGAACTTTCCCGTTGTGAACGAACACTATATAAAAGACTCGCTCATGCCCAGGCGGCAGTTCCTGAAGTTATAGTGAAGTGCAAAGTGAAGGACTGAGACAGTTGAACAGTTAAACATTTACGAAGCATTTACTGGACAGTGACTGTGAATCATGACAAGTACAGCTCAGTGTGAGCTGTAATCTAACAATTCAGATGTGATTCGTTCTGCTGCTCTGATTTTCTGCCAAAGCAATTTAAGTGTAACGTTAGTGCTACACTGACTAGAAGGTAAATAAAGTGTAATTCCTTTTCTAAGAAAAAACTACAAAATTTTCTTCACTTTGAGGAAATTTTATATAATTTTGTATAACTGGTAAATGGGCGTGAAATCACGTCCATTTAAAATGATGGATGAGCGATATGGGCGTGTATACACGTCCTGTGCAATTAAGCATTTAATCCTTATTTATCCCTTATCTAACTCAACTTATTTTAATTTTCCCTTTAAGAAACATTTTAGTAAAGTCTATATACTTTACTGGCTTACCTTAATATGTTCGTTCTGCAATGATTTACCTCAAAACAGGGATAAACACACAAGGGTACATCTCCACATTCGCGAATAATTCCCTTCTTGCGGCACACAAAATACTTTCGAGATGGGCGGGATTTCTTTGCTGTTGGTGGTATCCTTTTAGGATAATGTTTTCCTTGAAGTCTGAGGGGTGCAGGGGTTTTGGATTTTCAACCCCCAACGTGGTATTGTTCAATTAGGCTGCGAGCTATTTATAGTCGAAAATCAAGGTAGGAGGTCCTGTGTGGGTTTAGAGCTCTCCAAATTACCAAACAATTGTATATGGTTATATCCAGTTGGTGCAAAACTACCTTTTTATACCACTTCTCCCTTCAGCTACAAGCAGGAAAGTATATGTATGTATTTCAACAAAGAAAGAAACAGAGTCTACTAAGTTACGAAACTCGCGTAAGCAAAAGTTGCAATTATTATTTATTTATGCCAATAAACTTACTGTTGGTGTTTTTAAATACACAAGCCGTGTGTGGGCAAAGTTTGAGAGGTAGAACTGGAACTTAAAAATTCAATGCCACAACTGGGATTTGAACCACAGACCTTCCGCTTACCGGACGGACGCTCTAACCACTGAGCTATTGTGACAAACTGCCAGAATGGCATTAAATTCTCAAACCAGTTCGTATTTCTCCTGGTAAACCACAAAGGCAGTCTCACATCAGAGACAAATTACCCCAATGGTGACTTACTATTGTAAGTACTTTATATCCCAGGATTAAATAACCTTCAGAATGGTAATTATTATTTATTTATGCCAACAAACTTACTGTTGGTGTTTTTAAACACACAAGCCGTCATTAAAATAACTTAATATTTACACAAAATACAGCTGTGTATATACGAAACACTTTAACTGCCCTGCACCAGATATTGGGTAGCAGTTCTCGGCTCGCGGACGTTTTAAATGGCCATCGCTCAAGAGGTTAAGAGAGAAAAGCACAGCACAGAATATGGAGAACTTTTTAAAACAAAAATGTATTTTTTGTGGCATAAGCCATTTCCAAGATATTAAAATATTTTTTAAGTCCTGTAGTTATTCATTTCTTACGGGTCTGGACTTCTAAGAGGAAAAGCAAATGCATTTACTCTGGAAGCAGTTCCTCTAAAACTGTTCGTTTCCCTGCTACATGTGTGGGGTGGCTTGAAATTTCTGGAATATTTGCTTATTGAATTTCAGATTATTCAGGTCAGAAAATCTCTACAAGTCTGCATGAAAGCAGATGATCTGCATAAAACATCAAGTTCATCTAGTTTTGAAGTTCTGGCTATTGTTTTATCCCACTGTGTATATTATACTATAGTGTTTTCAAAAATATTTTCTGATAGCAACCTATACTCCTCTTTTTGTACTAAGACATAGAAACAAAATGATTTTTTTTCTACCAAAAGAATACTCTCTTGTATGCCCAACTAAAAAACTTACTTCATCAGAAGAGCTCTGATATGGGTATCTGAGACAGTTGGGAACATTGCACTGATTTTGGCCACAGATTGCTCGGTGTCAGTTGTCAGAGAAGTCTCCACTGTTCGTGCAGGTGAAATGTAAGGGTTCACATGACCACTCACGTGTGGGCCCAATGCTCTGCCAGGGATGGGACTTGGTCGTACATTTGTTAAATCCTGTAAAAAAATACATTACTTGTATCAAAAATCAACTGCATATACTGCTTGACAAATTAGGGGACCAGGAAGATTTGGATGATCAAATTTGACATGTTCTATTTTTGATGAGGTAAGTTCTTATTTTACCTGTTGTTTGTCAAACACTTGAAGTGCCGGGAGAGCAAAATAGTTCCAAAAACCATACATTTTTAATACTTTTAGAGGCTTTACTTACCAACTTTATGAAAAGAAATGCTAAAACTGGCCACCATCATTGTCCATACATTTTTCACACCTCTTTAGGAAACTATCCATCGCTCCCATAGCTCACATTGAGAAATGCTGGAAATTTCCTGACAGATATTTTGTTTAAATTCTTTCAGAGTGCCCCAGGGGGTGCTACTATGGTAGGTATGTGTTTGGCGTACCCAGGGGAAAGAGCTGAACACCATAACAAAAGGCGAGTTCTAGAAGTGCTTTCAAGATTGGAAGAAGCTCTGCACAAGTGTATTATATCTGAGGGAGATTACTTTGAAGAGGACAATGTTGATGATGAATAAATGAAGATTCTTTAAGAAAAATAAAAATTCCCGTTACTTTTTGATGACATCTTATAAACTCACCCAGGTGGTAGCAGTATCACCTGACAAGGAATGACTGTTAGTCAGACTCACGCTTGATTTATATAGTACCAGTGGGCATGCTGTCCGTGTGTAGAATGTGTAAGGTAGGTGATCTATCTGCATTTGACTGAGGGTGCCCCCCTCCCCAGAATTTATGGGAATTAGATGACATGAGTGCAGATGTGGTGCCAACTCCCTCCAGCAACCTACCAAGGCCTCATTGCTTTCATGCCAAGATGCGCTGCCACTGTTATCTGTGCTAAAGGTGGACATACCAGTTATTAGGTAGGTGATCCTAATGTTCTGGCTGATAGGTGTAAATGTCAAAGGGTTATTGCATGTTTAGAACTACTCAGCAGTCATTTCATTGCACCCACTTTTTCTTTTATTTTCAAACTTCAAGTGTTCAACACTTCACACTTACTTTATTAAAGAATGAAGTTTTGTTTTTTTATATATATACTTTGTGACCTTTTATAATTTATCTCTCACCCAAAAGCATGTGGCATGAGCTTGGCATACAGTTTAGTGATAACTCTGTTCTCAAATATCACATCACTTAGTTTTAGACAACTGCTTGGAGAATTACCGAAGGTTTTTCATTTTGATGAGTTATCTTAGCAGTTTAACAATGGATGTCTATTAAACTTCCAACCTATTGAAAGCTGCACAATATTATGCAGAATATAATTTCCTGTGATGAAGGATATTTTAAAAATAGAAACAGCAGAAAGTGATCATGGACAATACAAAAATTATATGGATATGTATGAAAGATTACGATAATAAAAGTTTAAAGTTTAAGGAAGAAAAAGAATACAGGGAGACAAAGATCCACGAAGAAAGCAAATCAAATTACAGAAAATGATTCTTAGATAGAATACCAGGTTCTACGAAGATTGTCACTTTATAATTTCAGCTAAATAAATACCATTCCAAATGCAAAACACACTATCATAATATATTACACATGTATTTCTCTATATCCTTACCATACAATTTTAAATTATTTTAATAACTCTGTCCTTCAGTTTATGGTGCATGTACTTCAAAGAACTTGCTCCATTGGTCAGTTGGTCTCCGATCTCACAGCATATAGATGGTGTATTATTATTTTAAAATGCACTCCTTTATTATTCTCTACAATAACAGAACTTGGAGCTCACCTCCACACAACAGGTACTGGTAGATTCATAGACTAATTAACCCCAATGCCTGGTGTAGCATATTTCATACAAAGATTTTTGTTGAGATTTTAGATCTTACTAATGGATTTTTGTTTTAATTTCATATTATACTAATCTTAAAAAAACAACTACAAGTACTTACAGAAGTTTTATACTGTAAAAATACTTTTTTTTTTCAATAAAATCTTTATTAAGAATAAGAAGCAAATCTATGTAACCTTAGTCAAATGTAACCCCATCAGCATTCAAGTCTGCCATTGCACTGATGATTTTACTTGGGCCCACCCCATTCTTTAGTGCAGGCAGATTGACTGGGATTTGAACTTGCAATGTAAGGCTTTGAACAGTTGGCCAGTCCATTTCATCTCATCACTCATTGCTATTCCAATCGCTTGGATATAGTGTGAAAGTGATATGAAAGCAAGTTTGGGAATTAAGGAAAGAGCCACACATTAGCACAATAATTCCACCATTAAGAGGTTAATTTAATTTCATATTTGAATACTTTTCCATACTTGAAGATGCATATCAAAGAATAGAAATTTTAACTCATATTAGTATACATCACTTAGTACCTTATTAACAGGTTGCCACCTGAACATACACTATTAAAACAGGTATGAAGTGATATGCTGTATATCTGATCTGACACAATTTTGATTTATTCTCTTTGAATGTTTGTTTCGAGTTTGTTGGCACCACTTTCAGTTTGTCAGTATTCTCAGGTGAAGATACCTGCTGTCTACCAGCTTAGCAAATGCTTGGAAACATTTAAACTGTGGGCCCCGTACAACCTGCAAAGCAGTGTTATATCAATTTTAGACGTTTTATATAGAACATTTACATTTGAATGCAAGATAAATTATGAGAAGACTGGCACCGTGGCTAAGTCAGAAGAGATCTGCCTGCTATGCAAAAGACCTAAAACCCATGGTACATAAGTTAACACCATTGCCTATAGGGAATATGTTCCAAAGGAAAGGCTGCCAACATGACCATTGAAGTTAAAGATAGGGTATAAATGAAACAATAAAAAGAAAAAATGTTGAGAACATATAAATTACATTTAGATTAGTAGCATTAAGATTGTGTAATTTAATAGCATAAAAATTGCTACAGAAAGCAAATTATAATAAATTCTAAAATCTATTACAACAAAATGTGGTCAGTATAAGCTTTTATTTCACTTATACACAGATGCACTTCTCTAACTACTGTAAAGTACAACTACAGTTTGTTTCCTTGTCTCTAAATGAAAATGATTCTATTATCTTGGTAAACTTTTACTTTATATACAACCTCAAGATACTCAAAAATTAGTGCTTGAGCCTCTTATCTTCAGTTTGGCATGGTGACACTCCACCACTTCGTTACTTATATCAGTGCCTTCAAACTTGTATTTTAATAACCACACAAGTAGATAAATTTATGTATGTCAGTTGCTAAATCTATGTGCATTCCCAAACTGTCAAATCTAAAATAATATTAAAATGACACACATAATACATTTTGTTACAAAAGAACAAAGGCTAAGCTACAGAAAAAGAATGCCAACAACATACATTAACATACATTCATAAAAGACATGAAGGTTAGTGCATGCTGAAAACATTTACCTGGAAATGCACCGATGGATGACTGTATGGGGCTGGACTTTGGAAGGCTGGTTGTGGAGGGTACTGGGAGGTATTTGAAGGGTACACATGGTAACCTCTGGAATCTGGAGTTCCGTGCTGTAGAGAGAAAGCCAGATATGCAGTACAAAACACAAGGAAAACATTAGTGGACAGTTAGAAGAAAAACATAAAAAAGAGCACAACACTCAAGATTTACATTAATTTGTGTTAGTTTGTAATAATCTTTTATTAGTATGAATCAATTAATGTGCTTGCTTTTAGTGGTCTGTTAAATTATTTTATGACTTCAATGATAAGACTGAAAATGTGACTTTCAGAAAGAGATAGATACACATAAAAGCAGAACATAGTTCAACTTCCAGCATTCCATAACTCAACATGCAGTTTTATATTGCTATTTTCCACCTCCTCCACCACCATTTTTTCCTCCTCTTATCAAAGGATTTAAAAATAACAAGCCCTACTTACAGCTGGATTAATCTTTCTTTTGGAAATGCAGGGTCACTTATTCAGAACCAGTATGCAAATTTGTTTCAGGTAAAATGGATAGCTTTTATTCTACTGTCATTCATTTGCCTTTCACTCTTTAAAAATATTAATTTATCACTAAATATGTTGCTACTAAAATCCTGTATCACAAAGAGTTTAAAAACCAAGGAAAAATGTTCACATGTATAAAAAAGTTGTTCTCTGTATTTCAAAGTTTATCCTTCTTTAGTTTTCTTTTTATGAACTCTACTTTTGGTTTTATTTTTGCTATTTCTAAAACATTTTACAATTATGATCTTTCCAGTCCCAATCTTTAATATAATACAATGATATTAAAAAAAAACTATAACATTTATATTTTAAAGCATACTTTTACAATGCAATATTTAGTCAAAACACACATTAGCCTGTCTGCAAGTTCTTCCAAATGGATGTAATATGACATATCATTCAAGAAGTGGGTTTAATGTGATACTACACACATTAAGAATCACATGCTTTCAGAATGTTTCATGAAAAATTGTTACGGCTGATTCACAATAACCGGAGAACAGAAACTAAATGCAAATGAGAAAAGGGAAGCAAAACAGCATATAACAAGAGGTAGAATTGGAACTGAAAAATGCAATGCCACAGCTGGGATTTGAACCACAGACCCTCCGCTTACCAGGCAGGTACTCTAACCATTAAGCTACTGTGACAACCTCTCAAACATTGCCCACACATAGCTTGTGTGTTTAAAAACACCAACAGTAAGTTTGTTGGCATAAATAAATAATAATTAGCATATAACAATTTGGTTACTCTGAGAATGGGAATGCTATCAATAGCAAAGAGGAAATTGATTTAAAGTGCTGGATGTCACTTGTTTGTAACTAACCAATGATTTTTTTTCACCTGCTTCCATTCAGCCAATATGTCAAAATTTTCCAAATGCAAAACCATCACTATTTTCAATTCCTCGGTCTACTAAGCAACAACCTCAAAAAACACTTGTTTTGAGTTGTAATTGAGTTAACAAATTACAAATTATGTTTTTACTACAAGAACAAACATTCACAGGATGCACATTTGCTGAAATTTCTTCTCACTTCAATATTATAACTTAAAAGATGGCGGCAGTTGGAGTTACAACACGATCAGGCAAGCAAGTTTCATCAAAAATTTACAGGGAAGAAACTGAAAGTGAATCTCAGGATATGTCACAAGGACATAAAAACGACGGGAAAAGAAGTGTAAATGAAGATAACTCCGGGGAAGCGATAAATGTCGATAAATCTGAGCAGCTAAATGCAAGTGAAACGCAGACAGAATTTTCAATGTGGGATGCAGAAACGATAACGTTGCTTCATATGGTCTTGAACCTATTAACAAGGGATCTTACGACTGCACAGAAAGAAATTAGTAAGTTAAAAGCTGAGAATGAAAATCTAAAAACCGCACTTAAAGAATATGAAAATGATTCCTTTACCACAATTATGAAAAAGAAAGGACCGGCAGTGAACAAGATGGCGGGCGGTCCACCTAAATCCATCACCGACGAAAACATGTTTGATGCTCTGTGTGAAGATAGTGTAATATGGGATAACTGCAGAAATGGAAATGTGGCATGTGGTGAACTAAAAGAGGGTGGAAATGAAAAGAAAGCTCCGGTTTTGGTGATTGGCGATTCTCTATTGAAATTCTCAGGGGAGGCATGCAAAGAAAAAGGATACAGAGTCATTGCTTCCCAGGCATAACGCTAAGTGAATTAGAAAACAAAGTGGAAAAAATGAATCTCAATGAAGAACAGCCGAATGTCGTACTTGTACATGCGGACATGAATAACATTTGAATAGGAGTTAGAGCAGAACAAATAACCTCAGAAGCAAGGGACTTGGTGCATGCGATTCGATCGCAAACATGTGACACTAAAATCATAATCAGTGGCATTCTGCGTAGATGGAGTGTTACTAACAGAAAAATAAGAATCAACCAAGAACTGGATGAGATGTGCCGTGAGGAAAGCTGCTTAACAGTGGACGGGCACTATTGGGTGCACGATAATGACTTTGCCAGAGATGGAACTTACCTAAATCGTAGGGGATCATATAATTTTGGTCAACTCATGAACAATGCAATCTTCTCGGTGCTGAAGGGAAACTAGTGAACAGAAGGGTGGATGTGACTGACCTAGGTGCTGTGGAGGATAAGGGTCAAATAGCTCCCAGTGCAAAATCAAATAGCATGCCAAATGAGAGGCAAAACTCATTAAAAGGGTGCAGTAGAAAGATGCAAGATGGTGACTTAGTTCCAACACATGGTGCTGGCCCTGAGCAGACTGTTGTGCAAAATGATTCACCCACAGCTGGAGAGGAACTAGGAGAAGAAAACAGACAAATTAAACCAGGCTCAAAGGTGTGTGGTAGTGGAAGGGAAATGATATCCAATAAATTCTATGTATTGCACCAAAATTTACAGAGTATAAAAAATAAAATAACACAATTACAAGTGCTACTAAACACAGACTTGCTGCATGTAGATGTTCTATGCATAACTGAATATTGGTTAAAACCAGAGCAGTTAGCAGAAATAAATCTCAAACAGTTCGGGCTAGTAGATTCCTACTGTAGGAAAACGTACCAGCATTGGGGGTCATGTATATATGTTAGATCAAACATAAAAACTAGAAATATAGATTTATATGAGGACCTAAAGTAGGATAGGAACTTTGAGCTGTCAGTGGTAGAGATAAATGAGCAAAAGCTAATTATTATATGTATCTATAGGGTGCCAAATACCAATTTCAATGGTGATTATTATTTATTTATGCCAACAAACTTACTGTTGGTGTTTTTAAACACACAAGCTATGTGTGGGCAAAGTTTAAGAGGTAGAACTGGAACTTAAAAATTCAATGCCACAACTGGGATTTGAACCACAGACCTTCCGCTTACCAGGCGGCTGCTCTACCACTGAGCTATTGTGACAAACTGCCAGAATGGCATTAAATTCTCAAACCAGTTCGTATTTCTCCTGGTAAACCACAAAGGCAGTCTCACATCAGAGACAAATTACCCCAATGGTGACTTACTATTGTAAGTACTTTATATCCCAGGATTATATAACCTTCAGATGGTAAGCGGAAGGTCTGTGGTTCAAATCCCAGTTGTGGTATTGAATTTTTAAGTTCCAGTTCTACCTCTTGAACTTTGCCCACACACGGCTTGTGTGTTTAAAAACACCAACAGTAAGTTTGTTGGCATAAATAAATAATAATTACCATCTGAAGGTTATATAATCCTGGGATATAAAGTACTTACAATAGTAAGTCACCATTGGGGTACTTTGTCTCTGATGTGAGACTGCCTTTGTGGTTTACCAGGAGAAATACGAACTGGTTTGAGAATTTAATGCCATTCTGGCAGTTTGTCACAATAGCTCAGTGGTAGAGCAGCCGCCCGGTAAGCGGAAGGTCTGTGGTTCAAATCCCAGTTGTGGCACTGAATTTTTAAGTTCCAGTTCTACCTCTTAAACCAATTTCAATATTTTTTTAACTGGAATTTGTTCTTTACCGTCTAACTAGGAGACATAAGACTCTCATAGTATGTGGAGACTGGAACATAGACTTCATGGAAGATTGTAGTATGGTAAACAAAGTAAAAGATTTTCTATCAGTATATAACTTAATCAACACTGTAAAAGAACCAACAAGAGTAACAAATCATAAAAAGTCACTATTCGATGTAATGATTATAGAAAAATCTAAACCCCAAATACAATCACTTTTGGAGGACATGGCCCTATCTGACCACTATGGTCAAACACTTGCAGACGAGACAACAACTTCCAGACATATTGTGAAAGCAGGAACCTATACAAAAAGAATTTTCAATCCAGAAAGCATAGAAAGTTTTAAAAACTTAATTAAAGGGGAAACGTGGGAGATGGTCTTTCAAAAAAGTGATACTAATGAAAAGTTCAATACCTTCCTAAATACATTTCTATACTGGTTAAACATTGCATTCCCACTAACACGTATAAAAACAAAAAATCAACCTCAAAATGGATGGATTACAAAAGGAATCAAAACTTCAAGTAATAGGTTTAGATTCTTGTGTAGACAATTGAAGCAGGGAAATACAACAAATGATTTTAGGAACTATGTAAAGAAATATAAAAGTATTTATCGGAAAGTAATACTGGAAGCTAAAAGACAAGAAAATGAAAGAATTGTTGTTAGCTAATGCTGGATTTCTGACAATGAAGTCATTAATCCTCTTGCTCTCCAATATTTTTCACTGATGGATGGGGCACTAGAAGTGGCCGGGCATATTTGAAGGTGGCCTCGGTCCATTTCCATTGTAGAAAATGTGAAAAACAAAACAAAGGCACTGTGGGAGATAATAAACCGTAAATCACAAATCCTCAGCACATAGCAGAGTGCTTAAATACATACTTCGCTGAAATAGCAGACCGACTCATTACCTTAAATCAGTCTAAACATACCCAGGGTAAAATCATAGAAATAAAAAATTGCAGGGAATCTATTTTCATATGTCCTATTACAGAGACTGAGGTACAGAAAGTAGTTCATGAAATCAAAGGTAAATACTCCTCTGGAATAGATGAAATACCAGACTATGTCATTAAAAAATGTATAGAATATATAAAGGCCCCATTGGTTGATATATATACGATATAACTCCTCGCTGGAATCTGGGATTTTTCCTTATAACCTTAAAATTGCAAAAATTATCCCAATACACAAAAAAGGAGAAAAGACAAAAAAGGAAAATTACAGACCGATAAGCATATTGTCGGTATTTTCTAAAATGTTTGAAAAATTAGTGTACAATAGACTAATATCTTTCTTAGAAAAATATAACATCCTTTCTGATGCGCAGCATGGCTTTAGAAAAAATAGGTCTACAGAAACAGCCATAGCTAAACTACTAGGTCAAATTCAGCATTCAGTGGATAAAAAGCTACCGACAATAGGACTATTTTTAGACCTCTCAAAAGCATATGATGTTTTAGATCACAGCATTTTATTATCCAAGCTAAACAAATATGGAATTAGAGGAAGCATGAATACGTGGATTAAATCCTATCTTACCAATAGGTAGCAAGTAGTGGACGTGAAACACAATAAGCTATCAAGCATCAGTAATTACTGATCTACCACTAAAGAAATTACGAGAGGGGTTCCTCAGGGCTCAGTGCTGGGGCCTCTGCCGTTTCTAATGTACATAAATGATTTACCACGCAATATTCATCAAACTGAGGTAGTCCTGTTCGCAGATGACATAAACATTCTTGTAAAAGGCGAAAATGAAACTATATTGCAAAACAAATTTAACACAGTAATGACTAACCTTAGCAACTGGTTTAAGATAAATGCACTAATTATAAACAAAGAGAAAACTATTGCAATGTCACTTCATACATGGCAATTTAAAACCAGAAAGAAACATAATTCTTAGGTATATGTGTGAATGAAAACCTAAAATGGGATAGCCACATTCACAAATTAGCAAGTTAACTTAGTTCTGTGTGCTATATGCTCAAATATCTAAAATGTACAATAAATCTTGCTGGACTGGAAAATGTATATTTTGCCCAGTTTCATAGTCAACTAAAATATGGGATAAAATTTTTTTGGGAGGGGGGAATGTGAAAGAATATTTATAATCTAAAAGAGAGCTATAAGAATCTTAAGTGGAATAGACAATAGTACATCCTGTAGATCTTATTTTAGGAAACATAACATCCTACCTCTAGCTTGTATCTTTATAGCTGAAGTTTCAAATCATATTAAGAGAAATCGAGAACTAGACACAAATACAGATATCCATTCTCATAACACTAGAGGGAAAAATTACCTTCGCGTTCAGTTATGCAGAACAAATATTCAAAAAAATAACCTGACAAACTTAGGCATTAAATTATATAATAAACTACCAGCAAATATCAAAGAAATAACTAATATAAAAAAATTTAACAAAGAAGTCAAATACTTTCTACTACAACATACCTTTTATTCAGTAAGTGAATGACATTGTAACTTGTAAACATATCATTACTCTGTAAATCTTTATTTAATAAGTGAATATTTGACATTTTATTTGTAATATTGTAAAATTAGTTCTGTAAATCTTATAGAAATTGTTCTTTTGACGAAGTCCATATCATGTAACATGATCTAAGTGGTGAATAAACAATATTGCAAATAGAGGGAGCTCTAGATCTAATATGCCATTCGGGAATGAGAAAGTTAAAATTTGACTATTATCTTTTTTACTATTTCCGTGACCTGGAACAACTTCCTATTAATTGTGAAACTCACATTATAATACATGCATTTTAATTTTGTCATTCTCTTTCTGATTTCCATTCCTAATTATTGTGAACCAGCTGCTATAGGCTAGAGTTCTTTTACTTTCTTTTTAGCATCCTCCAATGTAGTGCTGTGTCAAACAATGAATGAATTAGTGAAATGATGCTCAAATGAGTCTGGGGTCCATGAATTTTAAAGTTATCCCACATTTGTTTTCTCAGGATAAGGGAAACCTCAAGAGTTGCTAATTCATTATTTCATAACATGAAATTTGAAAACTAACTTTTTTTTAAGTAAGAAGTTAAATTAGGTTGACGTTTACTAAAACTGGTAAATGTTAAAAGACATTCGAATCATTTAACTGTTAACCTTCTTCTATCTTTTTGTGACATACAATAACTTCAAGTAGAAAGCATTTGTCAACCTTCTTCTGCAGGATAATTAAAGCTTCCTTTAGACCAGCATATGACTACAGTGTAAGCATTATACTGTTTTAAAGATCTGGTTATGAATGAGGGAATTTCAGCAGTAAAATTTTAATTGGAATTGTCGTGGTAGTATGATTAGATGGGTCTGGATGTTTATTACAAATCGTGGTTTTTGTTTGTGGTTTTCTTCCATGGAAAATATAAGCGCAGCACGATTTTATCAATGGTGATTAAAATTAGTAATTATCATAGCTCATATAGTCATATTTTTGTTTTTTAATGCTTTTTGTCATTTTTCATATTACAGTTATATTTCTGCTTTAAGTTTCAAATTTTTGTCATTTTTTTATATTTAACTAATACAATTATTGCAGCCAATTGGCTATATACAGATCAAAGTTATATGTTTGCATACTCAGTTACTGTCATTCTCTTTTTGTACAAAGTTTCAGATGGTATCAGCCACATTTTTGACCTCACAATATACACTCACATGTAGTATTTGGCTCGTGGTAGGCGAGTTCTTACAGTGATATGGTGAAACCTGTGGATCGCCATTCTTGTGCATATGTGCCTCATCTCACAGTTCGCTGCTGTCCAGGATCGATCAATCATGGCTCCTGTAGCATAGAATTCAGGATGTATTTTTTCTCTCCTTTTGGTCACTGATGCTAGGACTATTTTTGATGCTTTGGTGTTGGGTAGGGGCATTGGTAATCTGATGTCTTCTTCTGCAGCTCACTAGTGTCCACTTTTCATTTGTGACTTCTGTTTCTTGTTCTGCTGTCCTGTCAGCTTCTGTCCCTCTGGTGTACTGCTGTTTGCCATTGTTCTTCCCTTCATATCATTTCTTATGGCTTGAGTTATATTCTTATTGTTCCATTGGGGTGTACTGCTGTTTGCCATTGTTCTTCCCTTCATATAATTTCTTATGGTTTGGCTTATATTCGTATTGTTTCATTGGGGTTTTGGTGGGGGAAGGCATGTATATTTTATTTCTTCTTTTATTAAACATTTCACATTGTTTATGAATGTTTCCATCATATGTTTTAGTTGTTATGTGATGTTTTTTGTGAGTTTTTCTTGCATTGTGTCTGGGGGCTGGGTATTGCTGTTAGATCCTTCTGTGTCAAATGTCAATATGTGGTGACTGTCTAGTATTGGTACTTGGGGTTCATCAATAGATGATGCCTCTTGTCCCTCCAAGCAACTGTCTCCTCCTGTAGCATCAGTTTCTTGGGTTTGTATTATCTCTTTTGCCACGATCACTGTCACATTTTCGGTGTCCCTTTAGTTCATTTTCTTTTCCATTGTGTAAAACACTCTTTTAAGATACTGCATTTCTCATGCATGTCCTCTTTCGTGTCTTTCTTGAGGCATCCACCTATTTCTGCTGCACTTGTCAGACATTGCAGAGTGTTTTCTACATGTTCGTTTAGTGTATCTGCCATCATCATGTAATTAAATTCACTATAGATATACACTTTATATTATTAACAATTAACTGTAATATATCAACATTTAACACTCGCTATTTAAACATTCCAATTGCCAAGAGAAACTCGCAAATTTATATAGGTTAGGCAAAGTTCCCTGACAATAACTTATGTCACTCAATATTATATCTGAGGTTTTCAGAAAGGAACAATCTTCTATTTGCACGCACACTGTAATGGGAAAAAGACCTAATATTACAGATAAGAATTATAAGGTGTTAAAAATTGTCTTCAGGACAACTGCAAGCAGTTATGCAAAAGTGGAATAGAAATATAAAATTATTGGATTTGACAAAATATGCTACAGTAATATTGTAAGATTTGTTTGCAATTTTTAAAACTAATTAGAGTTTGCTAAACGAATATCATAAATACACAGTGTAGCATTACATTTGTGTGTGTTTTATGATAATAGAAGCTGTGTAAATTGAAGAGTTTTGTCAATTCCTGTTTATGTATCAGCGGTTTCGCGGTGGCCTTGCCCCATTACTCCTGATTGACTCCCTATCCACCAACCAATTTCAGTGCCAATGTCCCTGTTTCTCGGTAGTCTTGGAGATGGATTCTGTTGCCTTTTTCGTTAATTGTTTCTGCAGGTCTTTTTCCAACTTTTTGGTTCATTTTTCGTCTTTCCTGTGGCAAAGACTGGTGCAGTAAGTTGATCTTGAGATGGTCTTGTGGATCTACCCCTTGCCTCTCATTGGTTGAGTTTTGACCAATAGTTGTGTTTTTCTCATCCTCACAGATAGTCAAAATGCCTTAAAAGCATTCTCTTCAGACCAAGTAGTCAAAACTGGTATGGGAATGCGTAAATGCCCTTGCATTCTGTAATAGGTTCAAAATGCAGAGGGTGCTGGGGCAGAGCATCTATGGAAATGAAAAAGTTAATCAGCTGGCTACAAAGGGCATTGCCAAAACCTTGGTAAAAATGTGGATTACGGAAACACACCAACTCAGATAGCAAACCTGTTCTGGACAAAGACAAGCCAGTAAACTGGTTTTAGGTCCATTCAACATTCTTTCCTCATCTCTCCTGAGATTGGACAGAAGAGGAATAAGAAAAGTAGTTGCATTAATTTCTGCACATGGTCACTTCAGAAAACATTCACAATATATGCAAAGAAGATGAGGAAACTGCCACGCATATCCTCTTTGACTGTCTATTCCTGACAAGAAAGAGATTTACCGTTTCTAAAACCAGAGAATACCTAGGAAAGGAGTTACCATACTGCAACTTGTTCAGGGAACAGATTTTGGGAACAATGAAAGCCTCCATTCTAAATGGGATTGCACAGTAAGCCTTTTAGGCTGACATGTGGGAGGTTGAAGAAACTTAAAAAATGTTATCTATCTAATCTACTCATTTACTTCCCAACTTTGGGATTTAATAGGAATTCATGACTCCTCATCTGCATGTTTAGCTCCATTGAAACTGATGTCAGATCCAGATGTTTGATAGTTGGACATCCTACTTCCATTTTGCTGGACTTCTGATGAAAGAGAGCAGTAGCGTGATTTGCTAAAACTTTAAGAAACTTACATTATGGATGACCTTCATATTTCAGTTTGCAATTTCGTAAAAATTGTTACATATTCAAAATATTTCAGGAACATTAAATAGAGATGGACCTCAACAAAACTTGCTAAGAATATACCTACACAGGGAAGCTATAAATTTAAGGAGAAAATGTTTGGATTTTATTTAAAACAAATGAATAAACAATTTATTCTTTAAAAATTAATTCAACTTCTTCTTCTTTACCTGGTTACCCTCCCCTTAAGTAGGACTTACACCCACTAGGACTTACAAGTCAGTGCCTGGGGTCAGACACCTGTTGGGGAGCAGACGAGCCTATGGACCAGACAGAGTGAAGACCTGGAAGCAGGTGGTCAGCCAAGCACAGGTATGAGAGTGAGGAAGAGGATGATATGAAATGTGGGCGAAATTGATGATTGGAAAGGTTATGGAGCAATTGGTGGAATGAGTGGAATGGGAAACCACAATTTAATAAAATTATCACAAGGTAACAATTTACCATTAATGCCACACAGTAAAAGTGTTTAGAATGATTTAACCTATGTTTAAAAATAACTCCATTGCTCTCTCTCATCATCTAACATGTGCAAAACTAATTATTTACACTTACTCCCTGAATTAATTTGTAAGAAACTTCAGTAACATTTAAGTGCTGGTTCCATTAACTTTAAAGTTGGTTATATTTATTTTTTGACAGTGCAGTAAATATTAATGAAATTTTCAAAAGAATACATCAATAAATTGGAGTTTGCAGCCCCAAACATTCCTTAACTAATTACACTGTTCTACAAAGGTTGATTTCTAGGATGAAAATATGTAATTCTAAAGGAACACACATGGCTAAATTCAAATCTGAAATCAGAATTTCACTATCAGGGATAGTTTTCCTGTAATCTGAACATATATATGTGGAATATTCATTAGTAGAAAATTTGGTAAATTTCTTAAAATAGTTTATATACTTGTAGTTGGCAACATTAACTTTACTATTTCTGATTCTTTCTCAAACATTGATGTGACTTCAGATAGAGTGGCAAATAAGCTGCAAAATAACAGTGAGATATTACCAATTTCTACCAATTTAAAGTTATTTATTCATATTCTTCAGAGACCAAAAATTCACACAGGATAGCTGTTCGTATATAAGGGAAACCATAAAGGCTCAGCCCACTATTGAATCTATTATAGACAGCACATTAATGATATTATACGTTAATAATATAAAGAGAGTTATGAAATATTAGCAATTATGCTCAAAGTAATTGAAGAGCTGACATGGAAAAGGATGTAAGTGCCAAAATGGTCAAAAATATAATTTTGTATGGAGAACAATCTATGTGCCATTGCCAATAGCCTGGAGAGAGAATGGAAGTGCCAACCCCTTGCTGTTGGTATGGAGAAGGGTGCACATGCTGTGTTGTACTCCATGTGAGAGTATAACATTTAAGTGAGAATGTTCACTTAACAATGAACATTCAGTGTTAAGACTTGTGTTTATTGTTTAACTAAGTGCATTGTTTACTGTGGACTAGAGGTGTCAAACATAAAATGCCAAAAGCAAAGGTTGCCTACAAACCCCCTAAAGAGGTAAGATTTAGCTCGTTCTTTGTGAAGTGTGCTATCATAACATTGTGTTTTCACAACCACTATTAATGCCAAGTTCTCATTATTGTTGGTTTATTCTTTCTTTCCAAACAAGCTATAAATGCCACTATAGATGCAAATCACTGTGCAAAAGCCACATTCAGAGGCTTCAACCAGGATTCACCAGTTTATACTAGGAGGCTCAAGACACACCTAATAAGTTGCATCCAGTTGACGAACATTGCAAAAAGATGTATGTAAGATTTGAAGCTTTCAAGGAGAATGTTATGGATCAAAGCTTCACAGGTGATCAGCCGTGTTAGATTTATAAAGGTCGAGCTTTCGGCCATTGTAGACTCCATGGCCATCTTCAGGAAAGAAGAAGATGGCCATGGAGTCTACAATGGCCAAAAGCTCAACCTTATTAAATCTAACACGGTTGATCACCCATGAAACTTGATCCATTGCAAGAAGATGCCATGGAAGTTATGACAATCGAACACAAAACACAAGGCAAGTATCATATGTATCAGGATGTGGAGGCAATGCTATTGCATCATGTTTTCTTAAGGCTTTATTTGCTCAGTTTAAACCTAAATGTCATATGGAAATATGGTGTGATATCTGTACTGGCCAAAACAAAAACAGAATGGTCTCGCTGGTTATAATGTATCTGGCGGTTAGAGGGTACTGTGATTCCATTAACCTGAAATTTCTAGCCTCCAGACATTCTTATAGGGTAACTTAGTCTAAATCGGGTCAACAGGTTAATCGGGACATTTCAAAACTTTGCTTTCTGTGCCAAGAACAGGCAACATCAAGAATGTGCCGCAATCTGCAGAGAAAGCTTGTAACTCCGTGCTCACTGTGAACGCTGAAGATTGTGGCTGTTGTGTGCATTCTAGCTGAGAAATAAAAAGAATACGTCTTATTAAAGGTAAGTGCACTCTGTTTTGTATGTTTAAAATGAACCTTTAATTGCTTTCTTTATTTTGCAACACGCACATTCAGCAATTTGTGATGAAATTTGCCTAAAGATGTCCCCACCCGGAGATCCGATTGGGGGACAGTTTTAACTCCGGAATGTTTATCTTTAGGACTCATATTCATGTATGTGGCTTTCATGTAACTGTTTTCTTAACGGGCACCAGTTTTACAATGTGGCAGTTACATCACCCGACTTAAACCCCCATTTTGCAAGGGGGACCACACCTATCGTTGGTCAACGGGTCCATCGGACCTAACCGGGAGGACTAAATAGATGATATTTAGATCCATCGACCTTCCCCTCATGTGCCTCTGAGGGACGCTGTTGTGCTGTGATAGGCCAGCACATATGTAAATGACATTTCCTCCATTTTAGATGAAACAGTTATACCGCTGTGATTCGGTCCCCAGAGCCTCATCTGTTAAAAGCAGGGTGCACCACGGGCAGGATGAGGATGGGAATTGGGTAGGAGAGGCTATAGGAGGCGCATCACTACCCCTTACTACCCCACAAATGAAATGTATATAATGTATGTAATTTTTAAGAATTCTACAATAGAATGCAGGAGGCATGTCCCAGCCTAAAAAACAAGAGCTAATGAAAATATTAAAAGACCAAGATATAGATGTCTTCACAGTACAAGAAGCCAATATATCACAAGAACAGGAAATATACTTTGAAATGGATCAGTACACTACACATATACTTCCAAAGGCTCGTCAAATAGCAAGTGGTATTCTTACAGGAATTAAAAGAAATATGAAAGCTACTATCCAAATCCAAAAAACAATGGAAGAACAAGATAAATCAGAAATAGTTAAAATTGAAGTATGGAAAAGTAACTACCACTATAGAATTTACAGTATCTACAATCCTCCAGACAATACACTAGATCTAAATTCTATTCCCATAGAACCCAAAAGTATTTTAATAGGTGATTTTAATGCACACTCCCCTAGGTGGGGCTACAGAGATATAAATTCAGCAGGAAGAGTCATAGAAGACCTATTAAACTCGTCAACAATGGAATTAATATTTAATCCAAATGATCCACCCACTTACCTTCATTATAATGGTTCGGGTACAAATCCTGACCTTCTGATGGTGTCATCTGACATAATTGACAATACAAAAAGAGAAATAATAGAAGACCCAGGTTCAGGCCACAGAATCACCATAAACTCCATAAGAGGTCTAATAAATAAAAGTAACAAACCAAAAGTTAAAACTTCTTGGAATTTTAAAAAAGCAGATTGGTCCAGTTTCCAAAATGAGATAGAAGGGAAGTGTAATATACTGTTAGAATCAGAGTTCAAGTCAACAGATGAAATGAATAAAAAAATTTGTGAAATATTATTGACAGCAGCCAAAACACATATCCCCAAAGGAAAGTTAAAGAAATATAGCTACTTTTGGTCTCCATCTTTATCTAAGTTAAAACACGAAAGAAATATAGCAAGAGTCAAAGCCGAAAGAGCCAAGTGTCCAGAAGATGTACAAAACTGGAGAAGAAAAGCAGCCATTTTTAAGAAAGAATTAATTACAGCAAAAAGGGCCAGTTTCACAAATTTTGTAGAACATATGGACTATAGGAAAGATGGAAATAAAATATACAAATTCCTTAATAAAACAAAATTATCAAAAAATACAACTGAACCATTAAAATATAATAACAAAAGCTTAACTACAGATAGGGAAATAGCAGAATCCCTTAACAAGTTTTATGCTCAGTCACAAAGAATACCCCAAGCGTATAAAAAACAAGATAAGGCTATCCAAAAGACTATCAGAGAAACTAGTAAGCCAAAAGGTATACGAAATGATATTTTTATTCAGGATTTTAATGAAACAGAACTGGATTTAGCAATAGAACAATTACAGAACAAAAAATCTCCTGGACCTGACAAGATCCATCCAGAGTTTATTAAACACCTTGGCAGGAAAGGAAAAGAAATCCTACTTAAACTGTATAACACGTGTTGGAGAATGACTGTACCTTCCGACTGGAAAAAAGCCATTATCATCCCGATTTTAAAGAAAAACAAACCCTCAAACAATATTAATAGTTTCAGACCAATATCTTTGACCAGTGTTATTGCAAAAGTGATGGAAAGAATGGTGGCATCTAGACTTAACTGGTTCCTAGAATATTACAACTTAATAGTTCACAGACCGGCTTCAGACAGAATCATAGTACAAGTGAAAATGTACTCCTACTAAGCCAAGACATCAAGGAAGCTTTCAATAGAAAGAAGGATACCTTGGCAGTATTCATTGATTTTAAATCAGCATATGACTCAGTCTGGAGAAATAAATTAGTTGAGAAGTTGCAATCAATAGGTGTGAAAAGTAACATGCTTAAGTGGATAACTCAGTTTATTTCACAAAGATTTTGTGCCACAAAATATAATACATACATTTCCAAATATAAACAAACACACCGAGGACTTCCACAAGGTGCTGTTCTGAGCACAACACTCTTTAACATATATATAAATGACCTTCCATCAATAATAAAAACTTTAGAAACCAAAATTGCTTTATTTGCTGACGATGTAGTCATTTGGACTTCAGGCTCTTCAAAAAAACCTGAATTAATTAAAAACAGAATAGAAACAGCCCTAAACAAAGTACATGAATGGAGCTCCAAAAACCTCATGACTATCAATGTGGAAAAAACAAATTATGAATTATTTACACTAAAATACAAACCAGTTAATATTAACATAAATTATAATAGTAAACCACTCAAAGCAGTTGATGATGCCAAATACTTAGGCATCACTTTCGACAGAAAACTAACTTGGAAAAAACATATAACAAACATCTCAGAAAAGGTTGAAAAGAAATTGCAAATCCTGAAAAGGTTAGCTGGTGCTAAATGGGGCTGCTCAAGGAGAGTCCTTAACACAACATACAAAATGTATATTAAACCAAACCTCTTGTACTGTTCTGAAGCTTTAATAACAGCAGCAAATGCTAACATCAATAAACTTGAACAAATACAAAATCAGGCTCTTCGCCTAATCACTGGAGCAGTTAAATCCACACCTATTGATGCCATGCTTGCCTTAACATGGACCCCATCAATAACAACAAAAATAGAAGAACAAGCATTGCTCCAACACGAGAAAATGTTACGACTGCCAAACTCTAAATGGACAGAAGAGAACCTCCCCCCTTCAATCCTTAAAACTCATAGTAGTTTCCTAGAAAAGGTAACACAGATTAAATCCAAATTGAACATTCCTAACACCAGAGAAAATCTACTTATTAGAGAAAATCCATTGGAATTATTGCAACCTACCTTCAATTTGGAATTAATAGAGGAAATAAGTAAATCAGACACACCAAAAGAAATACAAAAACTTCTAGCTCTGGAAACAATCAATACTAGGTATCCCACAGAAGAATGGCTGCACATATATACTGATGGATCCTCGAAGGAAAACCTTACTGGAGCTGGAGTTACATGTTCACATTTTTCCTTTTATCATTCTGTTG
This sequence comes from Tenodera sinensis, assembly GCA_030765045.1. Lineage (NCBI taxonomy): Eukaryota > Metazoa > Arthropoda > Insecta > Mantodea > Mantidae > Tenodera > Tenodera sinensis. Next base: position 67,309,815 of record CM060961.1, on the reverse strand, counting down.
GCAGAGACACAACAAATTATGATGGAGAAATAGAGGCTATATACATTGCTCTCCGACAATTATTAAATCTTCCCTTAAATAAATTTAACAAGGCAGTAATTCTTTCGGATTCTAAAGCTGCAATTCAGGGAATATGTTCAAATACTACAAAGAAGTCAACAAAAATTAGAGAATGCTACAAAATGTTAACACAACTCCAAAAAGTTAAGACTGTTCATCTCCAATGGATTCCAGCACACTGTGGAGTCATGGGGAACGAAGCTGCAGACTCACTTGCAAAGAAAGGCACAACAATAAAACAAAAGTCTAAATTCAATTTCTCATATTCCTCAATAAAACGCTTGATCATTAAAAATTTTTGTCATTCATACCTACAAGAAATAGAAACAAATGCCAAAGATAAAAAATGGATTACACTACTTTCCAATCCAGATATAATCCCCCAGAGACCAAGGAAAACAGCTGTTGCAGCCTTCCGACTACTGACAAATCACGACTGCTTGGCAAGTCATCTCTACAGAATAGGTATCTCAGCCTCACCAATATGTGTCCTGTGTAACGATCCAGCAGAAATGAACGAAGAACACTTGAAGACCTGTGAAGCATTAAGATCAGAAGAAACTACAGTTCAAAAGTATTGGAAAGCACGAATGCTAATGGCTTCATTGCCAGATGCAAGGCACTAGAAAACAACAACAACATTCAGCAATTTTGCTCGAATGGAGTTTAAAATGAAGTGCAGTCTTTGTGTGATAGGTTAACACACCACAACACTCATACATCGCTTTGTGGTACTGCTAACTTATGTTTATCAATTTTGCTGCATTTTGTATAAAAAGGGTCAGTAAATTATGGGTTAAAGGTGTCAGCAGCACTAAGAGAATCCGAAGTAGGTACTTATCTCTATTTTCTATTCCAGATGCCTAGTGAAGCACGTAAAACGTTGTGAACATGGACGGAAGAACATATGCAGATTGCCATTAAGGCATTTCGAGAGGGGAGAAGTCAACGTCATGCTGCAGAACTGTATGGAGTTCCACATTCTTGCCTGCAATGCACGCTGCAGAGTGGTCATAACAATGAGTGTTAATAAATTTGTGCGTAATACAGAAGGGGAGAGAAAGATCAACAAGAATCTTCCATGAAGCTTGGTGCCAATCAGCAACACCAGCAATTGCTCAATCTGGATTTTTGTCAACAGGTCTGTACCCCTTTAACGAAAATGTGGTTTCCAATTATGAATATTTACCAGGAGAGTGCTTAAGCCAACCAGCAGCCCATTCTTCAGATCACCAAACTGCAACTGTGCTGCTTGATGTTATTCCTAATCTCTGTCCAGAAAGTGCATCAACGTGCAGCGTGACTTTCCATGAATTTATTTTGATAACTCTCCCGGTCAGGTCGGTGAGACCCGTAAACCAACGACAGGTGTGGTCCTCCAGACATTCTGGGGGTTGTGAGAGAGCGATGTGACCGCCAAAACATAAAAATATGGTGCTCTCTTAAAAGCGGTTACTATACTGCTATTGCTCTATGAATGAAAAATATTGTAGAGCAAGAGGATTAATGACTTTATTGTCAGAAATCCAGCATTAGCTAACAACAACAACAACAACTTTCCATGATCTGCTGCCGTTTCCAGTAAAAACACCACAACAACAGAGATTAGGACAGAAACAAAAAGTGACTCTTTTGACTTCGCCACAGAATATGGAGGAAAGAAAACAGCTGGACCAGAAACGTAGAACTACGAAAGAAAGCAAAGTCCTTTCTCAATCAAATAGGGTTAAAATTAAAGGTACAAGAAAACGAATGGTACCAGAGACATCCTCTGAAGAGGAGAATCAGGATGCGGGCATGCAAGAGCAAAATAACAGCACTTCTGCATTCTGTTTGGTAAAGTATGAGGAACTCCACTCAGAAAAATTAGGCGACTGGATACAGTGCCAGGGAAGCGGAAAAGAATGGTGCCACAAAGATTATGTAGGCATTAAAGGAAAGAAGAAATTTATTTGTGCCAAATGCAGGTTACGTGACTAATTTGCTTGCATTAAATGTCTATTTTTACTAAAGCAATCAATTTTGGACTGATCTTATTTGCCCTGATGACTGACCCAATTTAGACTGAGCTCTGAGGGTAAATCAGGTCATGCTAGGAAGTGCTATTAAGTTCAACATACCTTGTACCTTTATTGCCATTAAAATGTTATCAGTAGGTTTTGTTGCTTAAGGGCTTACATAATCACTCAATATATCCTTGCATTGTTTAATATAGATTGTTAATCACTATTATGATGTTCCTAATTTTTTACCCGATTTAGACTAAGTCACCCTACAACATGCGATCAAGACTTCAGCATTGTTGAGAAATGAAAACGGGTATGCAAGGCAATGGATCCTGAAGAACTTCATACTGCAGCGAGAACAGCATGACTTAAAAATCCATTTCATATGGTGCCAATGGTAAAGGCTGACTTCTTTGATTTCTCCAGTGCATGTGATGAGTTTATAAACACAACAGCATTGTGTATCACACAACAGCATTGTGTATCACTAAAAAATCATAGATCAAAGTGCCAGTGACAAATTTACCACAACTTAAAACAAAACATCTGTTTAGTGAAATAGAAGTTTGGGAGAATAATGTTCAAGAGTCAAAAAGGGAAAGTATGCAGAATTCCAGAATGCAGAGGCCTTTAATAAAGTTAAACTGATAAAATTCATAAGTGAAGGAAAGAAGCAAAAATTAATTGCTATGCTGGATTACGTAGATGCAAAACATCATCAGTTCTATAACAAATCTGTTCTTCCTATTTTATACTGTTATAGCCAATCATGTTTAATACAAAATATTGATTGCACTGTTAGTGATCATAGTTCACAACACAATAGATCACTGATTGTACTTGCAAAATACACAATTAAACAACTTTTCAGATCACAACGACGTTTTCTTCCCTTCTCCTGAAAAATTTACTTTTTGGCACTTACATCCTTTTGCATATCAACGCCTCAATTAGGTACAATGAGTATAAGTGGAAGGTGTGTGGCGATTGCATTGTTATTGGGGGTATTTCCTTTGTGAGTGGGACAGTCGAGATAGAAGATTCCACTGGTAAAAAATAGTTGCTGAAAAAATATGTAGCGCAAAAACCTGGTTGCTCATGAAGTTATACTTCTTCTAACCCTCTACATAAAACTCGGCCTAATTAAACAATTTGTAAAGGCCACAGATCCAATAGCCAGAGGGTACTGACAGCTGCTGAAATTAGAGGTGTATTTGTGGGTCCAACAACTTCAACAAGACCGAAGTTTTGAAGCATGCGTGACAGATAAAGAAAAGCAAGCCTGGGTATGTTTCATTAAAGTAACATAAAACTTCCATGAAAGCAGAAGAAACCCTAAATATAATGAGTTTGTGAAAGAATTGATCAAAGCTTACAACAATTTAGGATGCAATATTCCATAAAAGCACATTTCATGGACTCACATCTAGACTTCTTTCCAGAGAGTTGTAGTGATGCATCAGAAAGATTTCATAAAGACAGAGCTACTGTGAGAAATGGTATGAAGGGAAATGGATGCCCACAGATTATTACTGAAGTATAAGTCTGGACAAGAAGGAAGAAATAAGACATGAAACTTTGTGGTGGCACATTTCTGTCCAATTTTCCATTGTTTTTGTAAACATTCCTGTGAATGACTGTTAAAAAGTGAACTTTATGTAAGTACTTCAACTATCACCTTCTGTTACTATCCTAATGTTTACAGGCTCCCTTAATTGAAATTATGTCAGTATGTCTATGACTAAATTAAAGCCATATATAATAATATAAAAATATTAAAAGAAATTAAAAATCAGATTACTCTTAAACTATCCCTCATGTATGAAAACTGAAAACAGACTTGAATTCAGCATTAAAATGTCTATAAGAAGCAAACATTTTTCCTCCAGAAATAAAAAAAAACCTTTTCTTTTTATAGAACAGTGATATTTACCAACATTAAAACATTTTATGTGTACAACTGGAAAGAAAATATACTATTTTAAAGTTTTTAGCCTTAAAATATACCCATCCTTGATGGGTGGTTTAAAGAAAGATCTTTAATTAATTTTAAATACCATCTTTTTTCATAAGGAAAATATATTACACAATAATTATTTTATTGCAAATTATTTTTTGTGTACATTCTGATAAAAATAAGTGGGGTATAGTTATTTTAACAGAAAATCTGTCTACTGTATAGTAACGCAACATAGTAAAAGTAATAAGGACCTGCAGATAAGCATTAGGAAAATAAATGGTTAGTCTGACTTCATAGCCACCAAAGCAAACAATAATGATGTAGATAGTGCAAAAAATGAGCATTTTAATGACTCAAAGATGCATATTATTAGTTTTAGTTTTTTTTTTTTTTTTTGCACAAAGAAGCATTATGCACAATAGTGCATCAGCAATTTACAAGCCAGTGAAAGACAGAAATTGGAAAAGACTCTTCCAAAGAGAATACAGCACATTCCTTGGATAATATATGCACTGAGTGCTGCAAACCTGCAATGGAATAGACTCTGAGGCAGGAGCATGTTGTGGTGGGGGTTGTGGTACCTGTCGCAAACGTAGCCTTGGATCCTCCCATGTAGTTGTCTTGTTGAAGTAATTTATGTAATAGCTGAAACACACAGAAGAGACTTTAATTAGAGGCTTCTTGAAAGTCCGAGGAAGTCAATAGCAATCATACATTTGGGTTCATTCTTGGGCACAGGTATTAGCACACAACTTACCATTGTTGCTCTTAGAAACACTTGTATGTGTAAAAAACAAAACAAAAAATCTGATGTGTTGTACTCACATGACTTTCTCTACTCTTGTACTAACCACTTTTACAAACTCTAATTCCTATATCTTTGTGTTAATTGAGATAAACATTTCTACAAATTATCCTATTGCTTATTTCCTTGTAAGTGCGAGGGGAATATTAGAATACAGTAGGCTTTGAGCGAGTCAAATCTTTTAAAGCTTATAGATCCCGTTCTCTTTGTACGTTTAACATATAAAAAAATGAACGATATTCCATTTCACAAAAGTTTCAAGTTTTCCGAAACTGACACAAATAAGGAATTTCTCCGAAATGGTTCACTCCACAAAAAAATTTATTTAGACATAAATTGTGTGTTTTAGCAAGATCTACATTTTTTGTATATTAAGATTTTGTCTATCTCTTATGGTTTACAACTTATTCAAAAGTCATCCAGAGTAAACAGGACTATATAGGCCATAGCCAGAAAATTCAAAATATACATTTCATTTTCATAAAAATATCTTAAACATATGGCATTTTAATCAAAATCATTAGAGCCATTTTCAAAAAAATTTCCTGGTAGAGGGTAGTTTAGGGTTGGGCTATTTTCTTCCAAATCTTTGTGTCGCATTCTTGAAAGACATAAAACTTAAGTACCAACTTTGGTTTTTAACCAACTTTTCGTTTTTGAGTTATGCTGTCCACAGCCTGACAGAGAGAGAGAGAGATACAAAGGGAGAGATAGAGACACACAGAAACAGAGAGACCCCCACACACCCCCACACGCACGCACGCACGCACGCACACACGCACACACACACACACACACACACACACACACACACACACACACACACACACACACACGGACCTTTTTCTAAAAATGCTTTTTTTTTATTCAGGGAGTCACAAAACATATATTTCCAGTGAAATCTTCACATTGAATTTTTAGGAGGAATACAATACTTCCTTCTACTTACCAGTAGAGAAAGTAGAAACAAAAATTGTTCAAAAACAGCTAAAGAAACCTTATCATACAGTAATGCAATACTAAACTGTAATAGGGAAGGGGAGAAGTATAAGAAAGAAATTGCAGAAAAGTGAGGTCAAAAAGAATCAGGCTGAGTAAAGTGATAGTAAGAAGTTAAAATAAGAGGTAAATAATAGGGAAAGGGAAAAATTGAGCAAATACCGAAAAGCGGATACGAGATAGACAAATAAGAGAAAATTAACAACTATGAATAGGGTAAATATTAATACTTACAATGGAAGGGAAAGAATTTTAAATTAATAGTAGAAAGAAGCAAACACACAGCCAGCATGTAAATGTCTGCCCTAATGGCAAAATGGCCAGGGCCCCTGCTCAGGAGCAGTCCAAGATGTGCTCTCTTTAGTACTCAACAAATTATCTAACATTAGACTCGCAGCTGGGTTTAGTGAAGTGAAAATAAACCATTAGAATGCACTGTTAACTATGGTTAAACTTAGTTTAGGATTACACTTCAAAGAAACAATTTTAATCAATAATAATAATAATAATAATAATAATAATAATAATAATAATAATAATAATAATAATAATAATAATAATAATAATAATAATAATAATAATAATAATAATAATAATAATAATAATTAATAATAAATAATAAATAATAAATAATAATAATAATAATAATAATAATAATAATAATAATAATAATAATAATAATAATAATAATAATAATAATAATAATAATAATAATAATAATAATAATTACAACAACAACACAGCAGCATTAATGCTAGTTTTTCCCCTCATTTCACTGACATATTGCCCTTAATTAAGAAAGACCAATAACAAAGAAACCACAATATATATTGTTGCGAAGAACTTCATTGACTGTATCATAGAGGTGCTTAAAAACTGATTAAAGGAAATGATTGGGCTAGCATAATTAAAAGTAATGATGTTCACCAGAAACTTATCATGAATTACTATCTTAATGTTGCAACACCCCCCTTAAAAAAAAGAAAAAAAAGATGGAGGAAAAAATTTAACTAATGGTTCAATCATGAATTGTTGCAATTTAGAAAACCACTCATAACAGTTTACGAATTAATATAATATTGAAAACATGATTTAGAGAAAAGGTATAAACAGCAAAAAGTGCAATCAACAATTAATAAAAAACACAAAATCTAAATATGTTAATGGCATCCTAAACAAGTAGTAATAAATCTGCCACTTTGTGGAAAGTAACAAATAGTGGGACAGAAATACGATGAAATTAAATAAAATAATTAATATAATTAGTAACATAGAACTAAACAAAATAATTATATGAAACCCAACCTAATTGCCCATATATTTAACCATCATTTCAATTATCTTCTTAAGAAAAATGCATATATGTAACTAAAAATTTTAATACTATTGCTTTGATAATCTCCATATCTGTGATCTGTCTCAGATAAGAATGTTCTTGCTGTAAGCAAATAGGTGGAGTGGACTCAACCACCATGTATTTGACACCACATATTGCCAGATGAGCTTTGCAATACTATACCGCTTGCAAAAGTTAAAGGCATGTGAACGCTGGCCAATGCTCAAGCAGAGCGCTGTTGCCAAGCGTAGTGCGTGTACCGGCAGAGGTTCTGTACATAACAGTGTGTGAGATGCATGCACCACATTCGGCAGTGCCGGTAGGAGGGGCAAGCATAGGATTCGCTGCAGTCCGAGGTACGCCCCGCCTCTATATGCCTTTAAGTTTTGCGAAGATTATAGCTGTAGCAGCACTAACTTCTTGACAGTAAATTGAGTAAGATATTACCAGTAACTTATTAATCTAAGTTTTGCATAATTAATATTACTATGTAATGGTATAATGTTATGCTTTGGGGTTTCTTTCTTTATGCATCAGAAAACAATGTGTGATCACTTGCCTCTTGTTACTTTTAAAGGTTTTCCTCAGTTGTGTTTTATTAGGTTTTGTGTAGGACAGGTCTGCTCTATGATGATTAGCTGATTGCCTTTAAACTGCATACAAGTGTACTGGGCTTTTGAGGTATGCGAGATAAAATATAGGAAATGCAGTCTTAAATATCAGAAGTGATTCTGCACTACATATCATCTGAATCAGCCTTGAGACCTATTACTTTGTTCTAAGAGAGCCGTTTGGTATAGGAATACAACTTATAGGTGACAAAAGCATGAGGCATATTAGAAAGGATGTGAAATTACCAAGTTGTTTACGTGAGCCTATTGTACATACGTACATGGCAATTTTGTGTATGCACACAATGTTCAGATGCAATCATGTCTTCAAGACAGCAATGTGTCATACATCAGCAGGTGCAAGAGATTACCATTTGTGTACGCCAAGTTACTAGCATTTCACTGTTCTAGGAAATAGATAGCAAGCAAATGGAGCACTCTGACAAGCAAGATCAATATACTGGTCACTTTGCCAAGGTATACAACATGTGTAGTTTGTTTAGAATAACCTCTACACCTTCTGGTCAAAATTGCTATGGCTTACAATACTGATTTAACTTCCTAGCATTTGATGTCACTGATTTTGCCATTGGCTTTCTTCACAATATGTAAGAGGTTAGTAAATTCCAAATTGGGTATTTCAATTACTCCATCCTTTAACATGGTATCTAAGACCTCATCAACTTGTTCTCGAATGGCATGGGGAGTAGACCTAGCCTTATGGGTAAAGAGTTTAATGGGTGACATCTCAAAGGAGTGGGTGTAACAGGTACTTTTCCTGGTTTCTCAGAAAGCACATCCCTATTCTGATTAAAATTTTGACTAGTTCAACTTTCTGTTTTTTACCTAAATTGTGAACTTGACTTGCCTTTTCTCTTAACAGTCATTCTAAATTTTTCTGATCTTCCCTATCCAGGTACCTATTCATATTTCCGCAATTCAAAATTCTTATAGAATTTTGGGATACATCTAATGCTTCATCCTCTATTATTTCTAAATTATCATCATATATCCTATCCATCTCATCTTCTGTATTATACTCCTCGTTATCTATTTTTGCTAATTCTATAGCGTCTATTTTGACATACTCCACTAAAAAAGGTTTCATTTCTTACTTCCTCACCTGCACCTTAACTATTATTTCCGAATTGTCATCTATAAAAGGTACTCCAAGGACATCGTTTTCGATGGTCAGTTCTAAAAATCTTTTTCAAAATTTATAAGAGCTTCCCACTTATATAAACAGTCACATCCTATAATTATGTCTGTCACTAATCTTATAACGACCAACGAACTGGTTTGAGAATTCAATGTCATTCTGGCAGGTTGTCAGAATAGCTTAATGGTTAGAACACCTGCCTAGTAAGTGGAGGGTCTGTGGTTCAAATCCCAGCTGTGGCATTGAATTTTTAAGTTCTAGTTCTACCTCTCATACATTGCCCACACACGGCTTGTGTGTTTAAAAACACCAACAGTAAGTTTGTTGGCATAAATAAATAATAGTCAATGCAATTTTCATGTAGAGATGTTGCAAAAAAGAGGAAAGTAATATTGAAGAAAATTCGCACATAATATGGTGATTAGAAAATGGGGAAACAAATGTCGGCAACATGAAAGAATTGGGTGTCTCACACTCACTCGATGATTTCTACAATTTGAAAAGACAGAGAAAAAAATTTTCTGTTTTAGAACACAATTCTTAAAAAATTAGCGGGAAAGATTGTGTGAGCACAAAGATATTGAAGAAGCTTTACTTACCTGGTTAAAGCAACAAAGAGCAAATATGTGCCGATCAGTGGACCTATTCAAGCGAAAGCCAAAGACTGTGCATTTCGCATTTTAAAGTTAAAGCAACTGGTTAAAAAACTAAACTACATTTCTGTACTGTGATTGTAGAAAACTAAAATTAAAACTCCAATATGTGTTGTTTTTTCAAAGTTGTTGTTAGCTAATGCTGGATTTCTGACAATGAAGTCATTAATCCTCTTGCTCTCCAATATTTTTCACTGATGGATGGGGCACTAGAAGTGGCTGGGCATATTTGAAGGTGGTCTCGGTCCATTTCCTCTTGCAGATCACATAGAGGACAGAGTGGTGAAGAATATATCCCAATTCTGTTTAAATGTTTTGCCAGACAATCATGTCCTGTAATCAACCTGAAGGTTGCAACTGCTGTTTTTCGAGGATACTCAGGAATCACTGTTTGAATGTTTGGTAGTTCCCATCTTTTATTCTTTCATTTTTCATATTTGCAATATTTTTTTCAAAGTACAGAAGTGGAATAATTTGTGTTCGTTATTGATGTTTTGTGGTTATGTGTGTTGAATATTTTCAATGTGTTGGGTACAGTACATCACATCTTTACAACATTTTAAAAGAGAAATATAGGAGAAAGTGTAGGCCTTTGTGTAAGTTATGTATAGAATACTGTCTTTTCATTTTAGTACTGTTGGTTAAATTTTATAATACAGTAACTGGAACAAAGTTGTGTAATTCATGACTATCATACCACATGCACTTACAGTACCGTTTAAATGTGCTCAACATTTTATCTCATTCTTTATCCAAGACTGTGTTCAACTTAGTTATAACCGGTTTTGTCTGTAATTGCGAAACCTTCTTAGAAGGGGAAATAATAAGAGATATGTACTTCAGAAGCTTCATCCATTTTAATCGTGGTTCACTTTTAGTTCATTGTAGGTCTTGTGGCTGTCAGGTATATACTCTTGGAACTTCGATTTCTTCTATCTTCATGATATTGTTAGGAGGTTTTCTTTGTTAGGCAGAATTTTTTTTTTGACCTGACATGAACAGCAGGAGTCTTCTCATTAATTCTTGGTTTTTCAATGGAAAATGTTCCTTAACTAACGGTTGGAATAAGGCTTAGCCATTACATCTTCTTGTTCAGCTATAGTAAAAACAAATTCATATTAATTAAGCACTGCAAATAGTGATAACCTGAGAACTACTCTTCGTTAACTTGGGAAAATCTGACTGCACTCTTTGCTCATTTTAGTTTAAAAGTTATTTGTAGCAGTTAAGCATTGTTCAAATGAACTCATGAAATAACTCAAAAAGTGCATTAATAGAAGAGAAATGAATATTTTCAAATGGAATGCTTTAACAACACAAATTGAATTTTTGAGAGGAATTGGAGAAGACTGCTTTTCAAAATGACTAATCAGTTGTATAAATTATATTCTCAAGCAATAGAAAAATTCTATGTTTCCCGTTAAAAGGAAATCTTTTACCTCATCATTGACTTACACATATTTCTCTGATTCTCAATAAAAATTAATATGATGTAATGGCTAAAATTGTCTCTAATTTAAAAAGCGATTTATTGATCTAAGGAATTCCATATTGCATACATCCTATGTATATTGCAGGTATATGATGAGGAAGTGCCATCTCCAAAGCGTTATACCTGCCCTGTATGTAATGTGTCTTTTAATCAACTGAATCATCTTGAATACCATGTTGAAACCTGCATAGAATGATCTTCAAGGTAGTAAAAAGCCACCAACAAACCAGGTGTTTGCGCTCTCATTGTGCTCCATAAATGAGTTAACATAATCTAATTTTTATACTTAGCAACCCTGTGTTTGAGCATTAATAAACTCTCATTTTTACATGTAGCAACCCTGTGTGTGAGCATAAATTGATTTGTGTGTTTTGCATGAAAATAATTATCATAGAATGCCAGGCGTGAAAAGTTATAGTTCAATTAATAATGTATTACTAGTGTGTAGCCATTTATGTTGGAAAAATTTAGGGATTTCTTAAATATAAAACTGCACTAATGCATGATGTAAGTGTATGAAACTTAAGGAAGCATTGCAGAAATGTATATTCAGTACTCATTACTGTTTTCCAAAATCTGTTCCCTGAAGACATTGCAATCCCAATGTCAGCATCCTTTTATAGATCTTTGGTTATAGAAAGAATAAGTCTCTTTCTTGCCAGGAAAGGACAATCAAATAAAATATGTGAGGCAGTTTCATCATCCTTTTTACACATTCTACAGATGGGTTCATCTTTGTAGACTGTTACTTTATGTAGATGTTTTCCTGAAATGATCATGTTCAAAAATGAATACAACTACTTTCCTTATTTCTCTTCTGTCCAATCTCAGGAAAGATGAGTAAAGAATGTTGCATGGACGTAAGATCAGTTGCCTGGTTTGACTTTGTCCAGAAAGTTTTGCAGACTTAGTTTGTAGTTTTCCCCATATCTACGTTTTTACAGGGTTTTGGCAATATGTGTACCGATTCCAATAATGGGTTCAGAACAAACATCTCAATACCATTTTTAGCCAGCTGATCAGACTTTTCATTTCCTTAGATGCCTTGATGCCCTGGCACCCACGACTTTTTGAGCTTATAGTAAGATACGCATATCTATAACTTTTTTTTTTTTCATAATATGTGTATAATTAAGTACAGTACAGCTGTGCATACAATTTAGTTAACCAATACATAATGTGAAACTTGTGATCCGGTATTCATCCAACAATAAGCCTGAGGATGTACTTGTCAGAGTTACAATTGTAAGTCTTCTGAGCAGTGGTTTAGATGATATTGCTATTTGTTGAATCAGAAGATTTTGATAATTTTCAAATGTTCTCTGAATTTGCATTTAATTCATATGGAGGAATGTTGTGATCTTCGTAAGTCCTAAGTCATCATACAGAACTGTGTTGCACATGTACCATGGTGATCCTGTCATCAGTTGTAGGCATCTGTTTTGTATAGTCTGAATCCTTTTAGTTAGACTGGCAGAAGCAGATCCCCAGATTGAGCAACCATATTGCCAAATTGGATGATCTTCAGATGTACATATCAGGTATACTCAGGGGTCTCCGTCTAGGAGATATGTGAATGGCAACCACAAGGTACCCAAGCTGAGCAGAACATTACTTCCTCTTGCTCCTCATTGTAACTTTTCTATCTGACCTTACCTTGGTCATCTCTTGTTCCCTACCAACCCCGATGCTATTCGGGTTCCCGACGGCCAGGGAGTCTATTTTTCCAACCTCTCCATTTCTCTAATTTCTCTATAAAACCTTAACCCCTAACATGCTGACCTGTCATGGCATGTCATACGTCCTCTGATTGGTAATCAGAGGATATGGTTGGTGAATTTATTTTGATAACTCTCCCGGTCAGGTCGGTGAGACCCGTAAACCAATGACAGGTGTGGTCCTCCAGACATTCTGGGGGTTGTGAGAGAGCGATGTGACCGCCAAAACATAAAAATATGGTGCTCTCTAAAAAACGGTTACTATTACTGCTATTGCTCTCTTCAATATCAAATTATGAAAAATTATGTAAAATGTTCTGGAGTTAAAATAGTCCTCCATTCGGATCTCCAAGCGGGGACTACTTCTCGAGAACCAAAACATTATATTAACAGAAGATCTAACATCAGACTTCTACTATGGAATGCGGGTAGTCTCACACAAACAAAAAGAATAGAACTGAATAAAATTGTATTTCACTATAAAATAGATATATTTGTCATACAAGAAGCAAGTCTAACAAATGACCAACTTAAATACTTCAATTTTACTGGTTTTCTACTACACCTACTACCCAAAAATAGACAAATAAGTAGTAGAATATTAGTTGGAGTCAAAAAGGATATTAAATCCTCCTTTGAAATTGTTAAAGAAATGGATCACACAGACAAAAGTGAATTAATAAAGCTAAATTTTTGAGATAACAAAACACATCTACATTTATACAGCATTTACAATCCTCCCAGGAATGAACCAGATCTCTCACTTATTGACCAATTAAATAAAACAATCGTAATTGGAGATTTCAATGCCCATTCCAAAAGATGGGGTTATGAAAAAGTGGATTCTACAGGGAAGATAGTGGAAGAATTTTTGAATACCACAACTTTTGAACTGATTTATAGTAAAGAAGATCCCATAATCTTCATACATTACTCTGGAGCAGGCAGTAACCCAGACCTCTTGCTAGCTACAACAGATATTGTTTCAAAAATTAAAAAACAAGTTATAGAAGATCCAAGTTCTGGTCACAGAGCAGTAATTGTTGATATAAAACTAGAGAATACAAATAACAGTCATGGTCTCACGAATCTGTATTGGAACTTCAAAAAAGCAGATTGGAACAAATATAAAACTGAATTAGAACATAAATTTAAAGAACAAACAAACTCACAGCTGCATGACCAACCAGATCATATGAACAAAAATTTCTGTAAAGTCATCCTAGAAACACCAAAAAAACATATTTCTCGTGGAAGAATTAAAAATTTCAAACCCTTTTGGAACCCCCAGTTAGAAGAACTGAAAAAGCAAAGGGATATAGCTAGAAATACTGCTGAACAAACAAAAAACATATTGGATACACAAATATGGCGAACGAAATGTGCCTCGCTAAAAAAAGAAATTAATACTGCTAAAAGGAATCATTTTAATAATTTCTTAGAAAAAATGGATTATAGGACAGATGGTAACAAAGCTCATAAGTTCATAAAAAATGTCCAGGACAGGAAAGAAAACAACAGCACACCTATCATACACAACAATAAAATATTAGTAAATGATGCTGTCATAGCCGAAACATTCAATAAATATTATGCTAATTCACATAAAGTAACAAGAAATAATAAAAAGGAACGTAAAGAATTTAAGAAAGATTTGAAACAAGAAAGAGAATGTGATCCTAACACTCAATACAATATCTTTTTTCAAAATTTTAATATGCAAGAACTGAACATTGCAATAAATAATCTAAAAAACAAAAAGTCTCCTGGACCAGATCACATACATCCAGAGTTCATAAAAAACCTTGGAAAAACAGCAAAACAACTACTGAAACTCTACAATCTATCCTGGAAAACCACTGTACCTGCTGAATGGTGAAAAGCAATAATTGTCCCACCCTTGAAGAAAGATAAAACAGCATCAGAAATAAAAAATTATACACCAATAGCACTTGCTAGCATAATAGCAAAAGTGATGGAAAGAATGGTGTCAAACAGGTTAAATTGGTTTCTAGAATTACAAAATTTAATATCCCCATGTCAAACTGGATTCAGAGAGTTCCACTCTACAAATGAACAAGTCTTACTTCTCAGTCAAGAAATCAAAGACTCCTTCAATAGAAAAGAAGTTTTTATTGATTTCCAAAGTGCATATGATTCTATATGCAGAACAAAACTGCTAAAGAAAGTAAAAAAAATAGGGATACAAGGTCCAATGTTTTCATGGCTATGTCATTTCCTAACAATGCTTTATTGCAACCAGATATGGAAGAAATATATCTAAATACAAACAAGTACACCGTGGCTTACCACAAGGCGCAGTGCTCA
This sequence comes from Tenodera sinensis, assembly GCA_030765045.1. Taxonomy (NCBI): domain Eukaryota; kingdom Metazoa; phylum Arthropoda; class Insecta; order Mantodea; family Mantidae; genus Tenodera; species Tenodera sinensis. The sequence goes on along the minus strand of CM060961.1, from coordinate 67,294,688 downwards.
GCACACTTTTTAATATATTTATTAACGATCTGCCACAACAAATACAAGAATCAGGTGTGAAGTGTGCACTATTTGCTGATGACTTAGTAATGTGGACTTCAAAACCAAAAAGCAAAAGTACAGAACTAGAAAAAACCATGCAACAATCCTTAACCAACTTAGAAAGGTGGACCAAAGAAAATTTAAAGACTGTTAATACAACAAAATCACACTATCAAATCTTTTCACTAAGAAAAAAAACCACTAAAAATAAAACTAAATTTTGAGGGTCAACAATTACCAGAAACAAAGGAAGCTAAGTATTTAGAAGTTACATTTGATACTAAACTTACATGGACCAGACAAATAGAAAATGTAATACAAAGAGCAGAGAGGCGCCTTTCACTGTTAAAACATCTAACAGGAATGAAGTGGATGTTCCAGAGCAACCCTTAATGCAACATACAATGTATATATAAAGCCATTATTTACTTACTGCAGCGAAGTTCTTGTAACAGCAAACACAAAAAAAATTCAAATCTTTCAAAACCAAGGTCTGAGATTAATTACACGTGCTATCAAAACCACACCAATACCAGCTATGGAAATACTAACCAACCAATACCCCATTGAATATGAAATAGAAAAAGCGGCTCTTGTTCAACACGAAAAGTTGATCAGACTCCCGTTCAATACATGGCACAAGAGAAATTTTACATATACACTAAAGACTCAGGAGAGCTTTCTTTCCAAAATTCAAGACATCAAGAAGAATGTACACCTTCCTAATTCAAAGGAAAACTTCATATCTAAAGTCAATCCGATACATACATTAGATATCACATATTATTCACACCTGACAGAAGAAGTTAAGAAAAGTGATACTCTAACTAGTGTTCTAAAATTATTGGCACTAGAGACAATCCATACTAGATTTCCAGAACACGAATGGCTCCATATTTATACTGATGGATCATTGATATCAAACCAAGATGGAGCGGGTGCTGGAGTCACATGCCACCTCTTTTCCTATTACAAATCTTTAACTTATGGAACTACTAACTTTGATGGGGAAATTGAAGCAATTCAAATGGCCCTACAAAATCTTTTGTACAGAATTTCACATTTTCAGCAAGCAGTTATTCTCTCAGATTCCAGGGCAGCAATTATAGCAATTACTTCCAAGTTGTCACCAAAAAACCAAACAATTATAGAATGTTGGAAAATCCTTATCCATCTAACAGCACTTCAAAAACACCTAGTCTTCTAATGGATACCAGCTCACTGTGGACTGAGTGGTGATCAGAAAGCTAATTTTCTTGCAAAAAAGGGTACCAGCAGTGTACAAAAATCTATAGTTAATCTACCATTTTATGTAGCTAAAAGGTTAGTCAACTCTGAATTCAAAAAAATTATTGCAAAATATTACTATGAAAAATCAAAGAATAAAAATGGGAACTACCAAACATTCAAACAGTAATTCCTGAGTATTCTCGAAAAACAGCAGTTGCAACCTTCATGTTGATTGCAGGACATGATTGTCTGGCAAAACATTTAAACAGAATTGGGATATATTCTTGACCACCATGTCCTCTATATTATCTGCAAGAGGAAATGGATCGAGACCACCTTCAAAACTGCCCGGCCACTTCTAGTGCCCCATCCATCAGTGAAAAATATTGGAGAGCAAGAGGATTAATGACTTCACTGTCAGAAATCCAGCATTAGCTAACAACAACATGTGTTTCATTAGTAATACACAGCTGCGTATTACTTAACAATAATCAGTATCCTAACTCTGTGGTGTGGGGGTAGCACATCTGCCTCACATTCAACAGGTTCCGAATTCAAATCTTGGTTAGGATAAGTTATCTGGATAAGGTTTTTTCCCCAGAGTTTTCCCTCATCCTGAGAAGACAAATGTCAGGTAACTTTAAGCTCTATGGACCCTGGGCTATTTGAGCATCATTTCACTTATTCATTGTCTGAATGACTACCATGTTAAAGGACATTAAACTAAACAACAAAAAAACAAAGATAAGTGTGTAACTGCACATGTCCTTTGCTTGTTTAATTCTTCATTTGGTCCCATTGTGAGACAAGCTCAGACACATTGAACATATACAATTATGGCACATACATCATGACAAAATATACCCACCACCAAAACTTTTTTTATCTAATTTTAATAATACCTGTTATAAACAGGTATACTTAACTCTATCCATAACACCCCTGCAGCGAAGAAAGTCGAAGTGGAATCACGTGACTAGCATGGCTGTGAAGGGGCCAGTATATGTACTGTCCACTAGTACGTACTCTACGTACTAGCGGACAGTACATATACTGGCCCCTTCACTCTTGCTAATCATTCATTATCCAGATGATGGGAGAGATGTACACTCCTGAAACGTCGATGGCTCTTCATCACTACACCTGGCTCGAAGCCCAAGAACAACTTGAATATGTTCGTCGCCAGGAAAGCTTCAAATCATATTTTATAAAAGAAGATACCGATGAACTTCCCTCCACTAATCAGTAGCCTAAAAGCATTCTGTTACAATTCTCCTTATTTCTCTCTCCTCCCATATTTGTACAATAGGATCATTCTAGTTTGAGACAGAGTATAGCTCCAGTTACTGATTCTGACATATTTAACATTATCTAGTCTCTCAAAAGTAGTAAAAGCCTAGAAATTATGAAATAACCGACAATCTACTTAAAATATGTAACACATTTATTGCACCTCTCTTAGCAGCATAATAAATGTATCATTACAAAGTTGATTATTTTTAGAGATATTAAAAGCTGTTAAAGTGATGCCTTTATTTAAACACGAGAATGTTAATGCTGTTAATACCGTATTTTATCGCGTAATTCCCCCTTTTTTTTTTCCTTGAAAAATTTGCTTGAAAACACTGAGGAGGGAATTATGCGAGAGGTGCTTCTAGGAATTCAGAAAGGAAGGGAAACCGTGTAGTATTATGTAAAAGTTATATAGGTATACAGTAATTTGTGAATGACCTGGATACATACCATGGTTTCATTGGGTCTACAATGTATTGTTTCATTGTTTCTTTTCTCTGATTATTCTGCAGTCTCACTTTCGTCACTATCATCACTATTTTCATTTATATCTGGCTCAGATAACACATCTTCATGTTAACTATTCCACAACATGTCATCAGAACCATTAATGACACAAGAAATACCATTTTTTTTAAAACTCTTCTTAACAATATGACGACTTGTAACAAACTGACTTAAAAACACATCTGCAACTTCACATTTCAATTTTACGACACGTTGTGACAATGGCAATTTGAGTATTCTGCATTCATTGTTGTCCGTGACAGACACTGCTGTGTCGATTGTTGTCCATTACCAAGTTATTTGAAGGCCGCTCCAATAAGAACGAACCAGGAGAGGGAAATTGCAAGGCGATAATGCGATAAAATACGGTAATTACAGTCTGCTTACTTTAGTATCACCAATGAGCAACATTTTTTAAAAGCCTTTAGAATGTAGATTATTAAACTTTTTAGATAAATGAAATATGCTGAATGCTGAGCAACATGCCTAAATGAAAAGTACATCAACAGAAACTGTCCTTGTAGAATTAATTTGCACGAATCTTATAGCTTTAGATAAGAGTTTGTAATGACCTTATCTGTTTACAGGAATATAGCATTTGTGTGAATTTAGATAATTTGGTGAAGAAATTAGACAGTTATGGAATAAGAGGAGTGGCACTGGAAATAAAAGGAAAGGATGGGAATTACTGATCACCTTTAAATACTGTGAAGTGTAGTGTACCATAGATTTCTGTACTTAGACTATTGTTATTTAAAATATATATTAATGATATAGTTAGTTCATATAAGACTAAAGAATATCAAATGAATATTGGGACGCCGGCTCAGCACTCAACAAAGGATGGGTGGAGTCAAGCTCTATCACGCCACATGCTGGGCCAGTTGCCTTGCACAACTGTTTGTGTGTACATGACTAACAAAAATCGAAACAGCTACACAACAGGCGTTTTCTCTGGAGCCTTCGAGAAAGATCCAGCTGTGTCACTGCTGGCATGTTTGAAGGAGTTCGTGAAAGATCTGTGTGACATCATCCCCACTATGTAAGGAGGCAGTGAGTGAGTTGATAATTACAGAAATGAGTTGGTCAGTGTATCAATGAGTGCGAGACAGCTGTGTGTGCATGTGTCGTGAAAGATATGTCATTCTGAAGAAGATTCTAATGGATGTCAAGTGATTGCATTGTTGTAGTGAATGTATGAGAGACAGAGAAAGTGAAGAAAGACACTGAAAGGACTCAATAAGGTTATGGAAATAGAAATTGTTAGTTGTGAGAGCACAGAAGACCGTAGGCTGTGCTAACAATGAGAAGAAAACTGTATTTGTGACAAAATTTTAGAAGATAATAAAGTGACAGAAAAGTAACCAGACGGATTTTGTCACTTTGTTGCATATGTGTCAAAGTGGGATTTGTTGAATTGTTATTGTTACAATATTATATGCTGACGACATAGTGATGTGTTGAACACATAGGTGGTTACATGAATTAAAAATTAATGCTGCCATCAAACTCGGATCCTAATTCAGAATAGGATCCAAGATGCTGATTTTAAACCTGATGTAAATATTGATGGAAATCATCAAATATCTTGGAATAATCGGGGAGCACAATAATCTTATTTAGCATGCTCATGTTAATGAATGTTGTCACAAGCTGAACTTGTTTGTTAAGATATATGTCAGCCTTTTGTAGCAATGAAGTGTTGTTAAACATTTACCATAGTTTGTTTATGAGCTATGTAAACTACTATGTAACAATATAGCGAGGCTACTTCAATGGAAATCATAAATAGAGGTTTTATTCTACAAAAGATAGTTATTTATATAATGCCAAGCGTAAGTATAAGACAAAGTGTAAATACAGAATTTATAAAAATGAAATGACATGTTTGGGTGGTGCCGTGGCTGTGCACCTACCATCTAGGCAGCCTGAGTTCGATCCCAGGGACCCACATGCCATATTCATGATGGACGAAGCGGCACCAGGGTGAGTTTTCTCTAGGTTCTACAGTTTCCCCTGCCACTCATTCCACCAATTGCTCCATTATCACCTTTCCAATCATTGATTTCACCTGTGTTTTATATCACCCTCTTCCTCACTATAATACTTGGCTGACCACTCGCTTCCAGGTCTTCACTCTCTCCGGTCCATAGGTTTCTGTGTTCTCCAATAGGCGTCTGACCCTAGGCACTAGTTTGTAAGTCCTACATAAGAGGAGGGTAATCAGGTAAAGAAAAAAGAAATTACATAGGTTTCCTGGCTTTAAATTCTCAGAACTGTACTGACGATAAACCGCAATAAAGTAAACTTTAAAATCATGACCAGAAATAGGCTGACTACAGTATAGTAACCATAGGTTAGAAATACAATTGAACCTACCTTATATGTAACCCAGTTTTATGTTATTCGTATTTATATGTAAATTTTTATAGGTCCTGGCAAAATATAATTTAGAAACATGTTAATAGAAGCTTATTGCTATGTAATGCATTTACACATAATTTGCTGTTATAGATATTAAATTTCAGTGAAATACAACTGAGTTGTGCATAATTATAATGAGCATATACCATACGCATCTTAAAAGAAACTCAGGGGTATTTTCCTTATCTCTGTTGACAAAGATACAAGCTGAGCAGCCGGACGAATGCAGAAACGAATACAAAGACATTTCTGGTAGAGCTGGTGTCTTTCAGTGTGACAATGTTGTAGAAACAGACGGAAAGGAAAGATGAAAATGTTCAGTGTCTGGTGTTTATTGTTGAGCAGCAGTTTTCTCTTTCAATTCTCAATTGCTTTTAATCAGCCATGAGGAACAGAGAAAGGAAATATACATGCTTAGGCTTTCACAGCTGGCATGGTCCAGTAGTACGTAGTTTCCGGGCTTGTAGGCCGCGGTTCAGCCAATGAATAAGTATCTGACATTTCACCCATGATTCCGTTACGCATCTTCAGAGAGAGTGACTCTTGGCTGGTTAACCTCACTTATAATATCAGATGCTTATTCATCAACTGGACCACGGCCTACAAGCCTGGAAACTACGTTCTACTGGAGAAAAAGGAAATGTTATACGCTAGATCATAAAGCAAAATTCAATCAAGAGGTGGAACTTCATCCACCAAAACCAAAACTGAAGTCGCTTCAGACTTAGGAATTGTGTATACCCTGCTATGTACTATATTTGTCTCAGGAGTTTAGCCATGACCTTGTGGTTGACACAAGCGAACCTGAGATATCATGTTGTTGTTTTTCCCTCTCACACTAATGTTTTACACCCTTCTTCAAAAGCAATTTATCCTTTCTTTCCCGGTACAATAAATATTACACCAAAGAGCATCACTAATGAATTATGTTTATTGGAGAATCAAGAACCACACAATATAATATTGTAGCAACACTGACACTGCTTACATTCCAACTGCCTTGTAGACAGTCATTTTGAACTGTTGGTGTTATTCTGTTTACCTTGTACCAAGAAGCTCCCTGCTGCACACTGCGATTGCATGTTCAAAGACAAATATACTCTCCTGAGTTAATGACAGTACAGTCATCAGTAACAAAATAAGGTGCATGCACTTAATGCAAGAAAAGTGAGACAAGCCAAATTAGTGATTTCTTTAAAGGAGGACCAAGATAAAAATGTTTTCTTCGTACATATCTTTGTTGTTTGTAAAACTGTACACATGTGGGCTCACTGTATTGCTTTTTTTTAAAAAAAACTATGATGCATTATCAAAATCTCATTTGTAAATAATTCTGAGTTACAAGTAATCTTCTCTCTTCCCCTTCATACACGAATAAATCAGGTCCAACTCTATTTGAAAGGAAGCCAGAGTATAAAGGAGTTATATTTTATAACAAACTTCTGAAAGGCTGGCCTCATAGCTCAATCAGTAGAGCCTGCTTTTAAAAGGGTCCTGGATTTGATTCCTTGATGGAGAGTGGGACTTTTTCTTTAGACAAGATTATTTCCTATCTTCCCCAGTCTGGAAGGATAAATGAGAGTGTGTATATGATCCAATATGCAAAAACCCCAAAGATGCAAGACCTGCTGTGTACAGGTTAATCCAAAGGCAATATGTTACAAAGGAAAGGCTGCCAATATGACCATTGACGATTATTGCCAGATTTGAATGGAATAATAAGACATCTGAAGGTGAATATATTTAAAAAGAACTGTGTAAATATATAGTTATATTATTATTTAGTTTTATCTTTCTTTATCTGGTTACCCTCCCCTTAGGTAGGACTTACATCCCTTAGGACTTACAAGTCAGTGCCTAGGGTTAGACTCCTGTCGGGGAGCACAGGAACCTAAGGATCAGACAGAGTGAAGACCTGGAAGCAGCTGGTGAGCCAAGAACCAGGTACAATAGTGAGGAAGAGGATGATACGAAATGCAGGCAAAATCGATGATTGGAAAGATGATAATGGAGCAATTGATGGAATGAGTTGCAGAGGAAACCAAGTAAATATTTAGTAATAATACATTATATTTGATTAATGCATTTGTTAGTAATTAATGTTTCTAATATATATAATTAATTGTTAGCACCTGATGTATTCTTCCATTGTATATGTACATAATCAATGTATTTTTATTATAGTGTCACCGCGCCCGCCGCATCTAATTGCCGACAACAGCAGTGTCACCCATCGCATTATTGTCGGCACTACGGCAAAGGAGCCGAAGGAAAGAGACAGAATGGCCGCATTGTTGGGGCGCTTGCCGAAAGAGAGAAAAGGATAGAGGCTTCTGGAGTCTTCTACTTTGTATCTCGCCGCAATAACTGAACGTCCCTGAAGCTTCCAGAATAGTGCCTGGGAGATATAAATAGCGGTAAAGTGTGAGAAGGGACAGACGGACAGACGATGTGAAGCGTTGTGCCAACGGAGAAGGGACAGTTCTTTGTGTTACGAGTTCGGAGCCGTGCTGTTGGAGAATCGAAAAAGACTTTCTTGCTGTTGCAACGAGTGTACAAAGTTACTGTTTACGGAAATAAAAGTGTTTCTTTATCTCGACTACATCTATCTACTTTACTTCACACCCCACAAAAAGTCACACTGGTGTCAGGAGTGGGATCCGTCGAATTGCTTCTAGTTTCGTTACATCGTCGTCAGAAGTTGCAACGTTAGAACCATGATGGAGGGAGATTCGGAAACCAGGATGATGGCAATGATGAAAGAATTATTCGCCGAAATGAAGACGGCAAACGACAACTTCGCTGCCGAAATGAAGACGGCAAACGACAACTTCGCTGCCGAAATGAAGACGGCAAACGACAACTTCGCTGCCAAAATGGAAACGTTAAATGACAATCTCGCTACCGAGCTGAAAGAGATGAAGACGGCAACCGACAACCTCGTTGCCAAAATGAAGACGAGAAACGACAACCTCGCTGCCGAGCTGAAAGAGATGAAGACGGAGCTATCGGCGAAAATTGACGGCGAACTGATTGGCGTGACGGAAGACGTGGAAGAACTCGGCGAAAAGGTGGAAGACCTCTGCCAGCACGTGGACGTCGTGGAGGACGACGGGGAACGTCTTGGCGCCCTGGTAGTAAGAGTTGACGAGAGCGTCAAAGTACTGGATGCCAGGGGCAGACGGAATAGCGCGGACCTGGGGAGGGAGCACCTAGTGGCCGAGGCGACAGTCGCGCCCGTTTCAGATCATGTGAGGGAAGACGTGGAACAACTCGGCGAACTGATTGGCATGACGGAAGACGTGGAAGAACTCGGCGAAAAGGTGGAAGACCTCTGCCAGCACGTGGACGTCGTGGAGGACGACGGGGAACGTCTTGGCGCCCTGGTAGTAAGAGTTGACGAGAGCGTCAAAGTACTGGATGCCAGAGGCAGACGGAATAGCGCGGAGCCGGGGAGGGAGCACCTAATGGCCGAGGCGACAGTTGCGCCCGTTTCGGATGATATGAGGGAAGACGTGGAACAACTCGGCGAACTGATTGGCGTGAGGGAAGACGTGGAACAACTCGGCGAACTGATTGGCGTGACGGAAGACGTGGAACAACTCGGCGAACTGATTGGCATGACGGAAGACGTGGAACAACTCGGCGAACTGATTGGCGTGACGGAAGACGTGGAACAACTCGGCGAACTGACTGGCGTGACGGAAGACGTGGAAGAACTCGGCGAAAAGGTGGAAGACCTCTGCCAGCATGTGGACGTCGTGGAGGACGACGGGGAACGTCTTGGCGCCCTGGTAGTAAGAGTTGACGAGAGTGTCAAAGTACTGGATGCCAGGGGCAGACGGAATAGCGCGGACCCGGGGAGGGAGCACCTAGTAGCCGAGGCGACAGTTGCGCCCGTTTCAGATAACGAAAGTGTACGTCTCGGGGAAGACAAAGGGGCAGTTCAGGGACGTCGTCGAGGATCCCCTAGAGGAGTGTGTCGGGTACGTAACCAACCAGGATATGACATGGAGGACGATCAGCAGGGAAGTGCACAAGCAAACGAGCAACACGCGAGATCCGACTTGGCGTGTGACATGGGGGGACCGTCGGAGCCATCCAATCACCTGACGCATAGTGCCGTGAACGGAAGAATGGTGGACATCATCTTAGACGGCAGGATACAGGAGAGGCCATGCCGAGCACGAGTGAACACGATTGCAGCGGTGGACGCGACTCGCGCGGATGTGGCGGGGTTTGTTGCCGGACCAATCGGAAGCAAGGTGGCTGCGAAGGTGCGCCAGAGAGGTCGGCGGACATGGTACCCAGTGAGCCGTTTCCAAGTGCGCAGGATGGCCCGTCAACACACCAGGAAGAAGGGCAACTGGACGAGGGACCGTCAAGACCGGCGGTACTGTTGCAGAATTTCGAAGCAGGATGGCATACATCGTCCTACCCGGACCAAGGGACACTATCCAACAGCGATACCTAGGATCGTGCCTCCTGGAGAAGAGGTTCGATGGGTTAGTCCACCGGGGCGCAAGGGAGATGCCGCAGTGATAGTGCTGGTCGGGACGACCAGCTCTGAGGAGGGAGCAGTGTCACCGCGCCCGCCGCATCTAATTGCCGACAACAGCAGTGTCACTCATCGCATTATTGTCGGCACTACGGCAAAGAAGCCGAAGGAAGGAGACAGAATGGCCGCATTGTTGGGGCGCTTGCCGAAAGAGAGAAAAGGATAGAGGCTTCTGGAGTCTTCTACTTTGTATCTCGCCGCAATAACTGAACGTTCCTGAAGCTTCCAGAATAGTGCCTGGGAGATATAAATAGTGGTAAAGTGTGAGAAGGGACAGGCAGTCAGACGTATGTGAAGCGTTGAGTAGTCGTGCCGACGGAGAGGACCGACGTATGTGAAGGTTGAGCAGTCGTGCCGACGGAGAAGGGACAGTTCTTTGTGTTACGAGTTCGGAGCCGTGCTGTTGGAGAATCGAAAAAGACTTTCTTGCTGTTGCAACGAGTGTACAAAGTTACTGTTTACGGAAATAAAAGTGTTTCTTTATCTCGACTACATCTGTCTACTTTACTTCACACCCCACAAAAAGTCACAATATTATACAAAACATGTAATTAATAATGTCCAATTTATACCCGTAATCTCTATGAACAATAATTTGAATTGTGTGATTCACAATCTTGTAAATCAATTATAAACAAACAATCCCTTATTATTTATTTATGCCAACAAACTTACTGTTGGTGTTTTTAAACACACAAGCCGTGTGTGGGCAAAGTTTGAGAGACAAAGATTTTTAGAAATATCCTAAACTAATCTTTACATAGACCATTTTTCAAAATTTTAAATTTCCTCAGAAATGGCTCCAATAATTTTGATTAAAATAACATGTTTAAGATACATACTTTCATTACAAACGAAGTGCATATGTTCAATTTTTTGGGAATAGCTTAAGACGTCCTCTTCAACTTGGATGACTTCTGCATAGCTGGTAAAGCTTAGGTCATGGACAAAATCTTACAAGACAAATGTAGATCTTATTATAGCACACTAATACACTTTTCTTTTACTTTTCTCAGATAAAAAGTCAGTTTTTAATCTCTTGGCCATACAAAAAGAATGAAATTTCAAAGCCTTCACATAGCAACCAGCTCTTAAAAGATTTGACTGCCACTTAAACCTACCATATTCCGCTATACTATTTGTGCCAACAAGGAAATATGTAATAAGGCAATTTCTGCAAATGTTTATCTTGGTTAACAAAGTAGATATAAGAGTAAGTGTTTATAAGAGCTTGTTCAAGAATGAGTAGACAAAGTCATGTGAGTGTGACAGATTTTTCCTTTCATGACAAACTTTTTTTTTAAATCACCTATTTCATTTGGAACGAAACAACACAGTTTCAAATTCCACATCAATATCCCTCATTTGTTTTGAAACAGACCTCACTGCAATTTTACTGAGCAGGATGGCCCAGTCAGTAACATCTGTAGGAGGTTGCGGGTTCGATCCCTGTGGCTGTGTGGGTTTTTTTCATAATTTCCCCATGTCACTCAGGCAAATGCTGGGGTACATTAATCTATTCTCCATGGATTCCTTTTCCTTCATTTCTCATTTCCCTCCCTTGTCATCTTTCAGGTTTGGTTGGTAGCGTGGTTCGTTCTGGCAACTGTGGACAGATGGCATACTTGATTGCACACTGGAACATTCTTCCCTGGCCCTCCCAAGAAGTTGCTGCCCAGGTCGCAAGGGTAGCCTCGACACCCTCTCCCTGGGTAGAGGAAAAACTTCGGTTGTGTGCTTTATCTCTTCCCCCTGGGGTGGTAGCTCACAATGGATTCATCTCAGGGTTGCAGTAGGTTGAGATGTATCCCCTCCGTTACACATACTCATACGCTGCAATTTTCATTTCTGTTCACCTGAATCAAAGTGGATTTGAATTGTTATGTACTTTACAGCAACTAGAATATGGTGAGAATTTTTATATTTGTTAAAAATAACATGTTTCTAGGTATCACCTTGAGATTATGATTAACAGCATGACAGCAGGTCAACAGTTATTTTGTAGTCATTACAAAAATGCATCATGATGGCACAAAATACTATAGTAGTTTGAAGGTTAATAATTGAAAATGTTTCTTTTTTATTATTTTTCCAATGACAATGGTGCTTTGCATGGTTTTTGTATTTCTTCACTGACAAAGAGAAATTGTAACTGACTTGGTTGAGTTACTTGCAAGGTGCTGCTACATAGATAGGTGAAGGTGACGACGAAAATGAGAATGTGTGCCATGCACCACAAATAGTTCCATAATCATCACAAATTCATATGTCTGAGCACAAAACCTAGGACCACAGTAATGCCACCCAGATTCGCAGACCATTATGTTAAGGCACTAATGAAATGCTAATTAAAACTTATACATAGCTACCTAGTTTATATTATGTAGAACAAATGAAACTTAAAAAATGGTACTTTGCCCCACCCCTCTCCCTCACATCACACGGAGCATTAGGCTCGTAATCAGGATTCCTCTCTTTTTCTCAGCGTTATTGAAGTTACAATTAATGTAGGATTCTGGGAAATTGGACATTGTTTACATCATTTCATATAATACATTTTATTAAAATTTAAGAGAGCACTTAAGATACATTTAAGAACGTTAGTAAATTTTCCCTCAAAGATAATCCTCGATGAACTTCAAAATACATTTCCTCGTTTGCTTCCACCTGCATGTAACATTAACAAACTGTAGGAAATGAAAGCTTTGCTTTGCATTGTTTATTTTGCATTGACAAAAAATAGGAAAAGTATTCGTTCAAAAGAATAGGTTGGATATCTTTAATTCTCTACTCCACCTTGTTCCCCTCTTAATAAAACACCTGAACCATTTCTAATAATAGTAAAAATCAATATACAGCACAAAGTCAAGGAGTACAAGAGCTTACTATCTTCCAGTACGATGATCATATTTCCGATCCCAACCGGGTGGTAAAGGGCCAGTGTCATGATTCTCTGCCATTATAACTGCTTATTTAGTATCAAGTTTTACGTGCCACACTTCACATCTGACAGTACAAAAAACAAATAACACCTGCACTACATTGAAGATATACACCAGCAGCGTCTGTCTATCCAGTGTCCACCCCCACTTCCGTGTCATCAGCTCGCCGTCAATTGTCAAGAACAAGAATGATCACGGCATCTTGGATTACTTGACGTCACTCTAAAAAAAAAAAAAAAACATGGAGTATCATTACAAGTATACACCCTCATGCTCTCAGATGTTCCCATAGAAATGTGATACGTGTCTTTTAGTCCTTCGGCATTTATCGGAAATATACGAATTTATTCGTAAATGGGCGACAATTAGAAGCGAACATTTTGGGTTTTCCTAAACTAAGACAATCAAGTATACCATTTTCCTCCACTACGTATCAATGGGTAACACTTGTTCTGCATGGAATATTTTTATTTTTATTTTCCTTTTTTTTTTTTTTTTTAAATCAATGAGTGTTTCTGAGTCACATTTTCACACTGATTGCAAAACTGAAATCCGTTTTCGCGTACCACGTCAGAATGTCTTGCAATTCAAACTTCATGTATTGAATATTTTTCATGATACACGTACTGTAGTAATATTACCGTGTGCTTATCAAGGCTCAACAGCTTATAATTTCAACTTTATCACTTAAAATGTGAAATAATATAATTATTGCTATGTTTATATTTGTATATTTATTAAAATCTACTAGCTATATCCGCCATAGGGGATGTACAAAAATTTGTCATGGCGATAAGACTTGCAAGGTTTATTCTTGGAGATGTTTATCTACAGTATCAGATATGTACATTGCCATCTGCATCCAGTAGCACTGAAACTGAATCTCCAGTGGATAATACTTATGAACCAAACAATTCTGATGAGGATACGTCTTTTAGTAAAAGTGAACTTAATGATTTAGTCAGGGATTGCCTAAAGAATCAGCAGAACTTTTAGGCTCTAGATTAAAAGAAAAGAAAAGGAAGTATTGACTGAGAGTACACATTTTTCATAGTATAGACATCATGAGAAGGAACTTGTCCCTTTTTTTTTTTTTTGCTGAAGAAGAAAATTTGGTTTATTGCCAAGACACCCCCGCTGTCTTTAAATATTATAACAAAAGTTATAATTCCAATATCCTCAGAACGAAGCTCCTCTACTTCTGGCCTGGGCAGCGAAGTTCCGGCGGTGACAGCAGCGATGGTAGCTGTGGTGGCCCTCTGATGGGTCCGTGGTGACTGAGGATGAGATGCGGTGCGCGTCTGGTGTGACAGAGCGCTCCTCGGGTAAAGAGGACAAATGGTCTGCCCGGTGAAGTAGTGAGTCCTGTCACAGGGGCGCAGAACCTACGACGCCACGCAAGGTTGTGCTGCTGACAGGCCGACGTGAGTTTGGCCGCTCAGCAGTAGTCGTTTAACGGCGCTGTCAATTGCCGGGATCACATCAGAGTCACCGGTGTGCCGGAATTTTGTCCTGCAGGAGTTCTTTTACATGCCAGTAAATCTACTGACGTGGAGCTGTCGTTTTTAAGCACACTTAAAAACCATCGGTCTGGGCCGGATTTGAACCCGTGACCTTGGGATCAGTAGGCCAGCGTCTAACCAGCTGAGCCACCCAGACCGACCTGTCTCGAAAGATTAGGCGCATGAGTGGCGTTGGGTCGTGACGGTTTCTAATTCTTGTCGTGCAGATCAGGGATGGCCAGAGGCGTTGACCCTCTTGTAGTAATATCTGCAGGTGCAAGTGTTGGTGTACTCCCACGGCAATAGCGCTGAAGCGGCCGAACCGTGGCGAGTTCACTGCTGAAGGGGCGGTGTAGGTGGAGTTGGATGTTTGTGGAGGCGGCCTCGTCTCATGACTCCGTATCGGAGTTACTGCGGTGATTGACGAAGTTGAAGAGACTATGTCGGCGCTTCTCCTGCGGTGATAATATCAGCTGCTGGGGCCGTTTCAGCTCCAGCAGAGACTGGTTGTGAAGATGTGGTCGATTGTCTCTGCTTTCTGCTTGCCATTATCAAATCGCCCCCTAACTAATATATATATATATATATATATATATATATATATATATATATATATATATTTAAGGGGAGACAGAAAGAGAGTTGGAAATAAAAAATTGGCTAATTACGCCAGGAAGGAAGGGTGATGGGAGGAAGTTGGGTTTCACGGGGGTGGGGGGGGATTTAGGGGAGAAGTGTAGCGTGTCTAGCGAGGTTCCGTCGAAGCACCCTCGTTAGTCCGGGAATGCAGCCGGTAGATTATCGGCATCGAGGTGAAGGATTTCCGGGTCACAGACATGACCGAGGCCCTGACTGTCACACGCGGGGAGTTGGACGTGGGATAGCATTGAGGAGTGACCATGCGCGTCGCGAAGGGGGGGCAAGGGTGGGCCGCGGCCCCCCCCCCCCCTTGGAAATTAATGAACTTAATGTGCTGACTATTAAACTATTATTTCAATTTTTAGGTAAAGAACAATTTCTATTTAGCGCAAATTTATATGGTTATCCGCAACAAATACTATAACCTTTGACAACAAAATAATGAATTAATATTATCTGATTGCAAAATTCTAACATTTGCCCCCCCCCCCCTGGAAAAAAGTCTGCCGACGTTCATGGGAGTGACGGATATTAGTCTAGGAGAATCTGCATGTTGAAGGAGGTAGCCACTGTCTGTAATTCTTGGTTGATTGTGTCCTCTATAATACGGAAATGGGTTAATGGTCGTGGGAGTTCTATTGGGAGCGTAGTCAGTAGTGCTGAAGTCTTGATAGGTCTCATTAGCAGCTTTAAAACTCAGAGCTTCTACTAAGGGCGCTATGACGACGAGGTGATTCATGATTATCGTTTCGAAGTTGGAAACTCTGTCGAGGTTGGATTTGACGTAAGATTTGATGTCCGAAGTTTGAGAACTAATGTTGTTGAGTTCTTGAATTTTCTCCATGATGTATTGATCGTTGGACTGAAGTTGATCAGAATGGCTCCAAGGGGATGGTCTTCAGCATCTAGTCGAGAGAGGACGTCGGTGAGTTGTTGTGAGAGTACTGTCTGGCACTGATGGTGATAGTATATTATTGCAGTCAATCTGGAATCTAGTTGGTTGAGTGCTGCGTTGTTGGCTTCAGAAAGAGCAGTGATCTCATTCCGGGCTGCGGTGATTGCTTCATCTAGGATAGTGAGCTGTGACTTAACGGCGTTGTTGGTTTCCAGGATTATGCAGAGTTGTGCCTCGATGTTGTTGAGTCGAATATCTTGCGTAGTTATTGATGTAGTGGAGTCTTGTAGTTAAAGTCGTTGTGGCGTCGGCTGGTTCTGTTGTCGTGGTAGATGCGTCAAAGTCGGCCGGATAGTAGTAGCTACGTTGGTTGAGAGTGTAGTGGGTGTAAGCATCTTCCGTGGATATAATGGACCCTCTGCCTTGTCTGTGAAATGACCAAAACCATTGCAGGAGGCATAGTATCGGCGGCGTCTTCTTAGGTCGTGCAAGGTGCAGTCCTTGGTTTCACTCGGGGCACCACAATAGTGATATCGGGGTGTAGAAGTGCAGTCGGCGGAGTTGTGACCATATCCACAGCAGCGGCGAACGGGTACATGCCGAGAAACTTAGCTGTCCTCGATTCACAAGCGTCGCCCTAACAGGGATAAACCCGCGCTCAAGGCAGCTTCGTAGTCCCGGGTGTCGACGAACACCAACCTGACGAGATTAGATGGTCCACGATTTGTGATGATGCGAGTGGCCCTCAGAGTGGAGGGCCACACGTGTTGAGCTGCGGTGACGATATACCATGTCAGCAAGTCCCGTGGAACATTGTAGATTACTGCTCAGTCTTGTGGGAGGTTCAGGAGGTATAGATGGCGGCGGTATGTTGAATGAGGATCCGGAATGATACTGTGGAGGGTCTCCCAAGAGAGGCACTGTCACTGCCGGGAGTCTAGCGGTGACCGGTGGTTTGTTGCGGTGAGTCTTCTTTCCCTTAGTCATCCTGAATCTGCGTATCCTGGTCACAATCCCCCGCCTCCTAACTAGAATGTTTTTTTTTATACCGTGGAGGGGAAAACCCCGTTGGCCGACATGCTGAGGCCAACAGTGTGAGTGTCCCTGCGCCCTGAAGGGGAAGGGTTACTCACTAAAAAACTCCTCCACGTGTTAGTTCGTGCAAAGCTAATTTTATCGTGCATCATCGTGCGTTAGTCGGGTCCCGCATAGCACCCCGGTTAGTAATTGAAAGCTTTTAAGCTGGCATGTAGTACATGCGAGCGAGTCAGATGTTGCTTTTTGGTAATGCCCATGAAACCTGGACAGGACAAAGAGCAACTAACTAGAATGATTTTTTTTTTTTTTTTTTTTTTTTTTTGGACTGGCCCCACACCCGCCAGCCCGGTGGCGATCACCCGGTCATTCTCCGGCATGCATTCTACATCGCCTCCCTCATGCAGTTAGTACTAACATGCAAGGATGCGGAGTTATGTGGAAGTAAGTTAGGGTGTTAGTTGACAGATCCCGCAATTAGCACTCTGGTTATTTGTGTGTTTGTGTGTGTCACGAGGATGAAGATGCTCGTGGTGCGTGTGTAAGGTTCCTGGTGGCAGACATGGCTGATGCCCTGAATGCCACGCAGGGGAGTGATGGGTGTTGGTTGTGTGTGAGTACATGCTTAGTGTTTGTGTATTCATGCTGTCGTGCAGTGTTGTGTGTGTTGTGTGTGGGTGGAGTTCGTGTTGTGTTGTGGGTGTTTGTTTAAGACGTGATTTGCGGGCATGCATTAGGATGCGTAAGAGAAGAAGGTAATATAGGGTTAGTGGTGTTAGTAGTTCATGCACTATTATTAAGTTAATTGTGAAGGTGTGAGATGGGATGAGTGAGAAATGTGAGAGTGCGTGTGAATTGAGTGAACGTGACGTGTGCGAGGTGAGTCGTGGAATGCTCGGGTTGTGGTTGTTGAGGTTGGTTGGTAGGTCTGTAGTTCTGTCGGTTATTCAGGGACTAGGGCTCGGAGATGGTTTTGGACTGCAAGTCGAGTCTCGTCGTCAGTGTCTCGTCTGTGGAAAAGGTACAGAGGACGCTTATGTTTGTCCAGATGTGGGTCATATTGTCCTAGGTTTGCAATGAGGGGGTTGGTATGGTTTTCTGCACTTGAGTATAGGTCCGCTGTCAGTTTGCGGATGAATTGGTCCAGTGTGTGCATGTGGAGTTCGTCGTGTAGTGGGGCTGCAGGGGTGGTTCGGGGGAGTTTGCAGATAATGCGAAGTACTTTATTTTGGAATCTTTGTAAGGTGTTTGTGTGTGTGTTGGCAGCGTAGCCCCAGACAGGTGCCGCGTATGTGATAATTGGGCGTAGGAGTGTTTTGTATAGTAGAAGTCCGGTGTCGATTGGTAGGTGGTTTGAGCGGTTTATCAGGGGGTAGAGTTCACGTAGACGACCGTGTGCTTTACCCCTGATCTGTCTAATATGCGCGCGCCATGTTAGTGAACTGTCCATGGTTACTCCGAGATATTTAACTGTGGGGCGCCATGGGATGTTGTTCCCGAAGAGTTGAAGGGGAGGCATGTTATGTCTTTTGTGTGTGATGCGTTTAGTGAAGAGGATTGCTTGGCATTTATTTGGATTCGGTTTGATGCGCCAATTAGTCAGCCATTCTTCGAGTTGGGTGATATTACGTTGAATGCGTAGGTGTATGAGGCGCGGTTGCCATGATTGCGCCATGATGGCGGTGTCATCTGCATATATAAATGTTTTGACACTGTTGGGAGTAGGGATGTCGTTTATGTAAATGTTGAATAACATAGGCCCGAGTATACTACCCTGTGGGACGCCTGCTCGGATGGCTCTGCGAGTGGATAGGGCGTTATTGACTTTTGACCGGAAAGACCGACCGGTGAGGTAGTGGGCTATAAGTTTGATGGCCGAGTCGGGGAAGTTGTGTGAGATCATTTTTCGTAGCAGGCCTTCGTGCCAGACTTTATCGAAGGCCCTCTCAAGGTCGAGTAATATTGCTCCGGTTGATTTGTTTATATTGAAGCCATTTGTAATATGTTCGGTAGCCCTTAGTAGTTGGAGAGTTGAGGAGTGGTGGGTGCGGAAGCCAAACTGTTCGTTTTGCAGAAGGTCAATGCGTTTGGCGTGTGAGTTGAGTCGTTTGAGTATGATTTTTTCAAGTACCTTACTTAATGTGTTGAGGAGGCTTATTGGTCTGTAGTTGTTTGGGTCATGGGGAGGTTTGTGTGGTTTGGGGAAGTGTAGTACGTGGGCTATTTTCCAGCTAGAGGGGAAGGTTCCGTGTTCGATTGTATAGCTAAAGATGGTTGCTAAGTATTTGAGAAGTGAAATGGGTAGATGTTTTAAGGCTATATTAGGTATTGAGTCTGGGCCTGGGGCTTTGCGGTTTGGTAAGTGTCTGATAATCCATAAGATTTCAGAGTGGCAGGTTTTGCGTAGCTTGTTGTGCGTGGGTCTGTTTGGTATGTTTCTAGTGATATATTCTGTTGTCTTAGTGAAGATGTGGGAGGAAGGCTGTTGATTAGGGGTTAGAGTCTGTTCTAGTGCGTCTGCAAGGACCTCTGCTTTCTGCTGGTCTGTTACGGCGATGGGGTTGTTATTGTTGTGTAGGGGAGGGATGTCTATTCTGGTCCTCGTTAGGTGGCGGGATATCCGCCAGATTGAGTCTCTGTTGGTGTCAATGTCTGCCAGTTTGTCATTCCATATTTGGTTTATATTGTCCGCAATTTTTTGTCTGATCTCAGCGTTTAGTTGCTGTAGTCGTGTTAAATGTGAGGGGTGGCGGATAGTCTGCCACAGGCGTCTTATTTTGTTGCGTTCCTTAGTTAGGGCAGTGGTGACGACCGGTTGGTGGTTATTTCCCACTTTGGGTGCTATGAAGGGGGTGGAGGCGGATATTGCCTGTGAGATTAGGCTCTGTATATGTTCCACTGCGAGGTCAAGTTGGTCTGGGGTGGTCACTGGGGTTTCTGCTAGGTTATTGTGTATGTAATCTGAGAAGACGACCCAGTCAGTCTTGTTGAAGTTGTAGCGAGGATTTGGAGGGGCGTGGTGGAGTTGCGCGTCTATGTTTACCAGTACTGGGAGATGGTCGGAGGTCAGGTCATTCAGTACCGTGAGGTCAATCGGGTGGTTTAGGTTTTGTGTTAGTGCTATGTCTAATATATCCGGGGCTTGGTTGCGTGCCCATGGGATGTGTGTTGGGTGGTTAGGGGCATGGATGAGGTAATTAGAAGAAAGTTCGTGGGCCGCTAGCTTGCGGCCGTTGGGGTTCGGGTGGGAGCAGTTCCAGTTAGTGTGTTTGGCATTTAGGTCGCCTAGTATGATGACGGTATGTGAAATGTTGAGAAGTGTGTCTATGTCTTGGGTGGATATGTCGTCAGGGGGATTATAAGCCGAGATGATAGTCGTGTCTTTGTGGGCGATTTTTATGGTTATTGCTACGGCTTCTAGTCTCTGGAGGGGTGGGATGTGTGTCAGGTGGTGTGAGATGTGGGTGGCTACAAGGATTGCAACTCCGCCACCTCTGCGGTTGCGGTCGGAGCGATAGGTCTTGTAGCCTGGAATATGTAATTTATCGTGTGGGTCCAAATGTGTTTCTGTTAATGCTATTATGGGATAGTTATTGCTATGGAGGAAGTTCCTTAATTCGGGTTTACGGTGTCGGATACCCTCAGCATTCCATGTCAATATCGTGGTCCTGGGAGCGTTAGCCATGATTGTTAATTATGAACAGCTCGAAAAATTGTTGGAGAAAGTCCATGTTCTTTATTATGAGGTGAAGCCCATCACTTGGGCTGGTTTTAATCAGCATGTCTTTTACCACTCTGACTTTATCTACAACTTCGCTGTCGGTGATGCCTTGCGTTCTCATATTTCTTCTGAACGCTTCAATGGCATTAGCCTTTCTTTGTGTAGGGGATTGACTGATCTGGGGGGGGGGGGTTGTTGGTACCGCTAAGGGCGCTTCCAGGCAGGTTTGAAGGGCCTGGCATTTGAGGGGAAAGAGTTGTACGGGGGACATTTTCCGGTATGCACCGGGCGTGAATACGTCCTATTTACTGGCATGTTTGAGGGTTGTTGGGTAGCTCTGCCTCGCCATTCATAATGGGCAGAGTTACCGTTGTTGCCGGTTTGGGCAGTGTATTGAGGAACAGTTCTGCCTCGGCGATCTACAGTACGCCAACCGTAAGGGTCATAACTGTTAGTGCCGAAGTAGTCAATGGGTTGTTGAGCTTGGGTGGGAGGAGGGGGGAGGCCTCTCCTTACCGCCAGCATTTTTTGATATTCAGGGCATCCCCGGTAACGGGATCCGTGGCCTTTGCCTTTGCACAGTGCGCAAACACGTTGTTCGCCCGTCACCGAGCATGTCCTGTAGGAATGTGGTTGTGCGCATTTAGAACATGTCTCGCAATTGTTACCGCATTGCCTTTCGTTATGGGTTAATTGCTGGCATTTATTACATTGCTGGGGGAGATTTGGCCGTTTGTAATCCTCCATCTTGATTCTAAAATGCAGTAAGTACTGTATTTTTAGGGCGGACTCATGCTCTTCCTGTGAGTTCAGCTCTAGAAGGTAGATGGGGAGCAATGTCTTTTCCCTAGTCCATCTACGGAGCTGTGTGACTCGCAGAGGGTGGATTTCGTAGCGTGATTCTAGTTCATGTTTCAAGTCTAGGCTGGCATTATCAAAGTAGATGCCCTTAGCCACGACTCTATGAGTTCTGCCTTCACGGCGTTGGGTATGGTGATATTTTACATCGTGCTGTGTCAGAAAATGGCTAAGTAATCTATAGTCATTCTCGTCCTCAACTAGGACTTGAAAATCCTGTGAGAGGGGGCTTTCCTCAATTCTAGTCGCCTAGGGTGTATTTGTTTTTCAAAATCTTTTAATAGTGGCAAGAGACGGGACTCTTCAAATTTAGCAATGTAGTGGGGAGGGCAGAAGTTCCTTGTGTTAGTTCTTTGGGGGAGGGGGAGTGGAGGGGGAGCTGTGGCAGGACCACTGGGCGGCACTGCAGTGAACTGGAATACCTGGCTATGAGGTCTGTTCAGAGTATTGTCACCAGCTACTACAACATAGCTGGTGGATGGTTGCGGGGACTTAATGGTATCCCTACTGGCATTTGAGGGTGTATTGGATCCCAGTGGGGGGTTACTCTCGTGAGGCTTGCTATTAGTGGGGGGGGGGGTTGGGGGCGCTAGTTTGAGGGGGGGCTGTGGGATCGGGTCCCTCTATTTGGCGAGAAGGCTCAATTTGAACCTCAGCATCCGCCCTGCTTTCTAGGGGAAGGCATTCGGTGTTGGTCTCGTCAGCCTCCAAGGGCCCCTCTGGGAGAGGGGAGGCCACTGGGGGCGGGGAGTCCACCTGCGGGAGCTCCTCTATGCTGGGACACTCAATTTCATTTGAAAATAGGTTTCTGCAAACAGTGGGGCGTCCGCGCGACTCTAAATTGAGCGGGCCTTGAGCTATAGGGGGGGGGGGATCGGGGGGCTGGGTATTCTTGCGGGTTCGTCGAGTCATTTTTCCTTTAAAATTTAAAAAGTGGACCGTGAAAAATTATTTCTAGCTGTGAGAGGGTAGGGGGCTTAAAATCTAATAGAACAGAGGAAGGAAGAGAGATAGAGAGAGAGAGAGAAAGTGCCAATCTAGGGCGCTGAAAAGCCCGAACGACAGAGGGCCGAACCCAGTAAAGGGCGCCTTGAAGCCGGTACTGGGTACCGTTGGCTTAGCCTTGTCGTTCTACCCAGTGATTAAGCCGAGTATTTGCGGTAGTCGAGGACCGTTGCGCAGCGTGGCTGGCTTGCCGCTGTTACCTGCCTCGGTCGCCGGGTCGCTGTGTGCTGGATTCCCGCGCTGGCTCGGATCCACGCTTCTCGCCTGTTGTAAACAGACTGGAGTGGCTCTTCAATTCCTGGTGGAATCGTGGCTTCTTGAAGGTACCGTTGATTCTTGAAGGTCTCGAAGGTCTGCCTTTTTTTTTTAATTTTTTTTTTTTTTTTTTTTTTTTTTTTTTTGAAAGGGGAGACAGAAAGAGAGTTGGACGGGAGAAAGAGTTGGCTTATTACGCCGGGGAGGGAAAAGGGTTATGGGATGGAGTTTTCTCGGGGGAGATAAGGGAAGAAGTGTGACGTAGGTGGGGAGGTACCGCCGAAGCACCCTCGCAGTGCGTTGGTGTACAGCCGGTAAGATTACCGGCATCGCATAAGGATTGCCGGGTGACAGTCATGAACAAGTCCTGACTGTCACACACGGGATGTAGACGTGGGATATGGTTAGGAGTAAGGAGTGTTATTTACGGCGGAGGCTGTGTAGAGGGTTCCGAGGAACTGCGATGTCTGCGGTGGCACTTGATTTTCAAGTGTGTAGAAAATCAGTAGCGTCGAACCCGGATGCACTGCAGAGCCTTCTTCTGCACCTGACGTCGCAGGGACGTCCTGGATGGCTGTTGAAACCGTATCTATTGAAGCGGTCGAATTCTTCCTGGGTCGGTATCCTGCGTTCAGTTGTCTGTGGAGTTGGCGTTGCTAGTTGAGGCGAAGAGGTCCAGGTCTGTCTGTTGGGTTCTGATGTAAGTATGGCGGTCTGCATGTAGGCTTCGTGAGTCGTGGTTGCAGTTTGGTTTGCCATTAGTTGTTGAAGTGTGTGTTGTATAGAGTCCATGGAGGTTGTGGTGTAGTCGTCCAGATTCCATGTCGTGGTGCAGAGTCTTTCCAGGATTTTTACTGCTGCGTTGAAGTCGACGTAATTTTGAAGAAGTCGTCGGTGAATTAAATTGATTGCTTTAGTGTGTGTCCTTCGGTGAGAGTTGGTTTTCTTGTTGTTTCTCCGGATGTCTGTGCGAAGTGACGTCAAACGGCCAGTTGTGGAGTTGTGTTGCTCGCGTCCTGTATCTATGGCGTCTTGCAGTTGAGTTTGGACAGTAGCAGTAGAGGTGGCTATAGTGGACACGGCAGCGGTGATTTGAAGTAAGGTCTCGTCGATTTTGTCAAGTCTTTGGTGAAGATGATGGACGTCGTGGCGGATGTCCTCTGTTTCGTTCCTGGGCAGTGATGCTCTTGCAGTGGCGGCGAAGGTTGGAGTGTACTGTTGTGCTGGTGAAGATACTGCGTTGGTTGGTGCTAGACGGCGAGGAGGCTGTGAGACTGCGGTGGCTAGTGCTGGTTGGCGAAGAGGCTGTGAATCTGCGGTGGCTGGTGCTGGTTGCGATGACGAAGCTCTTGGGTAACATGGGCACTGCGCCTGGCCTGTGAAATGGCCGAAGCCATTACAGGTGGCGCAGTACCGGCGTCTTCTGCGTAGGTCGTGGCTGGTGCAGTCCTGTGTGAGGCACTGGGCCCCACAATAGTGGCACCTGGGAGCAGCGTTGCATGTGGTGACGTCATGACCAAATAGACAGCATCGGCGACATGGCACTCGTTTGGTGGTTCTGGCTGGCTCGACGAGCAGGCGTCGCCCGAGTAGGGTTAGACCCGTCCTCAAGGCGGCTTCGCTGTCGGTGATGTCTGCGAGGACGATTCGAAGCAGTGGTGAAGGTCCCTGAAAGGTGATGATGCGAGTGGCCCTCACTGCAGAGGGCCACTTCTGTCTTGCTGCGTGTAGTACATGTCTCTCAGGGATGTCTCGAGGCACTCCTCGTATGATGACACTGGTCCCCTGGAAGGGACCAGAGTGTGCAGGCGGCGATGGTGAGTTGTCCGGGAGATGGGCGGTAGACTGTGGTGACGAAGCCGGCAATCCCGGGACTGGCACTCCCACTACCATTCCCGGGGAGCTGACTCTCTGACTTGGCGATTGGTTCTCTAGCTGCGGTGTAGTGGCGCTAGGTGTGGCTCCGGACGGAACTACGGCGACTGCGCTGACTGCCTCAACATTTTCTGGTGTGGCGATGGTTTCAGGTTCCCGGGACGATGAGGCTCCATTGCCCGGTGTAGATGGCGATTTCCTGCGCTGTTTTCTTCTTCCCATGACGACTCGGCCAAGGTCTGCCTTTTTTTTTAAGGGGAGACAGAAAGAGAGTTGGAAGGGAGAAAGAGTTGGCTTATTACGCCGGGATATAGATTTATTGGGGAGGAGTGTAACGTTGTCACGAGGTCCCGCTTAGCACCCTCGGTAGTGCGGGTATGCTGGCCGACCGGAGTCGACTTTAATTTGTGGTTACCGGGTGGCAGCCATGACCAGGCCCTGACTGACACACACGGGTAGTTCTTCGTATGGAGGGGAGTTGGTCGTGAATCGGCGGAGACTGCGATGTGGGTTCCGGTGAACGGCGATGACTGTGGTAGCACTTGTTATTCAGGTGGTGGAAAGAATGCGCTCTCGTTGAGTCCGGAAGCAGTGCAGAGCCTTCCTCTGCACCGGTAACTGTACGGGGAGTTGTAGTGGTGGATGAGTCCGTATCTCTTGAAGAGTGCAATTTGTTCTGGTGTCGGAATCTTGCATCCTTCTGGTAGTGCGTTTGGCGTTGGGGGTTGTGACCAAGGTTCGTTGTGTTGCGTTGCAGGAGCTGGCGATGTAGTCCAGGGTTGGCGATGTTGCACTGCAGGTTGAGACGTGGTAGTTCGGGGTTGACTGTAATGATCTCGATCATGTGCTGTTGGTAGTAGAGAGACTTGTGTGCTGGCTTCATGGGTCAGGGTTGGAGTTCGGTCCTCGATTCGGTGAAGTTTGCGCAGAATGGAGTCTAGGGTGGTTGTGTTGTCCAGTGCAGCGGTTGTGTCGCGAAGTTCTGTTAGTAGTACTGCTGCGGAGTTGAAGCCGGTGGTGTTGTGGAGAAGTTGTTGGTGGATTGTTGTGAGTCCGTTACGGTAAGTCCGGCGGAGACAGTTCGTCTTCTTGTTGATTTTCTGGACGTCGGTGCTGAGGGATGTGAGGCGGCGTGTTGTGGAGTTGCGTAGTTGACGTCCTTCGTCTATGATGGTTTGGAGTTGAGTCGTGATGGTGGCTGTGGAGTTGGCTATGGTGGAAACTGCGGCGGTGAGTTGAAGTGTGGCTTCTTCTAGTCTTTTCAGCCTTTGTTGGAGGTTTTGTAGGTCTTGCTGGATGTCTTCGGTGTCATTCCGGGGCAGTGGTGCAGTGATAGTGGCGGTGGCGGATGATGGAGCGGACTGTTGTGACGATGAGCGTCGTTGCGTAATAGGAGCTGGTCTGCGGCGAGGTTGTGAGTCTGCGATGGCTGGTGTAGATTGCAGGGTGTTGGCCTTTGGATAGAGAGGGCACTGCGCCTGACCCGTAAAGTGGCCGAAGCCATTACAGGTGGCGCAGTACCGACGTCTGCGGCGTAGGTCGTGCCTGGTGCAGTCCTGTGTGAGGCAATAAGCCCCACAATAGTGGCACCTAGGAGCAGCGTTGCAAATGGTGTTGTCGTGGCCAAAGCGGCAGCAGCGGCGGCAGGGCACATGTCTGGAAGTTCGTGCTGGTTCGACGAGTAAGTGCCGTCCGAGTAGGGTCAGACCCGTTCTCTGGGCGGCTTCACTGTCCGTGGTGTCGGCGAAGACGATTCTGATTAGTGGTGTGGGTCCCCGAGAGGTGATGATGCGAATGGCTCTCATTGCTGAGGGCCACTTCTGACGTGCTGCATGTAGAATGTGTCTCTCGGGGATATCCCGTGGTACACCACGCATAATAACACTGACCCCTTGAGTGAGGCCACTGTGTGCAGGCGGTGATGGTGAGTTGTCTGGGACACGGGCTGAACTCCGCGGTGATGAGGCCGGCAACTCCGGTGTTGGCACTGCCACTGCCATTACCGGGGAGCGGAGGCGCTCGACTGGCCGGTTCTCTAGCTGCGGAGTGGTAGTAGCGGCGCAAGGTGTGGTTCCCGACGAAGATGAGGTGGCAGTGCTGGCTGCATCAGTGTTCTCAGTTGTGGCAATGTTTATTGGTTCCCGGGCCGAAGGAGCTCCATTGCCCGGTGAACGCGGCGATTTCCGGCGCTGTTGAGGTGGCGCGATGTTAGAAGAGGCGTTCTGCGAAGGTTGCGGTGGTGTTGAGGTCTCCGGGGCCGGCACTCTCACTGCCTCCCCAAGAGGTGCCTCGGTGATGGTGGATTGTGCTGTTGCAGGTTGCCGTAGCGTTGAGGTCTCCGAGGCCGGCACTCTCACTGCCTCCCCCAGAGGTGCCTCGGGTGCGGCGGAGATTGGCGCTGAAGTTCGGCGATGTGACTTCTTCTTTCCCATGGCGTCCACCCGCGAAAAAAAAAAAGATTTTTTTTTTTTTTTTTTTTTTAAAGGATGGCCCCAACCCACCGTCCTTGGTGGCGATCATCCAGAGGAGCTACATCGCCTCCCCATGCACATGCTCATGCACAAGCAGGGGGACAGGGTGCTAGTGTAGTAATAAGTGTGTGTTCGGGTTCCGCGTAGCACCCCGGCAGTGTGGCGTATGTGCTAGCATGCAATACATGCATCGTGTATGTGTTGTGCCGGGTGATACTCATACCATAGGTCTGAGTAGCACCATCGGGAAGTGAGTGAATGAGTTTGTTAGTAGGACTAACAGACTGACAGTGTAACGTTTGTATAGGGGGAACTTGACAGACTGGACATTGTTGGTATGGCTACCGAAGCCATAGGGACAGACTGACGGACACTGAAGGATAGAGGCAAATATAGAGTGTATTACGCGATTCAGTGGTTGGGCGGGTGTGTGGTGAAGTTAACATTCCATGCAATGTGATAAGCTGTAGTCATGCAAGCTGTGTTTTTAATAGGCAGTGTTAGGAGACGCACTTTCCAAAAATCATGTCCGGATCCATAGCCAGGTCATATTCCTTACAGGTGGGGGGGCCCTCTAACCCCCCGGTCCGCCCTGAAAATAGGGACTTTGAGGGCTAACAGGAAATAAGGAGAATTGGAGGGATGGTCAATTGTTGAAGTAAGATGATCAGTGATGCAGTTGGCAGCTGTGGAGCTGAAACAGAGAAGTTAAGGAGGTTTAAAAGTGTTAAATAAGTGTATGGCTACATCAATGGCTGGATTGGGGTTAGTTATGGATCTGTCGAAGAGATGAAGTGGTCGTTTATGTCCAAGGGGGTCTGTTTCGTAATTGCCTATGGATTGTACGAGTTCATTGTGATTAGTTTTTGTTCGGTCATACAAGTCAGCGGCAAGCTTTTTGATGAATTCCTCAAGATTGAGTATCTTGAGTTCATCATGGAGTTTCCAAGCCGGAGCAAAAGCAGGAACCTTTGCAATGACTCTGAGTATTCTGTTTTGAAAACGAATGAGTGTTTTAATGTGTGTAGCAGCAGCGTATCCCCATACGGGGGCGGCGTATGTGAGTATGGGACGGATAAGGGTTTTATATAGTGTGAGTCCAAGTTTGGGGCTTAGTGCACTATTAAGGTTGATGAGGGGGTAGAGGTTGCGGAGTTGGGCTTGTGCTTTGTGTCGTGTTCGTTTAATGTGTGGTTTCCAAGTAAGTCCCTGGTCCATTATTACTCCCAGGTACAAAACTTGGTCAGTCCAGGGGATGTCACTGTTGAATAGTTGTAGGGGTGCCAGAGAATGTGCTGGATATCTATGTTTTATTTTCCTCGTGAAGATAATGGCTTGGGATTTCTGACTATTTACTTTTATTCGCCATTTTTGGAGCCATGGTTCCAGAGTAGTAAGTGCATTTTGCAGTCTCGTTCTCACGAGGGAAATGCTGCGGGAGTGAGTAGTTAAGGAAGTATCGTCCGCATAAAGATATAGATTAATATTTGGGACCTTCGGTATGTCATTTATGTAAATGTTGAATAGTGAAGGCCCGAGTAAGCTACCCTGGGGTACTCCCGCTCTTATAATGTGCGGATTAGAGGTAGCTCCGTTTATTGAAGACACAAATTTGCGATTATTTAAGTAGTTGGCAATAAGTTTGACCATAGTGTCCGACACATTTATGTTTTGAAGTTTACGCAAAAGTCCTTCGTGCCAGACACGGTCGAAGGCACGTTCAATGTCCAATAGGACAGCGCCTGTAGATTGTTTAAAATTAAATGCTCTAGTAATGTTTTCGGTTTTGCGAAGAAGTTGAAGTGTGGTGGAATGTTTAGCGCGAAATCCGAATTGTTCAGGAATGATAATGTTGTGTTTGTGGAGGTGGGCATTTAGTCTTTTCAAAATGATACGTTCAAAAAGTTTGCTTAGAGTGCTAAGCAAACTTATTGGTCTGTAATTTTGAGGGTTGGATAAATCTTTGTGTTTCTTGGGAAAATTTTTGCAAGTTTCCAAGTATCGGGGAAGTAGCCGGATTCTAGTGCAAAATTGAATATTTCAGTGAGTCTCTGAAGAGCCCGGGCTGGGAGGTTTTTTAAGACTGTTTGGAATATCATCCGGGCCCGGTGCTTTCTTATTAGGTAAATGCCTAATAATCCATTGAATTTCTGAGGCACACGTTTTTCGAATTTTGTTATGTGTGGGTCGGTTTTTCAGTTCCCGCGTAACAAATGCAGTTTCTAAGATAAATTCCCTATTAGAGGGTTCTAGATTTGGAGTAAGAGTTTCCTCCAAGGCATCTGCCAGCATTTCTGCTTTTTCGCGATCAGTAGTGGCGACTTGTTGTTGTACGCGAAGAAGTGGAATAGTAGTTTTCTCGCGGGTTAAGTATTTGGAAATACGCCAAACAGACGCATGATCAGCATCCAAACCAGATAGGGTATCAGCCCATTGTTTGGATATATAGTCAGTAGTGCGTTCACGTATATTGTTTTGAATAAATAGTAGTTTCTCGCGGTCTAATGGTTGCCTTGTTTGTTGCCATTTTCTTCGAGCACGATTTCTGGCGGTAGTAAGTCCTTTGATGTCGGAAGGCAAGTGTGTAGCTTTATATGAGGGGATGTGTAGAGGTACAGCTGTCATTGTAGCAAACTGTATGTTAGCCTGTAGTTGTTCGACAGCCTTATTGAGGTCTGTAACTGTTAAAAGAGGAGTGTGCGAGATTTCAGTGTTAAGTATGTTGTGAAAAGCCTGCCAGTCTGCTTTGTTATAATTGCGTCTGGGAGTTTCGACTACCGGAGTTAAGGATCCTTCGAGAGTGAGGATAACCGGAAGATGGTCGGAAGAGAGGTCGTTGATGGAGTTCATTTTTAGTCGGGAATTTAGTCCGCGAGTAATGGCAATGTCTAATATATCGGGTAAGTGTTGTGCGTTGTTGGGAATGAAGGTGTATTCTGTGGGGGCATAAATGAGGTAGTCAGAGCGATTTTCGTGATTAAGGAGAGTGTGTCCGGCTGTATTAGAGGTGCGAGAATTCCAGAGTTGGTGTTTAGCGTTAAGGTCTCCGGCAATAATGATAGTGTGATTAAGATTTAATAAGGCATCTAGATCATCGGTGTCTAGATCGCCAGGTGGATTGTAAGCCGAAATAAGTAGTGTTCTGGTGTTGTTAATTTTGACAAAGATACCAGTGGCTTCAAGTGAGTTTAAAGTTGGCAAAGGGGCAAGTTCGTGTTCTATAGTGTTTTTAATAATTACAGCAGTGCCGCCGCCGAATCTATTTCTGTCGGAACGATAAATTTTGAAGTTGGGAATGTTAAAGCGCGTATTTATAGCTAAACGTGTTTCTTGTATTAAGATAATGTCGATCTTGTGTGTTGTGACGAAGTCAAGTAGTTCAGTCTTGCGTCTGAGTATTCCATAGGTATTCCATGTCAGTAGTTTAGTAATTTGGTCAGCCATTATTGGAAGAAATGTTGTGGATTGGAAAGCATTGCGAAAAATTTTGAGTGAGTGTGTAGAAATTGTGGGATGTGTAGTGGATTCTGAGGAATTCTGGATGCAATGTTGTATAGGGTTTGGGGTACTTCAGACCAATGCATAGGGGAATGGTTAAGTGGGGGGCGCATTTGGTGTTGTTGAGGGTAGTTGTTTAGAAGAGAAGGGATGTGGGTTTGTGAAGATAGGGAAGGGTGTCCTGAGGTTTGTGAATAGGTCCTGTTGGGGTTGCATGGGTTTCGGGGGGGTTGTGTTTGCCTCTGAGCAGCAAACGTCTCGGTCACATTAGATGGGGCACGCAATTGTTGGAAGCTTTGTGTTACTCCAGGTCGGGAAGATCTATATGAGTTACCCGACCGGAGTCGCTCCAACTGTTGTCTGTACTCAGGACAGGCTTTGTAACGTGCCCCATGACCCACTTGGAGGCACAGCGAGCACTTCCTAAATTCTAAAGGACGCTGGCAGAGTCGTGACTCGTGGTTCTGGGCACACTTTGAGCACACAGGCCTGGAGGCAGTGCATCCACGTTCGGAATGACCCAGACGTTGGCACCTGCCACATTGTTGGATTGTGGGAGGAGGCTGGTAGTCCTCTACTCTTACCCTGCAATGACATGCATGGGTAATTTTGAGGAGCCGTTCCCTTTCCTCAGTGGTCTTGACCTCCACTAGATAGATGGGGAGGAGAGGACGGTCTCTGGCAAGTCTTCGGAGCTGAACCACTCTCAGAGGGTGTATACCAGTACGTTGCAGCTCCGTAGCTAACATGCTCTCAGCATGGTTCAAGGGTAGCTGTTTGACTACCAGTCGATAAGACCGGTCTTGATCTCTCTGTGCCAAGGAGAAGTCCCAGCTCTTTTCTCTCAGAAGTTTGCACCAGTTATTGTAGCCCTCCATGGAAGAGGTGCGTATCATCAGGTCTCCAGAAAAAAAAATAGAATGAAAGGACCAGTATATGCAATGCCCGCTAGCACGTACCGAGTAGAAAACACCAAGTCTAATTTGGAGGTGCTTCGACGCTCCATTGGAATCTGTGTTTTCTGAGCCGGTCGATTTCCAACTTTAAGGCTGGTTTCCAGGAGGGACGCCGGATTGCAGTTTAGTACATTTTGGAAACCAGCCTTAAAGTTGTCTCCTCCCTGTTCTGCTGGACATGTTGCCAACTTACCTCCAATATTATTCGCGCTATGTTTACTCGCTGCTAATTTCTCTTAATTTAGTTGTAAAGTCGTACTTGTCACTATATAGCTTTGTGTCGGAAGTAATGGTAAAAGTAATGTAGAAGCAGATAATCCTCAGCCTAGGAGTGTTATGAAGTGTACTATGATATTGTGTTGCAGAACAAAAGGGTTCAGAGTGACAGTTTTATGCGTAAAACAGATATTTGTAGGATGATTGAATCAAACAAACCTAAAGAGGCTCTTACAAGTATTACTGCCTTTCTACTTTCTCTACTGGTAAGTAGGGGAAGTATTGTATTCCACCCAAAAATTCGATGTCGAGATTTCACCAGAAATATATGTTTTGAGACCCCCAGAATAAAAAAAGCACTTTTAGAAAAAGGTCTGTGTGTATCTGTGGACAGCATAACTCAAAAACGAAAAGTCGGTTAAAAACCAAAGTATATATTTAAGTTTAATGTCTTTCAAGGATGCGACACGAAGATTTTGAAGAAATTAGCCCCACCCTAAACTGCCCCTTACATGGAAACTTTTTCAAACATTTTGATTTTCTTGAAAACGGTTCTAACGATTTTGGTTAAAATGTCATATATTTGAGATATTTTGATTACAAATGAAATGTGTATCTTGAATTTCCTGGCTATAGTCCCTGTAGTCGTATTTATTCTGGACGACTTTTGCATCACTGATAAACCGTTAGAGATAGACCAAATCGTACTATACAAAAAATGTAGATCTTTCTAAAATACACAATTTATGTGCCAATAAATTTTCTTGTAGGGTGAACCATTTCGGAGATATTCCTTGTTATGTGTGAGTTTCGGAAAACTTAGAACTTTCGTGAAATGGATCATCGTTCACTTTTTTTATACGTTAAGTGTGCAAAGACAACAGAATCTCAAAGCTTTAAAACATTTGACAATGCACAAAGCCTACTGTATTCTAACATTCCCCTTGCACCTACAAGGAAATAAGCAATAAGGTAATTTGTACAAATGTTTATCTAAACTAATACGAAGAAGATATAGGAATAAGGGTTTGTAAGAATGGTTAGTACAAGAGTAGAGAAAGTCATGTGAGCACAACACATCAGATTTTTTTATATGTTAACCGTGCAAAGAGATGGAAGTTTGAAAGCTTTAAACGATTTGACTATCGCTCAAAGCTTAATATATTCCTATATTCCCGTGGCACGTGCAAGAAAACGAGCAATAAATTAATTTCTACAAATGTTTATCTCAACTAACACGAAAAAGATATAGGAATTAGAATTTGTAAGAATGGTTAGAACAAGAGTAGAGAAAGTCATGTGATTGCAACACAGATTTTGGTTTAATTGGCACACAATGTCGTTTACTTGCCCCATGCATATCTGATCTCAATCCCATAGGACTAGTGTGGGCCAAGGTAAAATGAATACTTAAAGAAATGCAACAGGTGACTTATTCTTACAGGAATTGCACGATATCACGCTTGAGGATATATCACGTAAGACCGAAACGAATTGGCAGTGGCTTTTAAAAATATAGAAATGGCAGAAAATGATCAGCGGGAGAAACGCGGAGTAGTTGAAAACATTGTTTACGCTTTATAAGCTAAACACACTGCATGAACTGAAAAGAACATTTAAATTGTGGTATTTTGAGCAATTTCTTTGCTCTAATCTGGCGTAAATACGCATTTCAAGTTTGGCAACATTATCGTAAACGTGATTAGAACCAGAACTGCTGCTCGCGATATTGTTTACTGATGTAGTGGCTGGCTGCATTCCTGTCAGGGACCTTCAGCTGGTGAACAAACTCCAGATCGTGGGGCAAGACAAGAACAATTCCCCTAGCTGCGCAGGGGCAACTCTTCACCTGAATGGCTGATGGTGGGGGAGTTTCGCAACCATTTATGCGCAGAAGTCATCACATTTCCGTCCACGAAGGAGTGACGTTCGCTAGCATGCTTTAGTGCTTATTGCTAATGTCATTATATATGTATAAATTAGCATTATAACGAACAAAGTGAAATGGCTATAACTGTGGCTACGTGCCAACAACTACTTGCATGTGAACTGCAATTCTTTCAGCTGTACACTGTTATAGTAACGTTTAGTCATTCACGGCAATTTATCCCGCCTGCACCGACGCCCCACGCTGCTACTACTGTGGCGCTAGCACCATCACGACACTGCACCAGCCACGACCTGACACGTCGCTCCATGTATTGTGCCACGTGCAATTGCACCGGTCACTTCACGGGCCAGGCGGCGTGCCCCCAGGAATCCACACTGTCAGCCGCCTACAGCTCACAAGCGGCCCTCACAACAGCCAGTCTCCGACATCCCCGTCACACACCAACCGCACATCAACACCAACCGTCAAACCGCCGACCAACAAGACGCCGTAGACAACAGCCTTTACACCGCCGTACTCCACAACACCGCGGCACTGTGGAAACCCTTGAGACTCTCACCGACCGGGTTGCAGCATGGGAGGCAGCCCTGACTCGTGCTCTCGAGGACGTCCAGGACACCACTCACAAACTGCATACGTTTCCAGCCACAGTTCACCAAGACAACAATAGGCTCCGTGACCACTTCAACAAGCAGCTGGAGAAAGTGGTCACCTTCATAAATGACTCACGTATACACAAGGCCCATAAGTCACTAGAAGAGATTCTACAAGGACACACAACAGCACTGGAGACTAGACTCATCCATATCGAGGACATTCTCAAACTCCCCAGACTTCCCCTTCCTCCCACAGTTCCACACGTGTTCTCAAATCTCAGGTCAGTGTCAGGGCATCCGCCATGACATTTTGACCTGCCCAAGCCAATGGCCCATCTTAACATGCACTTCCAATCATCCGGTTTGCTTAGGCGGTACCGGACACCACACCACACCGCTCGGCTGCGTAGTCTGGGGTTATAGAACATAAAAGTTGTAAATGGCGGTTATAATCTAAAGGAGAAATGGGTCCCCGAACACGCGACGTGAACCATCGGAGTTTACGCCACATTTCGCAGGATGAGACGCGGTGTGAGAGATGGGAACAACAGTTTTTCCACCCGAGGTGCTTTGCCTGTTGTAAAGTCCGTCGAGTTTGGGCATATTATCGTTGTGTGGACAAGTAGAGGGATCTGGTAGGGGAGGATAAGTACAGTCGCAAGGCCCGGCGACGTTTAGCTACTGCAGTAGAACGTTCCGGGGTTCACCACGGCGGCTTCGGAGTGCGTGTCGAAGCGGACGGACGGTAGTTGGGATAGTACTTAGGGAGTGTAGTGTTTAGTATGGCATCCAAGAGCGCGAGGGGAGTAGAGGCTAGTTGGGTGGAAGTAAGTTGAAAAGAAGCACTATCCAGATCCTGCTTGAATTGGGTCTCCGGTAATGTATTTGCGGGCGTATCGGGATATGTCGATGGCGTTGGGAAGGACCAAGTGGAGTAATTTGCAGCAGTATGGGTCTGTGGT
This sequence comes from Tenodera sinensis, assembly GCA_030765045.1. Classification (NCBI taxonomy): domain Eukaryota; kingdom Metazoa; phylum Arthropoda; class Insecta; order Mantodea; family Mantidae; genus Tenodera; species Tenodera sinensis. Next base: position 67,259,317 of record CM060961.1, on the reverse strand, counting down.
CATTGCTGGGGCTGTCAAGATACACCCTTCAGGTAGAGTGCGGCCAGAGGGAGTCAAAGATAAATGTAAGGTCGGGAGAAGACGGATGTTGGGGAGGTGGCCCATAGCGCGTAGGGTCATCGGTATTTAAAAGAAAGAGGCAGGATGAGGCCAAAGAGTGTAACATCCGATAGGTACGTGCACCGTCTCGTATGTGCTGTGACTTGAGCCCGATATTAAAGTCGCCACACATTATAGTTGGTAAATTGGGTTTAAGCAAAACGTGGGAGTTCCAATAATCACCTATTTAACATATATAATATGTTTATTACACAAGTAATGTTGGAGCTCCGCTCGTTTAGGCGAATGCCACTTAGTATGGAGATTGGTTTGCCTGTAGGGTAAATGGGAGCCACACTAAAGCGTCTGTGCCTGGATCAGGCCCTTGAATATACGCCCTTCCTGTTCGATCCAGTTTGACACTTTAGTTTCTACCAAGAGACACAGATCTTCAAGTTGTCAGCGAAATGCCAAACTACCAATTGCGTTACTACGTGAGTTTTGGCGGGGGGACCATCCTCCCGGGAAGTGAAAGAGCCCAGAAGAACACTGGGAATTCGAAAGCCATGCACAGGTTTAGAAGGGGCTGCCCGCGGTAGGCAACCGGAAGAAATTTCTGAGTGGGTGCTTCAGAGGGGACCCTGGAACCAGGTGAACACGTTTGGTAGCACGTTTGTGTAGGCAAAGTAAGAATATGGGGTGTCGGCGAAGTCTCATGGGGGCGTACAGTATGCGGAGCATTTTCTCGAACTTTATCGGCATATAAGGAAGTACCCTTAAGCATCGCCAGAGCTTCGTAGCGCGTGACCCGGAGCTCGGCGGCACGTTTGAGGACTGCTTCCTCCCTAAGACGGACGAGTTAAGTTTTGGCATTCGCCGGATTGGCAAGCTTGCCGTGTACACAACGTAGCTTAGGTTGTTTGATGAACAAAATGAGGTGGTATGAGATTCGCCACACTTAAAGCAGACCGTATTACTGCGACAAGCTTTAGTAGAATGCCCATATTTGGCACAGTTGAAACACTGCATCAGTCGGTCGACATACGGAGTAATCTTAAGAACTGTAGTATAGGCGTAAAGAACGTGGGAGAATTTGACTGCGGACAGTAACAACACAAGTCTACAGTTTCATCCTGCTGTGTTACTTCTTTACCTTTAAAACGGTAAACATGTACGGGCGCATTAGGCTCGGTAGTTCCAAAGTCCACAATCTCCTGTTCAATTATGTCGGTGTCCACATTACGTATAATGCCATTCGTCTAAATATGATGTAGTGGAATGAAGGAACACATATTACCCTCCGCGTCGAACCCGGATAGCAAAAATGCGTTCGCATCTGCAAATTTGTAAAATACGCTGCTAAACGACTTCTTCCAGCTCTTTGCAGTTTAGTTACGTGATATTCCGAATATTTATCAAAGAGAAGTTTGCCAAGTTTCAAAGGGTATAGTGAAGCCGCGTCACCATTTCTGCTTGTAATGACCACCAAGGATGTAGCCAAATCATTATACGAATATAAGAGTTTTTTCCGTATCAGAAATAGGGAGGTTTGCTGTAGCTTCCGAAAGAGGCAAAACCGGAGCTTCGGCATCGACCATTTAATTGTGCGAGACCGGGGACTAAGACTCGGCCATCGGCCAGCAAGTGAGACGGGATCCCTACCGTCACCGAGGAACATTAAATCGGTGGCTCCTGACCGAATATAGTTAAATTATCAATGAGAAGTAAAGTCAAGACGAAGAAAAAGGAACAAAAGTACAGCTGGATTCAGCGTTCTTGGCCCCTGAAGGAAGTAAGTGTAAAGGCTGAAAGCGAGTTTATTTACCAAGCCAGGTGACAGCAGACAGCAAGCGAAATTGGTGCGTCAGCATCATATCTACTCACATAACGCTCTACTTCGTAAAGTAGTATGTACAGTCCGTGCAGAAAAAATGTCTATACATGTACAGGTCGCGCGTTACTTCTTGACGAATGAAAATTTTATATGAAAGGTTGTATGCGAGTCATTACTCACCTTTTGCAGGAACGCTGGCATGGAGCGAAGGTACAGTCTGCAGTGAAATGATGTGCCTTTACGCACATGCTTCTGAGCTGAAGTAGTACAACACTCAAATCAATGGGAAAAGGCATGCTGTCATGTCGAAGAAATTGAACAAGAATACTGGGATACAGATGCCATTGTGGAAGAAAGGATTGAGCAAATTATTATCCAAGATAATGGAATGGTAATATTAATCACTGTTATAAAACACTTGCATGCTGCATCCGTACCGCACAAAAATGTTGCAGTCGACTGTATACACACACGTGACAGAGGAAAACAGAGGTGTCTGTTATCGTAGCATAAACATTTGCTGACCTGTTTATTAAGGGTAGGCAGGCTGACTGGATTTCTGCTCAAGGTCATTCGTCAAGAACAAACGCGCAACCTATACCTAGCTTAATTAGCTGTTCAAATGTGTTAGTATTAATACATGCATCACTGCAGATATTGTAAATTTGGCCTTTTTTCATTTAAAACCCAGTTCTCTCACTATTCTGTATAAGGATGACTTGCTGCCCTGGAAGTTAATGCCTTCCCTTAAAATTCTAAGTAATTTAGCTATTGTAGCATCCCTTTTCTTTTTTTTGCCCACCTCGATAGCGTGATGGTTAGCGTGTCTCCTTCTGCTTCACGTCCAAGAGGTCGCGAGTTCAAATCTCGCTTAGGGTAAGTTATCCGGTAAGGTTTTTTCCGAGGTTTTCCCTAATCTGAGAAGACGAATGTCAGGTAACTTAAAGCTCCGTGGCCCTCGGGCCCATTTGAGCATCATTTCACCCATTTCATTCACCGTCCGATGACATTACGTTGGAGGACGTTAATTAAAATAAAAAAGCACGTTTTTCCTGAACACAAGAATTATGAATCGTTCTTCTAACGACACATTTATCGAATACATCTAGATCCGTTACTCATTTCGGAACTTTTTTTTTTTTTTTTTTGCCTGGAGTTCCAAAATGTTCTGATTTTCATGTAGTTCGCGTTCTTGAACAATTCTTTTCACTGTTCTTTCTGACGCTCCTGTGGCATCTGATATGCGTTTTTGAACTTTTTAAATTTTTATGAAAAACTCTTCTGATGTAAGCAGTTCTTTTCTTTTAGGTTGTTTCTTCATGTATGTCCGTACATTTGAAACAATTTCGCTGCTCTGATTGTGTAATGTTTTGGATCCTAATGTGGAAACAGTGGTAGCATAATTGATTTATGCTATGAGCAATGTCTCATAAATTCATTATATTCACTTCTTATCGCAAATATCTTAATAAGTCTTCAACTACTGTACGCTACACGAAAAAGCAACTATGAATTTGCAGAGACTGTTGAAATGCAGATATCACTACCTTCCCCATCCCCACCCTACCTGTTGTGCATGGTTTCATTCCCAGAATTATATGAGATGACGAGAGAGACAGAAGATATAAATTCGCCTGCAGGACTTCCACACAAGGTCAGGGGCCAAGAACGCTGAATCCAGCTGTAGGTACATGCACTGAAAACAAAATGCACTTTGGTATATTGTTTAGTTTAGGTGACGCGAGGACTTGGTTAGAATTTCGGCCAAGTTCAACTCGGCAGTGTGTACGAATGGTCACGAAAGTTGCCGAAGTTGCTGTGTTAATTCAGTGCTGCCAACAGCACAATTTCCCCAGGAGTTTGTTGCCAATAGTAAGTTTGAATTTTTGGCGGGACCCGGCAGTATGCTGGTGACCTTCTTAGAAGCAACTTGTGAGAGTGCAACGGATCGCTTCATTAGCATAGTAGATTTAGCGCCTCTGTGCTATAATGAGGAGGAATGCATGCAATTTCTTTACGACGAGGGCCTGCTGAGAACTCGAATGCTATGCAAGGAATGTGATGTCGTGTTACACCCCGTGAGGAGGATATTATAATATAAATATAATAAATATAAATAATAAATATAAATAATATATATATAATATAAATGCAATAATAATAAAATAATATAATATAAAATAAAATTAATAAATAAAAAAAGAACGAGACTGCATTTCGTGGACCCAGTAACAAAAAATTAAAATTATTTTCTTGTTTAACGACGCTGTTCAATTGCCAGGATCACATCAGCGTCGCCGGTGTGCCGGAATTTTGTCCCGCAGGAGTTCTTTTACATGCCAGTAAATCTACTGACATGGAGTTGTCGTTTTTAAGCACACTTTAAAACCATCAGCCTGGGCCGGGTTTGAACCCGCGACCTTGGGATCCGTAGGCCAGTGTCTAACCAACTGAGCCACCCAGACCGACACCCACTAAGTAACAAAGCAATAACGACAATGTACACAATAATTTCCACAACAATAGTATGGAGTCGCACTAGCGACATATCTGTGTGAGCAAAATAATGTACACAATATCTGGCCGGCAAGTGCTAAGTCACCTATTCAGCAAAATAATAATGTACACGGAGTAGCGCTAGCAGTATGTCTGTGGCGGCAACGACGCGAGTGCATATGTGTTTAATGTGTTGGCAACGAAAATTAGTGTAGTGTAAAAAGCAATGTTGGCAGATGTGAAAATCATCTGCTAGTGACAGCTAGCTCGTGCAGCGAAACCTAGTGGCGATTCTGAAAACTACTGTCGGCGCATGCGTAGTAACTCGGACACCTGAATCTTTCTCTCTCTCTCTCTCTCTCTCTCTCTCTCTCTCTCTCTCTCTCTCTCTCTCTCTCTCTCTCTATATATATGTTTGAACCAAGGATTATATTTTTTGTTACTTATCCAACCGTCTTCAGGATGTTCCTTTAACCATTGTGAAGTGGTTTTACTTTTAATATGATGAAAGATACCTTTAGGTGGTAATTGTACATTTATTTTTTCTTCTATCTTTCTTGCTTGTTTGGCCACTATGTCTGCTTTCATATTACCTTCTATGTTTTTGTGACCGGGAACCCCTACAAGCTTAATTTGACAATTTTCTTGATAGGCATAATACACATTTAATTTTATTTCCATCTCAATTAAAGTCTGATTACATGCAACTCCAAAATTAATTAATTTATTCAAAACACTTAGGGATTGCTCATTATGCTCATTTTTATCTTATTTGTAGTGATATAATTTATCACACTTCTAATAGCAATAAGTTCAGCAGAATATATTGAAAATTCATCACTCATTTTAACTGTAATATGATCTTTGGATTTTCTTAAATAAACTGCTGCACCAACATCACCTTCTCTATTTCTGTATCCATCAGTGAAAAAATATTCCCATGCGTTAACCGGATAAGTATCTGTAAATTCTCTGTATAATTGTACCGGATTGTGTACATTTTTTATGAAAGTATTTGTATCAACATCTAACTGAAAATGAAGTATATTACAGTGAACACAGTATATAGGGTGTCTAGGAGTACCATTTTTCTTTACTATTTTTCTGTATAGAATCCATATGTACATGATGCTGAAGTTTTCCTTGAAGTAATTTAAAATGTTACTATCATTGAATGAATACAATAATTGATCTAGAGACTCCACAAGCTTATCTTCCAAGCAGTAGCCCAACTTAAGCACAAATACAATACAATGATGAACTCAAAAAATCTTCGCTTTTACGTGATATTCTGCTGAATAGTATAGCTCCATATTCCAATGTAGAATTTATCAAATTGTTATATAATATTCGTAGATTACAAGGATGAGCTCCCCATTTCTTTACAGAAATATGTTTGAATATAAAGGAGATATTGTTTAATTTTCTTACTATCTGATTTATATGAAGTTTCCAGCATAATTTATTATCTAAAACCATTCCCAGAAACGTTATATTGGAGCTAGAAGCAATTTCTTGGTTACCCACTCTAAGTGTTTTATTGAATTTTTCCTTCCTTTTGTAAAAATTATCCATTGACTTTTTTCAGAATTTATGAGAATTCCTTTATCCTCCAAAGTTCCGATAATACTGTTGATGTTCTCATCAAACTTCGCAATAGTATTGTCCATCATTTCTATCTTACAAGAAGTATATAATAACAAATCATCTGCAAATGCAAGTCCCTGTATTTCCGCATTAAAGAATTTTTCTAACATTAGTGTATATAAAATATATAAGATAGAACTCAATGATGATCCTTGGGGTAAACCCAAGCTCGTTGTTCTTGTTTCTGAACAGTGAAATCATCAAATTTATAATACATCTTATCATTTTAATAGGAAGTTTAATTTCTTTTAATGCTTCCATTAATAAATTTAATTGAACGGAGTCATAGGCTCTGCTATTGTCAAGTTTGAGTGCTAATAAACAATTTTTCTTCAGGAAGCTTGAGTGAATTTCTGTAATTAAAATGGCTAAACTGTTTGTTGTGCTAAAATGCTTTCTAAAACCATACTGAAACTTAGGCCATAAACCATACCTTTCCAAATAAAAAGTAATTCTGTTAGCCAATATATTTTCGAAAATCTTCCTTAGTACACTGGATAGTGCTATAGGATGATAGCTACAAACTTGTATCCTTAGATGGTTTCTTAATAGGGACAATATAGAATTGTTTTCAGTATTCAGGAATTTTACCACTGTTAAATACATAATTGAATCTCCTGCTCAATGTTCTTAAAGTATCCTCTGATAGATTGTGCATCATCTGGTAACTTACTGCATCTGGACCCAGAGTGTTGTTCTTATGCCTTAGAAGAGCATGTAGTATCTCATTAAGTTCGATTTCTTTAACTAAATCCGCATTTCCCACAATACTAGTTGTATCTTCCTTTAATTCATGTAAATCTTGTTGAAAATTAGAGTATACAAAAGTCCGGGGCATTGGATTTTAGGAAACTATACTGTAAATCAAAATAATCTTCAAGTTTTGCATAACTGGATCCATTATTTTTTGAGAAGGATCTGATATCTTTCCATATTTTATTAATGTTTTGAAGCGAAATAGATGATGCTTCGCTGTAGCTTAACGACCGTTGTCGTTACTTGTATTTCGGCTCACGACTATGCTCAACATGAGATTTCTATAATCCAGGGTATGCGCGAGTATATTTTATAGATAACCCAGAATAACTTTTGGAGACTATTTATTTTCCACTCTTTGACACATTTCGGGAGTTATGCCGACTTCCTATACATATACCTCGCAGAGCAACCGAAACTCACATCTGTCCACAGCCAAGTCCTCTACCGATCTGGGGAGAGTGGTCACGCTTCCTGGCGTCCCCACGCTAGGAAAACGTTCTTTCCGATTTTAAATTTCATGACCTCATCAAAAGAAAGCCTCGCATCCAAAATACTATTTCATTCCTTTTCACAATTTAGAAATGTCCCTTTCTATTAAAACATGTCCTTTTTTTGAATTCCGAATACATAGTTACCTTTCTATGATTAAACGATGTTTTCTTTATATTTTATTAAACATATCGCGCGACTTTTAAGGTTGACAGACCTGAATTTTGACCGTGAATTTCAAATTATGTGGTATGACGTCATGACTCGTTCATTTCAAACCAATAATGTGTTTATCCTACAAATTCAACGACTATTATTTACTCATATTTTGCTCACCTTACAACACCTCCTACTCTATTATCTACCTATGTTATTACTCAACACTTATCGCAAATCTCACATCCGGCAATTAAATTAAAACGTGTCTTTATCAAGCCCATTCGATTTGAAATCTAAATTTCGGTATCAGTTTTTAGATTGTAGAGATAGAGAATTACAAAATGTATTCCATTTATTTCTTTTTGCCGAATTCAATATTTTCTTTGTAATTGCTGTTTCTTTTTTCATAATAAGATAGTTTTCTAGATTCCTATTTTTCCAAAAAATTTTAATGGCATCTTTCCTCTTTTGTACTGCTAATTGACAATCACTGTTCCACCAAATGGGTTTTATGTAAATCTTAAATTTGTTTTTATAATAGGCTGGATGAAAACAGTTCAAATAAGTTTGTAATTGTGTATAAAATGTATTAATAATATTGTCTTCCTCCAAACTATCACTACTCAAGGCTGAATCAAAGAATTTACGAAAGTTTATCCAGTCAATGTTATTATTTCTTGTTTTGATATTTTTTATATTTATATTGGAGTTAGTATCTCCCATATTCATAATTATAGGGAAATGGTCACTTCCTAAGTTATCTTTATATACCTACTTCCCAATAAATTTTGAATACTAAATTTTTTGATGCAAATGATAAATCTGGAGACGTATCCGCTTGGTTATAAGCTCCCATTCTGGTGGGAGTACCATCATTTAAGATAAATAAATTTTCTACTACCAGTTTTTTGACAAAAGGAATATTCATGATATTAAAATTGCCATCCTTCATTGAACAAGTATAGTTAAAATCCCCACTAATAATAATTTCTTCTTGAGTGCTGCGGTAAAAGATTATTTTCCAGAAAGTATAACTTATAATAGAATTTGGCACTTTATATATATTGTATATTCTGATTGAACCAAACTGAATCATAATTCCTTGTACTATGTCGTCTAAATTTCCAACAATTTCAAAATTAGATAATATCATATTATCTTTGTATCCAACTAAAACTCCTCCACCAGTTTTCATTCTGTCCGATCTAATAATTCTGTAATTAGGAACTGTAATTATTTCCTGGTTTAAACCATGTTTCGGTAATCATAACAATGTCTATATTTTCTTTATGTATAAAATAGTTTAGTTCATTCTTTTTACTGTTCAAACTTCTTGCATTCCATGCCATAAGTTTACATTTTTTTTTTATTTCCACTATCCTGAACTTGTTGCTTTGCGTCGTTGTAGCAAGTTAATATCGAAATGTCCTGAGATATTTTCTCCTGAGAAGGGATGATTACTTCACTCAATTCCATACTACAGTTATTTTCTAAAGTAAGAGTTATTGATTCCTGATTTGTTGATTCTCTCTCCATTTTTTTCATCAGAATTAGTTTCTTTATGGATAGATGGTATGTTCGAAATTAAATTTTGTGCTTGATTTCTGCCATTTGAGTTGATCAACATGTTGTTCAGGTTTGGGATTTTATTGGTACTCCCTATTTTGTTTACAGGACTAGGTTTCCTTTTTTTTGACCGCTTCTGTAGTCAAAGACCCACTAGATACTTCCTTAGATTTAATGGAAGAAACTGTATTTTCTTTATGTAAGTTGTTTAACTCTTTTGAGGCATAACAAATTGAGTTTCGGATTTTCTATTACCACACTTTTCTGGCTTACTTTGTCGGCGTAGGTTGTATTACCTTTCAGTATGGTAATAGCATCGCACCTTGAAACTCTCATTGCTCTCACTTTTTTTAGAACTTCAGTTTCAAATAAATATTTAGGGCATTCCTTTGAATTCGCTTTATGTTTCTTGGAACAATTGATACATCTTTCTGTTTTTGCTTTACAATCCTTTTTAGTGTGTTGGTAGCTACATTTGTTACAACTAACTTCCTTTTTACAGTTTTTGAATGAATGGCCAAAAAGCAAATAATTTTTACACTGAAAGGGTTTCTCTTCAAATACATTTACTTGACATGATATGCCATAAATATATATTCTGTTGGGAAGCATTTGTGCTCTGAAAGTAAATAAGACTGTTTCAGTGGGGAGCAGCCGAATATCTCCCCGATTCTTTCCAGGTACTTTTTTCACAAACCTGTGAACCTTAAGAATTTCATAATTTCTATCATTTGTTGTTTGTTTTAGGATTTCTGATTCAGATAACTCAACATCGATTCCTCTTACAATTCCCTTGACTATACAGTTGTAGTAAGGAATGAATGATTTCACATTATATTTACTATCGAAATCTGACTTTAAGAAGTTATTGGCTTTTTGGAAATGATTGAAATGTACTTCCATCCTATTTCTACCAATAGGTTTGATTTCTTTTGCTTTAAATTCATTTTCAAATATCATTTTACCATATTTCATAGGATGGACCCTGTTTACATTGCCTTGGTTAACATTGATTAATGACTTCATTGTCAGAAATCCAGCATTAGCTAACAACATTGATAATAACAAAATATGGACCCAAATCTCTGTAATTATGCAATATTTTCTCACTTTTATTACTTATTGTTCCTTTCTCATTCTTTTCTTCCATAATTCTTTCTACTGTATTCATGTCCTTATTTACAGTTGTTTCCATACTTCTTAATTCCTTTTTACTGTGACCTACATCTTGCGACATTTAAAAACCCCTAAGGGTGGAATTTGAAAATGTTTTTGTACTCTTGTTGGAACAAAATGATCTTAAATAACCCAAGATAAGAATTATGCACTAACTACAACTAGCAGCTCAAAAGATACTATACAAATTAAAATAAAATGAGAAGGACGCTCAATCTCACTATACGCACACTTCAAAACAACCGCCGACGATGTAAAAATACGCCGGAAATATTTTTTACAGGTTCGCCAACATAAACCATGTAACCATAAACCAACATAAAAGCTTGAATTATTTATGCTTGAGTCTTGCGGATTATGGTGTATCCAAATCGATTTCATTCCAGAATGAATTCAACGTGGAAACGTGGGTCGTATTAAAAATAGGATTGGACTCATATATATTTCAATTCCCCATGGTGGTGGCCAACCCAAACGAAAACACAGCGCACACAGCGCGTCTTAGATACTTGAATTCTGCTAGTTGCCTTGATTAATCATGGCGGACAGTGCCGGAAATTGGTGTCTCATCGAAAGTGATCCTGGAGTTTTCACAGAATTAATAAAAGAATTTGGTAATCAATTAAAATACTTAGCCATTATTTTTTCACCGATGTTACAAATTAACTTAATGTCACTATGTGCCTCAATTGTTAAATTCACCCGCGAAAAAGGAAACATTAACCTCGCTTCTTGTTACAGTATTAAAAGGAAACAAGGACGAGAGTTAGAATTTGATAGTGAAAAGAATTTAAGAATACGATTATTTTAAATGCACGCTCGTCATATGACGTATTACGCATACCATCTTAACCAGAGGAGGATCGGTTAAGTTTTTACCGGTGAAACTATATGCTACTCTACTTCATATGGGGTGATGATTTTAAGTTAAATAACCTGAAATAACCCAGAATTTCAGTGTAGAGTAGATGCTAATACCCACTCATCCAATTTAGCTGCTTTTATTTTATAGCAAAATTCCTGTATGAGCACAGCAGAAAACTTGTTTAAGATACTTGAGAATGCTTTGTGGTGTAGGCTCTTAAGCCCTGGGTTATGCATTGTGGTTTTATTTGGTAAGGCTTTCTCTGCTCTTTTATAAACTATTCTTACAAATGCTTTTTCCTGAATCTACTTCATATGAGTCAAATTAAACATTTGCAGAAATTATGTTATTACTCATTTTCTTGTAGGTGCAACGGGCATGTGCGAATACAGTAGCTTTAAATGATAGTCAAAACTTTTATGAGCACAGCTGATTTCCATGTGAGGCTTTGAAATTCGGTTCTGTTTACATATCCAAAAAGATAAAAAAACGTGAATTTAATGTATTCTAAGTAAAATATGTGTTCAAGAAGTCAAAGAATATCTTGAAAAGGTTTACTCCACAAAAAAGTTTGTATTTGACGTACATTATGCCTTTTAACATGTACATTTTTTGTGTAGTAAGATTTTGTCCATCTCTTTTGGTTAATGGGTATCGCAGAAGCCATTCATTATGAAGTCAACTTTACTAGGACATTCCAAGAAAATTCAAGATACACATTTCATGTGGCATCAAAATCATTTGGAGCCATTTTTGAGAAAATAAACATTTTCGAAAGATGTTTTCTGTGAAGAATGGTCTGAGATGGGGGGATTTTCCTGCAAAATCTTTGTGTCACATTCTTGGAAGATACTGAATTGTAACACCAATTTTGGTAACCAACTTTTATGAGTCCAGACCTTTTTCTAAAAATGCGTTCTTTGGAGATGTTCACAAAATTCGCCGCTCAATAAATTGAATGAAACATAGTGCAATGGACGTAGTTTTATTGCTGATTACGATTTTGAAAGTTTTATTCGGCGCTCAAGCTTCATTTTTGATTTATGAGCAAATTTCGTACGTGTAATGCAGCAGTTTTATTTCACTTAAGCGGCAGATATTTAGCAAATAAATGTGTATAAACGAGTATAATATATGCTAGAATGATTTATTAATGCATTTACGTTGAAATTGTTGTATAAACACTGCCCAAGTTGTAAATATTTCTATAACACAGGACGCTGTCATCCCACTCATATACATACACTAGACTAACCTAACATGTGCAAAATTTCAACAACACAGGACCCTGTTACCCCACTCATATACACACACACTAAACCTAACCTAACCTAACCTAACCTAACCTAACACGGGCAAAATTTTGATAACACAGGACCCTGTTACCACACTCTTTTACACACACCAAACCTAACCTAATACAGGCAAAATGAAAACAAAGTTTGACTGCCAAATAAAACTTTCAAAATCATAATCAGCAATAACATCCACTGCACTATGTTTCATTCATTTTCTCAAGCGGCCGATTTTGTATACAATTACACAGTGAAATCTTGGCATCAGATTTTTGGGTTGAATACTCTACTGTATGTTGCAAAGAAAGTAAAATGGTTTATTTGAAAAAGAATTGTCTATTTTAGAATGGTCTTCACATTTTAAGTCAATTTTGTAGTGTGTTGCATTTTCAATGATCATTAAAAAGTGTTTACAGGTTGTCAAAAATGAAAATACTAGCATGCAGACCATTATGAGCTTTGAACTATATCACAATTGCATCACCCCTAACAATGAGCCTTAGATCTGTCATTAGACTTCTAGTTTGCATTTTCAGAAGTTTTTGTGCTTGGTAATTATTTTAGCACCCAGTGACAATTTGTTTTAAATCTTACTAACTATAGCTTGTGATTTCTTCCGGGCTTAAATATATGGTTCCCGACTCCGGCTGTGAAAGCTTCTACTCATACTAATTATGTTTTAAATAACATTCATGTTAATAATAGATACTGGATGTTGATGACAGTGTTGTTGGAATCAAATTAAAATAGTAATTTTGAGTCGATTAATAACACTAAACAACACTTACTTTTAAAATTCCCCAGTACATGTTTCGGAGGCTAGCATTCCTCCATTATCAAGATAATGGAGGTTGATAATGGAGGAAAGCTAGCCTCCAAAACATGTACTGGATAATTTTAAAAGTGAGTGTTGTTTAGTGTTATTAATCGACTCAAAATTACTATTTTTAAAATTCAGGTAGTTTTCGTACAAATACGTGTTTAGTAAATAAATAAAACTACTTATACAAACCTTGCACCTCATACATGTTCATTCTCATTTATTTCCATTCACTCACCTATAACCCCTTACACCATTCTCATGGCTGTGCTGTAGCTGAGGGATTAGACCATTTGCTTCTCACCAAAGCGGCCCGGTTAAATCCCAGACGGCCGCATGTAGGATTTGTGGTGGACAAAGCGGCACTGCGGTAGGTTTCCTCCAGGTTCTCCAGTTTCCCCCACCATCTCATTCCACCAGTGCTTCATCTTCATTTCATGTATTACCAGCGTCACTGCCTGCAATGCCATATGTAGTAAAAGCAGGCATTAAACACAAACAAACCAACCCTTCTCATCCTACAGGTTACTTTATTGTCTTAAAGACACTGGCAAAGATCATCATCAATAACACTCAGGATCAGGAATTACATGTGCTGTATTCTCATTTTACCAACCAGCAGGATACCATACAACAAATTTTGATGCAGAAGTAACGGCTATTCATATTTCACTTCAACACCTTCTATATGAAATTGATAAATATCAAAATGCTGTCATACTCGCTGATTCTAAAGCAATGTGCAATAAATTCATGTAAAATGTCAGTCCAAATCAAAAAAAATTCCACAAAATGATCCATCAACTCCAAAAACTACAGAAACGAATTCAATTACAATGGATACCTGCACATTGTGGAATTGCTGGAAATGAAACTACTGATTTTCTTGCCAAAAAAAGGTTCAAATTTAATTCAGAATACAAATAAAAGTTTATCTTTTACATCTATAAAAAGACTAATTAAAAAAAATATAAAATCAAGCAAACTCAAACATTATGTAACAAAGCAAAAGTTAAAAAATGGAGCATTCTAATTAAAACATCAGAAATTATTCCAGAAATGCCTCGAAAAACTGCAGTAACAATATTTAGATTACTTACAGAACATTTTTATTTGGCCACTTACATAAAATAGGAATTTACACATCCAAATTGTTCTCTTTTCAACAAAGAACAAGAAATGACTGGAGATCATCTACAAACTTATGAAGTTCTACCTATTGGATCCACTACAGAGAAATATTGGAGAGCGTTAATGGCTTAGTTGCCAAAGCCCAGCGTTTTATAACAACAGATCATCTTGATCAGTCCTCTAACAATCTCAGCCATTTTATTATGGAACACATATAACTAATATTTATACATATATATTAAAATCAAATATGGAAATATTTATGACGTCTTTAAACTAACTTAGTTGTTCGTAACAATGAACATTTGCAACACGTTTTCGTCATGTAACCAACTCATACCAACATCAAAAAACAAATTACACTTTTAACAAATATTCACATAAACGATTTTCTTTTGGGGTCTTCTAATATTCTGTCTCACTATGCTAAAGTATTGTGACAAGTGACAAGTCCAGGTAGTTTTAATGTCACTATTTGTTTCTTAATCAGCTGAAGTAGACTGTTGCACAAACTGGATCAACAAACAACTGTATACTGTACTGGTTGCAACTCACAGCTGTTCTTGATCAGAAATGTATTTGACACTGCTTTGTAACAACTCTGTCTGACAGTTAACAACTTGCTAACTTGTCAACCTGTGCTAACCCACTTATATATTTCCTGAATCACAGGAGAATTCTCTTGAAGCTGAAGTTTCTTGGCTCAGCGTAAACAAAGCTCCACATCTAGAAACACATGCAGTGGCGTTTGTCCTTGAGCCGGCCCATTGTCATCTCTTGTGGGTCAATGATTACTGAGGCAGTGGTGTTAGGTGATTAATGCTTAGTATCACTTTGCTTCTATACAGCCACTGAGACACCGCTCCCTCCTCAGGGCTGGCTGTAGTGGGCCAGACAATCCCAAATGTACTATCAGTATCTTCCCTCAGAGCAGCTGCTGGAGGTGGCAGACTGCATCAGTAATCCTCTTCATTGCACTGCCATTGTTGTTGCAGCTTGTGGCAATATCCCTTGGTGCAGGTTGGGCGATTGATGCCATCCTGGTCAAAACCTCTGCTGGAGGTTTGCAGTTTGCGACAGGCATTCATCCGGTCGTCCTCCATCTGGGTGTGTTGACAGAACATCCTGCACACAACATGAAAACAACCAACATGGTTTTATGACCACTGGCCTTCGAGGTGCACCTTCGCAACCACTTTGCTCCTTGGGGGTCCAGATGCAACCTTTGCTAGAGTTAGCCCACAGAAATCAAGATGTTCTCTGGGGCTATGGAGTGTTACCTTGTTTTGTCCTATTCGCAGTACTCTCTTACCGATGTCACCCATCACCTCGTGACTCTTAAGGGCATCTGTTTTCAATATTATTTTCTCAGCCACTCCTGACAAACACTCACAGACTTATAATGCTCCGCCCCAAGGTCAACTCCAGTAAGGCTTCCTCTTCCACAGGCAAGAGGCTGATGCCTCCATTATCTGGTAGGGCCAATCTGATTTCCTTGATGCCACATTAGGTCGGATCATTGTCTCGCCTACAGCTGTGACTACCAGTATGCTGCACAGCTTAACTGCCATTCTCCACACCACACCAATCCTTACTTGTCTTTCTCCTGTTCATCAACTTTGCTGCTGATAGTCCTTCATAACGTGTCCTGGTTGGTCACAGCATTGACGTGGTGTGTGCATGGATTGCTGGTTGCGTAGGTTTGCCAAGGGAATGAAATGGCAGATTTGGCAGCAAAGACGGCAACTACAGAACCCAGTATTACCATCTCACATGCCACTTCGGAAGACTTTAGGCTTGAAGTGCGGAGAGCGGTGCTGTCATCCTGGCACAAAAAGCAGTCAGCTCTCCGCGGTAATAAGCTTAGAGAAGTGAAAGAACTTCCAATAAACTGGGTAACTTCCTGTCGCACATCTCAACACGAGGAGGTTAGTTTGGCTCGATTAAGACTTGGGCATTACAATTTTTTGCATGTTTACCTATTTAAAAGGGACCCAGCCCCTCTATGTCCACTGTGTGACAACCTTTTATCAGTCCGTCACGTGCTGCTAGAGTGTTGCTCTCTAGCGCACCTTCGAGATTCTCTGCAGCTGCCTGCCAGATTTGCAGAGGTTTTAGCAGATGACAAAGCAGTGGTTGAATAGAGTTTTTAAGTTTTTAGCAGAGTGTAATATCAATTTGAGGATTTAAAATTTTAGATATCTCTTTTTATGCTTTTTGACATATTTATCACCTTGTTTCATATCTGGCTATTGCCACTGTTTTTACTTTTTGTGTATATTTTCCTTGTTGCTAGTATTTTTATTTTTGAGTGAAATTTATATCTGGCTATTGCCATGAATCTTTTAAGGGCGCTGATGACCTCAAAGTTGAGCACCCTTAAACCAAACCAACCAACCAACCTGGTTGGTCACATTCCTTGCATTCACCGTTTGATGCCCATTGGTTTAGTTGTGGACAGTCTCTCACCAAATGTCACTGCTGACTGCATCCCCAACACACTCAGCTTAGAGATGTTTGCAAACATCCCTGTATGGGGGTAGCAGTTACTTTGGCCGCTAGCTGCTACCCTCCTCAAGCTTGTGGTATCCTGTCCAGCCACTGGTACTGCCTGCTCTTGTACTTGGCGTGGATGGCTCTTTACTAGGTACCTGACTGTCATACCTCTAACACACCTCTGGGATATGGTCGATGTCCTTTGGCTGATCCTCTGTCTCCAACATACCAAATACTCCCGATCTTCCAGGTGGAGGAACTTCTTACCTTGTCCAACTCCATCCTTAATGCAGCTCCTCTGTATGGTCTTGTAGTCATTGAGCATCAAACGACGTATCTTGGCGTGCACACCCCAGTGACAAAGAAGTGGGCAGCTCCCTGAGACCTGTATCTGACTGGTAGGTTCACCAGCTGTTCAGTGGCCATAACAAACTGTAATAGTGTCTCCCCTAGCTGTTGCAGCCTCAACTTGAGCTGACTGCAAGAGGCTGTGGTCAGATGATGGTTTCCCAATCAGTTTTCGAGAGCCTCCCAGGTATGTGTAAACTGATGTACAGTTCTTCTGCCACCCATCTGGAGATCAACTATCGCTGTGTAGCTTCCTCTTTCATTGACCATCGGTTGTGGGTGGTGAGGGCGGTAAATTGTCACTGGAAGACTTCAACGGTTGTTATCCTGTCATATTTGGGTAGCCTGATGTGCGCAGATGCAGTGTCATGTCCTGGCACCTCGACCTTCAAGTTCTTAAGTTTTTTTGCCAAGCATTTGTTCCAACCTGGCATTCAGTTCTTTGGCACTGCTGTCAACTCTGCCTTCCAGGACAAGCTATTTCACAGCGCCTTTCTTAAGTCATTTCCCAAAGTCTTCCAGGACATTAATGCATTGGCCTTTCTCCGACTTGTGTGTTCTTCAATGTCTTCACCTCATCTTCCTCTCAGACATTTCTGTTTTCATCTTTTCCATTCTGGAATTCATTTCTGTCTTCATTTCTTCCATCACAGAGTTCACATTATTATTTCATTTCCCATCTTGGTCATCCTGGATTCCATTTTTGTCTCCATCTGTTGCATTCCGGATTTCATGGTCTTGATTTCGACTAATAATTTTGTCATCATGGCATTCAATCTCGCTCTTAACATTAACGTGATAAATGACAAGTCCAAGGCTGTTGCACAAACTCAACACATGACTGTCTACTGTGTTGGTTGCATTCACAGCTTTTCTCTATCACAGCTGTCCTCGACGCTACAGTATCACAACTCTGTCTCACAACTAACAACTCACTAACTCGTCGGCCCGTGTTGACCACATATCTGATTTTCTGAATCATAAGAGAATTCTATCAAGGCCTAAGTTTCTCAGCTCTTACCGTAAACAAAGCCCCTACAGCTTGAAAGCTCTAAAAATACATGCAGCTGTGTTTGCCCTTGAGCCTACCTATTGTCTTGTCTTGCAGGTTGGCAATTACAAAAACAGTGGGGACTAAAACTTTCACTCTTTCCAAGCACCCGCTGTGGCAGAGTAATCTCTTACTATTACTATCAAATCATAATTTTTATGATTATTATTATTTTATATTGGCTTTGCCTTAATTACAGAGTAACTAGTCTTGAGTAATATAGTAATTGGTTTTAAGTTCAAATAGATTTATACTAATCTGATCTTAAGCATGACCATTGTTGCAGGTTGTAAAGGAGTGCAAGTCGAAGAATTATGGAGCTTAGATGCAGAGCAGTTTGAAAACTTGAAGTAAGTGGAACAATCCAAAGTTTTCTAAGCACTTTGTTCAAATATAATTTTAGTATATTGCTTTTTTTCTCTTGTTGTGCAGACCTATCCATGGGCTGATCTTTCTCTTTAAATGGGTGCATGATGATGAACCATCAGGATCAATTGTGCAGGATAACAGACTGGATAAAATATTTTTTGCCAAGCAGGTGGGTATAGTATTTCCTCAATACGTTTAACCTGAGGAAGAGAGAATACTGTAAAAATTATATTTGGACTTTAAATGCAGGAATAACAAATAGAATCAATATACCCAAGTATACAATATAACAAACTGGAAACAGAGAAAAGCAAATCAAATAATGTATTTAAAAATAAAGGTCTGTCATATAAAGATTGGTATGTACAAAAACCAAGCAATTGCTTTTGCTACAAATTTGTAGGAAAATTTAGCAAATGCTTCAATAGATATGTTAATAAGTAACAGTTGCCTTTATATTTGCAAAAGCTAGATATCTACAGCAAATTAAGGAAATGCTATGACTTAGCAATTGCAGTAATTAGAATACCTTTAGTTCCCTAGCAAATGCTGTAAAAAAAATTGAAGCCTGCCTCAGATGTGCCTTCACTAACTTAGCAAAAGACTCTTTGTAAGCCCAAATGACTGTATAAAACTGATGACAATGAAGTGTTTAAAACAGTGGAGCATAAACTTAGTTAAAAGTATGTCAACATTTAAAAACATATTTGCTTCAACTAGTACTGTTTCAAATAACAAAAGTTGGACCAGAATGTGTTTTTAAATGTTGACATTGTTTTTAACTAAGTTTACAAATGACTGTGTTTAAGAATACTCAGGAAAGGAAGGTCTACAAATCTAGGAGTAGTCCTGAAGAACAGAATTTTGAAAAGCTATGTAGATTTAACAATGAAAACTTCACATGCTTAAGTGATTATCTTGTGGGGAAAAATGATGAAACATGTGGTGGAGCTTTGAGCAGTCAGCAAAAAGTGGGCACCTTTTTGAGGTACGTAGGATATCCAGTGTTAGAAAAGGCATAAGTATACATTCAAGTGTGAAGATTCCAAAACCAAATCATCACAGAGACGAATATGTTAATTGTAAAGATTATGCTTCTATAAATGTACAAGCTATGTGTATGCCCAGGAATATTTCACTAGTGTTGATATTCAGTGGCCCGGACTTGTAAATGTAGTAGCACTACAGTGTGTACAGTAATGAAGAAAAGCATAAACACCATTTGACAGCAGATGAAGGCTATTGGATTGACACCCTGTTATTGTTTCCATATTGGAATCTTGTTCCACAGTAAGAAATTGCCTTTAGTAGAATAATGGGATATAATCAAACATTGTTTTGGACAGTTAAAGAAAACATTTCCAATTATTCATTACGGTGTGAGATCAAATTTAATGGTGCATACTCAGCTGTTTAATTCTACCTAACATAACTAAATACTTGTTTAGTGATGATCATAATGATCTCAATGACCTTGACAATGATAAAAGTTATTTTGAAAATTAAAATAGTGATAATGAAGCTGCACTAAGTTCAGAAGGAATAAGAAAACGAAATCAAATTGCTGAAATAAATTACCTAATTTAAAAAAACAAACACTAAGAATTTAAATCCACTTGTCATATTTGAAAAGGTTCTTGTAAATAAAGCATGTTTTAAAATGAATTATGTGGCAGCTTGAAGGCCTAGGTGTTCTTGTTTTCAAGAAATTTTAGTTTTCTTTGAAAAATACTCAGTTTGTATTTAACAAAATAGGCACCTTACTCAATTTAGCGGCAAGGAACATATACAAAATGTACAACATGTGTTTGCAAGGAGGTCTAGTTCGTCTACTTGCATGATGCAATTGGATTTGTGCATACGCTCTAAAGGAATATCATCTACTGTGACATGGTAGCTAGCAAGCAATTCCTACATACCGTTAGCAATAGCCCTCAAACAAAAGCATGCACTTTATGCATACAATTTAAAGTAATTGCTTTAACTTCCATCATTTGCTAGAATAAAAGCAAAATAAATTGCTAGATTTTATGCATACCTAACAAAATATGACCTTCGTTCTGTTTGGCTTCCCAGCCCAAAGATATTTAAAATATTATGCTTGCAAGAATACGTAGCAAATGTATCATACAAGTTTCATTATAACAAAATAAGACTTCTTGTCACATGTATCTTTGACTTGTTCTGTTGATCTTTCAGATTTCTTTGGCACCACCACTCACTGTAAGGCATGCATACTATATAAGGTGTGAGAGTTTTTTTATTCTAAGTGTGAATGAGATCTTTGTTTCAGTGGGTAACATAAAATTATGATAGTGAGAGCTAATATCTTTGCAGTTAAAGTCTGGGTTCTGCCAAAATAAACTTTGTTTAAATTCAGATAAAGATTCACAAATCACGTTTTAAACGTATTCTTGAAGTCATTGTCCGAAACTATTTGGGATATCATCATAACAAATTTTCTTTTATAACTATTTCTTACACAAAGTTCAATGGCATCAGTTTTACAATAAGTGTTGGTTTTTCTTTCCTGACTTGTATTTGTATATGTGGGTATAAATTGTATGGTATTTCTTTTCCTTACAATTACTATAAGATTTTTTCGTATTTCTCATTATAATTTCGGATTACCAATACATTTTCCAAAATTTACGATCACTCGCTACTATTTGCACAAAAGTTTTGATGTCTACTCTTATTGATGTCAATATCGCAACTGAACCGAAAAAAGTTTAACCATTTATTCTTCTTAGTTACGGTGCTTAGCAACCATTGTCTTTCATTTGTCTTTTTTCACAATTGTTTTGCCGAATAGTTTTGGATGCTACAATAAAGCTGACAAAAATAAAACATAACATATTGAGACCTTGGATACGGCAAGCAACTGTGTGTATGTGACCATAAACAATGATGGTCATAAAACCAGAAGAAAGGAGTCAAGAGCCTTTTCTGATTCGTGCTGAGTCATCATTGCATGTGTGCATGGAGGGTGACATGGCTCCAGTATAAATAGGACCAGACAGCAGCAGGAGTTATTTTTTTAATTTGACAGATAGACATGAGTTGGGTGTGTGCAAAGAACCATCGAGGGACTACATCAGTGTAGTTAAGATATAGGAGATCGAGAAAAGTTATCAGAAGAACAATTGTGATAGCAGAGAGAACTATAAACTGTGTTAATGATAAGAAAATTAAGCATTTGTAGTAAAATATAGAGGACAACAATGTGATAGGAAAGTAACCAGGCTTTGGATTTTGCTGTTTTGTTACAATACATATAACAGGAAATTCACAATTTTTGATGGACATAAATAATATAACAAATACCAGCATGAATCATCCTGGGCTTATTTCTGCTACAAAGGGATGAAAGTGAAAGTTCTACTTATACCATTGTACCACACAATATACTGCAGAACTAAAATAGTTCTACTTTGAAAGGTAGAATCAGAAATGAAAAATTCAGTGCAGCTAGATTCTTTTGTGTTCTACCAGGAAAATATGAATTAGTTGAAATTAAGGCTGTGCTGGCTCATTGCCATGGTAGCTCAATGGTTAAGAGCAGCTGCACATATAGCAGAAGATCAATGGTTCAAATCCTGGCCGTGGCATTCAATTTTTCATTTCTGATTCTACCTTTCAAATTTATCTACACACAGTCTGCATGTGCTAGAACAATCAATACATATGGCTATATGTAAATACAGTTCTACCTCTTGAATGCCATTTCGTTTTTCATGTGCTGAATTTTTATACATTAATGGTTATCACAGTTTGACACAAAGTGCATAAATAATGCTGTGCTGTATAAATTGAAGGCTTTTCTTCCAATAGCACACTAATGGCTGCTTTGTATTTTTTATTGTTATCAACTGACTACATTCTACTACAGATATGCACATTTGAAGTAGAAATGTTGAGGCTTTGTAAATATAAAATATCCAAGAACAAAGGTAAAAATCTGATTTACATTCACTTGACTTTCTCTACCCATTATCATTTATTTTAATATAGCCTTTACAAATTATTCTTATAAATGCTTTTTTTTCTGTCACCTTATATTAATCAAGATAAGTGTGTGATGAAACTATTTCATTGCATACTTTACTGTGGATAAAAGGAGGATATAGGAAACCAAAGCAATAGCGAATGTTTAAAAGTGGGTCATTATATACCATCCTTGGAGTACCATACTCTTCCCATGAAATCGTGAAAAGCTCCTCAATAATGGCATGGCACTTCAAAAGACAATAAAATATTGAGAAATTCAAACAAATAATTGATACCTGGGAAATGGCTGATGACCACAAAAAATGTTATATAGAATAAGTTGTGTGTTTTAAAGGGGTCTACATTTTTTGTCCATACTCCTAAGAGGAAAGCAATATGACAACACAGCAGGACTCTGATTGATTGTCGACCAGGTAGCACTCAAGAAAAACGTCATTCTATTTGAAAGTCACTGTAGTTGAATTGTTTGCTTCACCATGTGCAAGTTCCACTAATTTTAAATCTTAAGTAATTTCTCTATTTCCAGGTAATAAATAATGCCTGTGCAACACAAGCCATTCTCAGCATCTTGTTGAACTGCAAACATCCAGATATTACATTAGGTTCAACACTCACAGAATTCAAAGAATTTTGCCAGAGCTTTGATGCAAACATGAAGGGATTGACACTTAGTAATTCTCAGACTATTCGTTCTGTACACAATTCTTTTGCCAGGTAAGGTATTATTGCATGCTAGAGTTAAAGAGAATGTGAGCAATTTATAGATACAAAATAATTACATTCTATACTGAATTAACATGGAAACAATTTGGGGTGTACACATGTGCAGTATAAAAAATAATGGGAGGACCAAAAGCTTATAAACCAGCTACACAGTGTTTTGCCTGTCCGCATCCTTGGCACCCATTGCTGTCTGCCACTATCACAGAAAGGCACTCTTGAAACCGTACAACATTTTTAAAACTGCTTTAAAGGCTTCACTTACCTACTTTGTGAAAGGAGATGCTGAAACTGGCCACTATCATTGTCCATACATTTTTGGCACCTCTTTAAGAAACTATCCATTACTTGCCGTAGTTCACATTGAGAAATGTTGGCAATTTCGTGGCTGATATCTTGTTTTAATTATTCCCGGGTGTGTGGATTTGTCTTGTGCACTTTGTTTTAAGTTACCCCAGAGATAGAGGTTGCAAGGGGTTAGGTTGAAGGCCCACAAATCTCTACTAATAATTCTGTTTTCTGTCTCATTGAAAAAGGCAAAATCATGCTTCCTGTCTGTTAACTCTCTAAAAAACGGGCAAAATTGTATTCATGTATGTACAGGCGTTAACTGTTGACTCAAAAAATATTGGCTCTATAACTCAGAACCCAATATTGTTCATGAAGTGCCCCTTCTTGACGAAAAAATTGGTGTATGGTACGTTATTAGCAGAGAAAGGTTTCTCAGAGCTCCAGTAAACAAGGAGATGATGATGATTATGAACTGAGTGGTCCTGCTAGAGTCCTGCACATAGGCTCTTGTAGCGCTTTGTGCATATTATACTAGGTAGATTATTCAAGTCCGATAGTCCTGATGAAGTGGACGACATTCTTGATATCTGCCCTTTTTATATCTTCAGGTTCCAATAAGAAGGAACCCAAGGTAATATATCTAACCATAGCAAATGTTTAATATTTGCATAGTACATGTTGGTAAGACTCAAAGTCCAACCATATCCTCCTCATAGGATCCTCTATGAGCCCCATTATGCATAAATGTCTGTGCAAGGTGTTGTGGCCATCAAATAGCCAACAACGTCCCTGAGCCTAGATCTAGTTAAGATCAGGAGAAAGGCATTTAGTTTACTGCCAGGTCGCATAATAAAATCATGGGCCTGCCTGGCAGCAGTTTGCTTACTGTAGGTCTCAAGATGAGCCTGAGCAGTAAGCTGGATTATTTTATACTTCTAGGGTGATACTCCATAGACAGGCTCGGGTCCTGTGAACCCTGGGGCCCAAATGACCCAGCTGTCGACGGACCCTTAAATTCCACACTCCACTCCACTTCACTCCTATGAACCCTAGGCCAGTGCATCCACCATGTCATTACCTCTAATAACAAAACGCCCAGGCATCCACATAATGGTATCCAAGTGACTGTCACAGAGTCTATCCAACATTCTTTGACTGGATCTGGTTTTGACTGCTGTTAGGGCTTTCAAAGCTGCCATGCTGTCAGAGCAGATTCTAGTCTCTGCCCATTTGCATGACAAAGTATTTATATTCATTGCACAGGCTAAAATTGCATATATCTCAGCCTGGAAGACAGTGGCAACCTACCAAGGGGAGTGGCAAGACTAGTCCTGGAACCATGGACCCCTGCACCTGTCCTGCCCCATGAACAGGATCTGTCTGTGTACCATGTAGATTCCTCTTGCCTCAAGAGAAATCTGGTCTCTGGACCCCATGCTTCTCCAGACAGTATTGTCACTGAATAACCTGAGCTAAGAATATATCTTGTCCCCATAAGTCCCCTATCACTAGAGTAATAGTACACATCTGAAGTTCAGACAGGATCAGTGATTGTGCTCCTTATGGGGTAGTTTACAGCATCATCTTCCTAACATCCAGAGGTGATGCACGCTCACCCTCACATCCTCCTTCACAAACAAGTGCAAAGGAGGAAGATCCACCGAGACCTTCATGGCAAACTGTGGGGTAGTTCACATCGCCCCCATTGTTATCAAGCATATAAATCTTTGCAGCAAAATCAGTTTGGCTGTTACTGTCCTCCATGAAGAGTCAGACCTCCTGATCAATGCAGCATAGGTTACTATGGATCTTATGGCTGCAGTGTATAGCCATCTTACAACCTCAGTCCTCCTACATGTCCACAAAGCATTGTGTGCCTTCTTCACTTTATAATATACCACATGATTCTTCCCGGTCATTCTGCATCTCAGATAACTCCCAGATACTTAACTGATATGATCGCCTTTAACTTCTCCTGGAGAAGGGGCTCTACCAATCCAGGCAGCCTTCTTTTCGTTATGAAGACCATTATTATCAGTCTTGTCCGGATTAACGGACAGGTCATTTCCTTGCACCCTTCCTTTAGAGTATGTAGGGAGCCCTGCAAGAGCTCTGAAACAGTACTCAAGAACTTTCCTTCGCAACCAGCCATATGTCCTCACATAGTCTTGAGCATGTATCCCCCCCTGTTGAACCTGCTCAGTAGCTCATCTATGACCAGGAACCACAGGGTGGTTGGAGAAACAAATCCCTGCTCAGCTCTGAGGTGTACTGATGACCTCACAATCTCACACCCCAGGCTTACATGCTCCTACAAAGACAGATTTTAGATCTATAATTTGTGTCCCCTGGAAATGAGTTTCAAGCAACAGCCTCAAGTTGCTCCAACTGCATCCATTAACTGGTGGGATGCTCCAGTGAGGTCAGTTTAAATTATTTTGTTGTTTAACGACGCTGTCAATTGCCAGGATCACATCAGTGTCGCCGGTGTGCCGGAATTCTGTCCCGCAGGAGTTCTTTACATGCCAGTAAATCTACTGACATGGAACTGTCGTTTTTAAGCACACTTAAAAACCATCGATCTGAGCCGGATTTGAACCCACGACCTTTGGGATCAGTAGACCAGCGTCTAACCAACTGAGCCACCCAGACCGACCCAGTGAGGTCAGTCTGCCCCTATCCCCGGAAACCAAAACTTCCCGCAAATGAGTAGTGCTCCTCCCGCCTCCACATCTAGTGTATGGGTGATCAATTCTATCATGGCTTTGGCCACCTCTTGTTCGTCTTACAGGAAATCCATGCCATCCACCATCCCTCAATTTAATTCCCTGCAATTTTTATTTCTGGAATGGGTTAAAAGATGAAGTTTACAAAACAAATTCACATTTTATTCATCATTACTCAGAGAGAACTAGCATGTAATGGTCAGTTTCCTAAGTATGTGCCAGAAATGCTTGTACAATGAAGGAAGGTATTTCCAACATTTCCTGCCTTGATATGTCATATTATGCAAATACTATTTTTAAACATTTACTTTTTGTTTCTTTGTTGAAGTAACTTACATGACAAACTGTAGTATATTTATTATGAATGTGCTGTCACTTGCTCTGTGCGCATGGCAGGCAGCACCTCAACTGCCTGAGAGCTGCAAAACCTATTCTAGTCTCTGCTGATCACCCAGTACAGTAGCAAAGCAATAGTGACATTCTTGCAAGAGGTGGAAAAAAAATTTGATTTTCCAATAATAGTTCCAAACATTCTATTTCCAAAAAAAAACCACCAATTTCAAAATAACAGCTATTTGTGCATAATTGTAATAGCAAGATATTCTGTTGCTGATACTTGGCTGCTTCAGATTCTTTTCTGTCATTCCTTTGGTGTTGCAAAAATTATCTTGCAGTGAGATGGTCTGCCACTCCTACTCTCCCTCCCATCCATCATTATTATTGCAGTCTTGTATCAGCTTCCATGACACTAAAGCTTACATGTTCCAAAATAGCATCTTGGGTAATTCTCTTTTGCATGTGCATTGCATAATTTGATATAACTGACCAAAAGATTTCTAGTGAGCATTGCTTCGTACTGAAACTTGGAACTGGCATGGTTTCAGGATCTTGCATCACATACATACTTCATACTTATATATGCATTGTATTCTTTCACACATGGGCATTGGCAGACTTTTTCGGGGAGGAATTGCATTGTTGGAAGTTTGCAGTGAATGAGTGAGTGATGTTTAAGGGCCCATAGACAACTTAGTCATTAGAGCTCAGGAAAGTTTGCAAACAAACAATATTAATTCATTATTCTGTTGTCAAAGACATAAAAGATTCAAGTTATTGCATTTATTGCAGATAACGCCATTAATTTGTGCTGAATAAAAATTGTTTACATCTGACTGCACATTACATTCATTAATTTCCAAGGGAGTTTCCCCCTTCGCGATGCCCATGCATTTACGTTTTGCATTTAATACTGACAAGAAATATAACTTTATCACATTAAAATACAATCTTTGTTTCATTTACTGTGCAAATGTATTACAGTGTGCTTCTATTATTAATACATCTTTGCTTAATATTGCAAACTTAAATCCTTAAGCCACATAAGTCAAGAGTAAGGCTTTTCCATATGTTAAATGTGTTAAAAACATAATTGGCATAAAAAAAGTTTGTATAAAGAGAATATTTCATGTGTTGTCATGAGGCTGAAGTTATGCATAATGATTATGAAAATGTATACACATCACAAGTTTTAATCCTCTGTGCATATATGATATCAATAAAAATATCTACTTTTATCTTTTTTGTAGACAAACACTATTTGAATTTGAATCAAAGCTGGCTTCAAAAGAAGATGATGTATACCACTTTGTGGGCTATATTCCCATTGAAGGCAGACTTTATGAGTTGGATGGACTGAAAGAGGGTCCTATTGATTTAGGAGCCATTGCGCCAGAGGCGGACTGGTTAGATGTTGTGCGGCCAATTATTGAAAAAAGAATTAAAAGGTAAACCGTAAACATATTATGGAAAGTTACATTAAATGACCTCTAAAAAGCAACCTTCTTATTAATGTATGCATATTTCAGGTACAATGAAGGAGAAATACATTTCAATCTCATGGCAATAGTGTCGGATAGAAAAATGACATATGAGAAGAAGATAAATCAAATTCAGGAACAGATGGAGGTAACAAAAAAGTCTGATTAAGAACAGAATTTTCTTACTAGTGAGACTACCTTTTAGTTTCGAAAGTTAATATAGTTATAGTCTTTTAGTACACAGTGTTTACAAGCACATTTGCAATGCACATTAATTTAGTTATTTCAGGGATGCTCAACAAGCGAGCACATGCTCACTTCCCCTACACATGTTATTTTCCCCCCTCCACTGACCAAGGCAAGCAGTACCAGACCTGCTAGTTCGAGGCCAATGGTGCAGAGTATATATAGTAGTACATACAGTTCAATGGGAGGATGAATATTTTTGCTTTTGAGATGGGCGACAAAGTTAACTGCTTGATTTATAAGATAGTAGTTGCAGATTATACCATTTCCCTTTCTTGCCTTCTGTGTTCTTGATAAATGCTATTCTGGAAAAATACAACAAACTTTTGAAGCAATTGTACAATACTTCTCTACGACACATTCTCTTCACAATTTGAAGACCTAAAAGCATTTGAAACCAAAATCCAATTATATTGAAGTTTCCATGTAGTAGAGGTCTGCAGGGGCCGACATTCTTAGGTTTGGCCTGGCCCGGTCTCAACCAAGTCCATGCCCAAGCCCGAGAAGAGGTTATAGTGCCCGGGCCTGAGCCCGGCTTATTGTATAATTTTATCATCATCATCATCATTATTATTATTATTATTATTATTATTATTATTATTATTATTATTATTATTATTACTATTACGAGGGGTGTTCAAGAAAGACTGGCACTAATATTCATACAACAATGTATTGTAAAAAATCACTCATACAGACTGTTGCACCCCTCAGAATACTTCTCCTTCAATACAATGTACTTGTCCCACCTCCTTTGCCATTCCTGGAAAACGTGCAGGAAGCCATTCTTTGAGAGCCTGTTCAGGGTCGCCTTTAAGCTTTCACTGCTTTGGTCTCATTGTCGAACCGACGTCCCTTAAGTTTTTTTATGGCTCTCGGTTTAAGAAAAAAGTCACATGGAGTTAGGTCAGGATTATAAGGTGGAAGTGGTACCATGGACATATGATTTTGTGCCAGGAATTCGATAACCGCAGCAGCAACATGTGACTTGGCATTGACGTGATGAAGCTTGCACTGCTGAATGAGATTCTTTAGCTTTTTGGGGATGTGATCCTTTACCAATTGCTTCAGGATAGTGTTATAGTAATCTGCAGTGTCTGCAGAGTGTCTTGGAACTGTGACAATGCAGACTGTCCTCTGGTAATCAAAAACAGTAATGACTATGCCCTTATTGAGTGACTTCTGTACTCCTGATGATATTTAGAGGCGATTATCAAACACGTTCACTCTCACAGGCTGTCAACAATCAACTAATAGAGCTATCACTGCGTGATTTTCAGTGATTAGCGACTAGAATACGTAGTTCAATGGCACATGGACAGATGTCGCAATCAGACACTTAATGAAAGGGGAAAAAAATCAGTGCCAGTCTTTATTGAACATCCCTCATATTATTATTATTATTATTATTATTATTATTATTATTATTATTATTATTTGAAACGTTTCAGCAGAATAATCATATATAATTCCTAGTTAAGAAATTCTGTGATAATTGTGCTATTCTCAGTGACCAAAAAATATGTATAATAAATTATTTTGTATCTCTTAATTTTCAAGCCTGGGCCTGGCCTGAGCCCGACAGACATTTTTCTAACTAGGCCCGAATTCGAGCAGGGCCTAGGCCCGAGGGCTTGGCCCGAGCCCATGCAGACCTCTACCATGTAGTGAGGCTTCACACAAGCTGCAAAGTATGAAACCACTTGCATTGCAGAATTCCATGACCTTAAAATGTTCTGAGAAAGAAGGGTGGGAATGATTTAGGTCTCCACCCTGCTGTGAGTATCCAAGATGATGTTTGTTTGCATCTAGTTTAATGGCAGTCTTTGGCTCCATATATACCTGTGAACAAACATTTTCAAAAATGAACTACATTAAAATTGAGTATCACAGCAAGATAAATGAAAATCACCTTGCTCATCTTTTGAAACTGTGCACTTCATATTTTACACCAAATATTGAAGACCTGAAACATAAATCATGCCAAAAAAAGTATCCTCAGAAACATTGTGGGTTAATCAGAAGCAGAATATAAATGTGTACGCCTTTAATTTCCTGTATGTAAGAATGTGCCACCACTGGAAATCCGTAACCACAGACAAATACGTTATTCTGTACCAGTGGCTGGAAGGAGGTGATTTCAACCTCCCCTAACTTGTCTGTGGTTGAGCACCCGTGAGTTATTAAATAGAAAGCACAGAACTTATCAGTGGTCCTGTTATTTATAGATACTTGTGTAAGCCATTATATTCTGTATAAGAATGATACTGATTATGATCATCATCATGATCATAATGATAATAATAATAATGATGATGATAGTGTTAATGAAGTGCTAAGAATACATGTATTAGGCTTGAATTAATGTAACTTGGGTATTCTGACAGTTCCCTGCATTGCATGCATGGTGGGGGGGCACAGCGATCTGTTGTCATGACAACCAGGTTTACCTTGAAGTAGCCAATAGACTTTGTGATGGGATTGCATGGCCACGAAGTCTGTTGGCTACCTCAAGGTCAAACCTGGTTGTCATGACAACAGACTGCTGTGTCAGTCCCCGTCGGTCTGGGTGCCTCAGTTGGTTAGATGCTGGCCTACTGATCCCAAGGTCGCGGGTTCAAACACGGCCCAGGCCAATGGTTTTTAAGTGTGCTTAAAAACGACAGCTCCATGTCAGATTTACTGGCATGTAAAATAACTCTTGCGGGACGAAATTCCGGCACACCGGCGACGCTGATGTGATCCTGGCAATTGACAGCGTCGTTAAACAACAAAATAAATAAAATGTGTCACTCCCCTACCACACGCATAACGCATGCTGAGAGAGCTGTCAGGATACCCAAGTTACGTTAATTCAAGTACAGTACTTTCCACTAGAGTTGGCCCGTGCTATTTATTGGATTCCTGTCACAAGCTTGCAGTCTATCTGCCATAATTCCTGTATAGATTTTTCTCACATTTGATCATAATGCTATGCCCCAATAATTGTTAGTTTGTCTATATCCCCATTACATTTATATATGGGCTGTATGATTGATTTTTGCCAACTTCTTCTTCTGGTACATGTATCATTTTAATTCTCATTGTATTGAAAATGGGAGTCCTTACACTCAGTAAAAATATCATAAATGGAATAAATAATGCATAAAACTAAGCGTTTTTCAAAAATTTCTCGTGTTAGCTATATAGACAATTTTATGACATATTAGTCATCAGATATACATTATTATGCTGATTATTGGAGGGCCTCAAAAATCAAACATTTTTATCAAATAGTTTGATGTTAGTATCTCCATATTCAGAGTATTATCTTAAAATTTTAATTGCCACAACAAAAACATACAACAATTTATTTCTGTTGTTAGGCTTTGCCAGTTCATATGTAGTGGTGTTATTCCTAATAAAATATTTTGTAGCACAGCTTTTCATTGATCTTTCACTGATTTGCTTTACAGAAAAGTGGAATGGAAACAGACGTACAGCAAAGTGAGATATCTCGTTTACGTATGTTGATAGAAGAGGAAGAATTGAAAACAAAGCGGTATCATGTGGAGAACATAAGGCGAAAGCATAATTATCTACCTTTAATTGTGGAAATTCTTAAAATATTGGCAAAAGAAGGACAACTGTTGCCACTGTATGAAAAAGCAAAAGAGAAAGCTTTAGAAAAAGAAGCAAAACGTGAGGAGGCTAAGGCATAACATTATTGTGATTTAATTGACATTCTGAATGTTTATCTATTTCTTGAACTAAATATGTCGTGAATTGTAATTTCTGGCAATAAACGGCTTTTATTATAGTACCAAAAAACCTGATGTGTTGCATTCACATTATTTTCTCTAATCACTCCTTTGCTAAAGGTTATTCTTCTAACTTCTTGTGAATGAGGTGAGTTTCATTACATATTTATACCTTTCATTTTAGGAACAGGAAGGACACAGTAGACTAAAGGGATAGATGGTGGCTTTGAAATTATATTCTCTTCCCATGATCACGAGGAAAAACAGGCACTTACCACCTGAAGGTTTTTAATTGTGGTGTTCTCACCCACTCACTGTTTTTGAAAAATTGTATTTGGATTCTGTCAATTATGGCAATGAGTTTTTCAAGACTTATTCAATTTTATATCAAGGAATTGTGATTTTACTGTATATTAAGGTACAGTTCCACTGTGTACAGCAATAGGTGACAAGAAGTAATGGAGGAGAAAAAACTTGTGAACTGGCTGCGTAATGTTTTGCTTGTCCACACCCCTGGCGCTCGTTGCTGTCTGTTGCTATCATAGAAAGGCATATGTGAAACCATACAACATTTTTAAAACTGCTTTTAAAGGCTTTACAGAGTCAGTTTAGTCAACGTGTGCAGTTTGGCAACCACCTCTGAGGAACCCTCATGATCGTTTTACAACGCAAGTCCTTCCTCTTGAGTCCTTTCAGGCAGTGTTGCAACATCTTAGCATGAACCTTTGTAGCTAATGAAATAAAAAAAGAACTGAAATTCAGAATTTTGGCAACTGAGACTCCAAGTGGAGTCAACATGTCACTATTGATTGCTATTGGTCTTCAAGGACAGGGATAGAGGTCTGCCTTTTCTGAAGAGTGGAGCTGTATTTATGACAGTTGTGGGCAGCACACATTTCCTTTGTGGAGCAACTGCATATGCATTGACTAAACAAACTCTACCAACTTCATGAAAGGAGATGCTAAAACTGGCCACCGTCGTCCATACATTTTTGGTACCTCCAGGAAACTATCCATCACTTACCATAGTTCATGTTAAGAAATACTGGCAATTTCCTAGCAGATATTTTGTTTGAATCCTTCCAGGGTGTGTGAGTTTGTCTTGTACACTTTATGTTTTAAGTTACCCACAGTTAGAAATCACAGGGACTTAGGTTGGAGGACCGAGGAGCTTACAAATCACTACTAATAATTCCGTCCTGAAAGACTTTCATTTGTTCTCATCAAAAGATTGGATGAACTGTTGCATTTTTACTAGATGCAATAATATTAACCGGGCTTGTGGGCCGTGGTCTATTGGGTTCCTTCTTCTTCCCAAACGTTTCGTCTGCGACTACGGCAGACATCTTCAGTGGCGGCGAGGTCGAAGTTTCCTAGTGGAGATCTCAGCACCGACTGTGCTGGTCACCACCAGAGGTGCGGTATTTATGTCGGCGGCTGGAGGGGAAGTACGTTGTGATAGGTCCGGGTGGCCAGTGGGCTGGACTTGTACCAGTGCAGTACTACAAGGAGCTGGCGTCTGATTGGCTGGAGAGGGGTTCTGGATTTTTGTTTTTGTTAACGCTGTTTGCCATATTCTGTTGAGTTTAAGTCCTTCTTCTTTGCGATTGATATTATTTTTGTGCTTGTGTATTTCAATGGCTTCACGGAATAAGCGAGAATAGTAGTGGGATGTAGATGCCAGAATATCTGTGTTACCATATTGGATGATGTGTTCCCCTTCTTCGAGTATGGCATGTTCAGCAATTGCTGATTTTTCAGTTTGACCCAAGCGGCAATTTCTTCTGTGTTCTTCAATGCGGGTTTTTATACTACGTTGTGTGGTTCCGATGTACACCTTGCCACACGAACAAGGTATTCTATATACTCCTGCGGTGGATAGAGGATCCCTGGGGTCTTTGGCAGAACGGAGTATGTTACAAATCTGTTTAGTGGGCTTGTAGACGGTGTCAATGTTGGAAGGAACCCAATAGACCACGGCCCACAAGCCCGGTTAATATTATTGCATCTAGTATTGACACCGGCCGTGAAAGCCTTAGAACTTTGATGTTGCATTTTTATTGAAAAAAGGTAAAATCATCCTCTGTCTGTTAACTCTAAAATAGTGGCAACATTTTATTCATGTATGTATGGGCAGCAACTGTTCACTCTAAAAAAAATTGGCCTTATAACTCAGAATCTAATATTGTTCCTGAAAAAATTGATGTATGGTGTGCCATTAGCAGAGAAAGGTTTCTCAGAGCTCTAATAAATGATTTCTATGGGGTGTATGAGTGTTTTACAAGAAACTCAAGTGACAAAGAAAAGCAAACTTGATTTTAAAAAGTGCCAAAAGTTGTTTTTGTTGTTAGCTAATGCTGGATTTTTGACAATGAAGTCATTAATCCTCTTGCTCTCCAATATTTTTCACTGATGGATGAGGTGCTAGAAGTGGCCAGATACATTTGAAGGTGGTCTGGGTCCATTTCCTCTTGCAGATCTCATAGGACAGAGTAGTGAAGAATATATCCCAATTCTGTTTAAATGTTTTGCCAGACAATCATGTCCTGTAATCAATCTGAAGGTTGCAACTGCCATTTTTTGAGAATACTCAGGAATTACTGTTTGAATGTTTGGTAGTTCCCATCTTTTATTTTTTGATTTTTCATAGTAATGTTCTGCAATAATTTTTTTGAATTCAGAGTTGACTAATCTTTTAGCTGCATAAAATGGTAGACTAACTAGACTTCTGCACATTGCCGGTACCCTTTTTAGCAAGAAAATCAGCTTTCTTATTACCACTCAGTCCATAGTGAGCTGGATCCATTGGAAGACTAGGAGTTTTTGAAGTGTGGTTAGATGGGTAAGGATTTTCCAACATTCTATAATTGTTTGGTTTTTTGGTGACAACTTGGAAGTAATTGCTATAATTGCTGCCCTGGAATCTGAGAGAATAACTGCTTGATGAAAATGTGAAATTCTATACAAAAGAGTTTGTAGGGCCATTCGAATTGCTTCAATTTCTCCATCAAAGTTTGTAGTTCCATAACTTAAAGATTTGTAATAGGAAAAGAGGTGACACATGACTCCAGCACCTGCTCCATCTTGCTTTGATATCAATGATCCATCAGTATAAATATGGAGCCATTTGTGTTCTGGAAATCTAATATGGATTATCTCTAATGCCAATAATTTTAGAACACTAGTTGGAGTATCATTTTCTTA
Source organism: Tenodera sinensis (assembly GCA_030765045.1). Lineage (NCBI taxonomy): Eukaryota > Metazoa > Arthropoda > Insecta > Mantodea > Mantidae > Tenodera > Tenodera sinensis. The sequence goes on along the minus strand of CM060961.1, from coordinate 67,224,022 downwards.
ACTTATTCTGTCAGGTGTAAATAATATGTGATGTCTAATGTTTGTGTCGGATTTACTTTAGATATGAAATTTTCCTTTGAATTAGGAAGGTATACATTCTTCTTGATGTCTTGAATTTTGGAAAGAAAGCTCTCCTGAGTCTTTAGTGTATGTGCAAAATTTCTCTTGTGCCATGTATTAAATGGGAGTCTGATCAACTTTTCATGTTGAATAAGAGCTACTTTTTCTATTTCATACTCAATGGGGTATTGGTTGGTTATACCGTGTCTCAGCCTAGTTCAATCCTGTTGTAAACAACAAGGCGGAGCTGACTCAACTCGCCGTGTGTTAGACGTACAGGCACGCACAAAAGTTTTGCAACACTCATAGCGCTATCTTCTAGACAATAAATAGAGTTGGGTTACACATTAACTTATTAAATCTATGAGTTGGAATATTAAATCATGCAGTAACATAATGGTTACCTTTAATCGGATTCCTGCAGAAGTTCAACTCCTGATAGAAATGCGTTGTCATCTCCCGATGTATATTCGCAGTCGCTTGAACTACTACCGTCGGTGATTACAAGTCTTTCAACAACTTCATCAGTGAGTCCATCCAGCTTCCACATCTTCTCTTCTTCTTTTATTGCATGCTGAACACAGTTGAACCAATTAAGTGCCGTTATATTTTCCACTGCAGTGGCAAGCAGGGAGCGAACCTCATTCAGCTTAAAAGTAGTGTTGTGCCTACACACATAGCCTTTCATCTGGCTCCAGATTAGCTCAACTGGATTGAGTTTACAATGGTATGGAGGTAACCTCAGAACGGTGTGACCTACACTTTTTGCTAACTCATCCACAACATACTTATCGAATTGTGCTTTTACATGCTTTACAATGCCAATTAGTTCCAGTTTAACCATATCGGCACTAAACTCACACGCATGATCCTGTAGCCACTTAATGTCACCTTTTCTCCATGACATATTAGGGATGCGCTCTGCTTTAACACTGTGGTAGCTAGTGTTGTCTAATACGATAACGGAGTTGGGATCAAGCTTCGGAAGGACTGATTGAAACCATTGAAGAAAAGCAGCACCAATCATTTCTTCGTGGAAGTCCTTTGTGCTTTTGGATTCAAAAGTCAATAAACCACCGTCTACAAATCCAGTTTCACTTCCAATGTAAACAATGATGAGCCTTCTTCCTTTGCCTGTGGGATCTTTTAGACCAGTGGAGAGACCAGAGAGAAATGCTTGTTTCTTATCTCTCACAGTTGTATCACACCAAGCTGCAGATGTTGTGTACCCCTCATTTAGCCAAGTTTCATCGAGAAAATAAATTTTTCGGCCCTCACTACGAAAACTTTTGATTTGGCGGAGATATTGACGTCTCCACATTACAATGTCTTCTCTGTCCACTATTACTGATTTCCGCCCTCGCTTTTGAAATGTTAATCCAATATCTATCAGCAAACGGTGGAGAGTACTTCGCGAAAAATTCGGCAAGTCTGTGTCAGAATTTACCGCATGCAAAATTTTGTTTAGAGTCTGCGGTTCATTCCTGAAAAAATACTCATGAACTTTACTGCGTATAGCACTTTTCGTAAAATCGTCGTACTTCTCCACGCGCTGTTTGCATTTACGCGATTTTCCCGGTGTTCTTAGCGTTCCGGATGCTTGCTGTTCCATTCTAACACTGTGTACACTACTTGCAGAAACACCAAGGAGATCACCAGTTTCTTTTTCAATGTTTTTTATGGACGATTCCGGGTTTCTTTCTTCTTTAAGTACTGCGAAACAATGCGCGATCATTCGCCTCTCACCACTTTTTAACGGTTTGCCTTGATTGTGTTTCATTTCGGCTGAAGCACCAGCCTGCTCCATGATGAAAAGCTTACTGATTTTATACCACAGAACACCTAGTAGTGAGATGTACCTACAGGAAATACAGTGTTAAATGTCAGAAGCAACCCCACACAATAAACAAAAACATCTTAATCAGCATTCCACTCGATACAGACCTTGTTGCGAGAGAGCAGTCTGATAAAGTAATGCAAAAATGTTATACGTATAATAGCAGTGTCCTTCAGTAATTGTTAAGTAAAATGCAGCTAAATTTAACATAATAAGCTAATGGTGTATATAATTTCACCTGTCTTCTATCTAATCTGTATATAGTATACCATTATGTATATATTCCTTTACGAACTCACGGACCCAGAACACATATGCGATATGTGAAGCAGAAAGATAAAATGTGGGGCTATTTACGTTTATAAGAATCGAAACATTTGCATACTTTTCTATCTCCGAAATTAGCTCGCGCAGAGCAGTGACTTACGTACAGTCCTGGTACAATACTGTACTTAAAGGAGGGGTTTATCGTACGTACGCAAACAAAAGATAACGTCCATTATCTTCGCCAAACCAATCAACAACTTAACCGTTTCTATCCCAATATCTCTGTCTCTGTCTCTCTTCCCGCCCAGATGTTTACAACAGGTAGTCTCAGACTTTGGTTTTGAAAGATTTGATGTGTGTGTGTGTGTGTGTGTGTGTGTTTTTTTTTTTTTTTTTTTTTTTTTTTGCTGTTATAGGTTGTGCGTTAATTCTTGACGAATGACCTTCAGTGAAAATCCAGTGAGCTAGCCTAGGCTTAATAAACAGGTCAGCAATAGTTTATATTACGTAACAAACAGTTCTGCTTCCCTATGTTATGTTTCCAAGAAAACACAAAGTACAGTTGACTGCAAAGTTTTGTGTAATACAGGTTCAAGTTGTCAGTGTTTTAATGAGAGGTAATTAAAATGACAATTCAGACGAAGCACACGAGGGGAGAAATGTCGGGAATAGAATAAATACAAGAAATTAAGTGTAATCAGTGACAGAGATTGATATAGTACATAAGGCTGACATCACTGTAAGTGTTATAATTTGCTTTGGAGTTGCTATACTTCTCGAGCGCAGAAACATGAGAACAAGACACAGAGCATCTGGTTGTCGTTTCTGCTTCTGTATGTCTGTATTCCCGTAAGGGTGAGTAAGTAACTCGCATCTAACCTCTCATTTAAAAATTTCAATCGTCAAGAACTAACGCGCGACCTATACGAGAACGTAGTGCGCTTGCGCGGCAAGAATCGCATGTGTTGGCCTTGACCAGGACCCTCTAGATTATTTAGGAGGTCCTGCCTTGACAATTTTGCTGCCTTAACTCGCCGTACTCTTAAATGCAAGCTTTGCACCTCTCCCCGCGTACTCCTCGCCTAAAAGCTACCTTCGCCAGTCGCAAAATCGGGTTTATGCGTTTCAGCTTATTGACTGAATGCGGTGACGTTTGGTAAAGAGGGCGCGGGGAAATTAAACGAGCAAGTTCATACATAGAAAGTTAGACATTCGACTTTCTCATATGCATATCTAAAGCGTATTCCACCCTTAGAAGACAGTACACGTTAAATGGAGCGCAGTGTTGCAACATGTACTAGTTGAGAATCTTTCTCCGCGAGCGACTCCGAGGTTGCCGGTGTCCTGTACTTAGTCCTTCAATTGCTGCTTGACGAGATGGGCACTTTTAACTTTGGTATTCCTGCACGCCTTTGTCACTGTATGACCTAAATTTACAAATGATCGTCTGTATAAACAATTGATTTCCTCTGGTCCCTAAAGCTTTTTACGTCTTTTAGATATTTATGTCGCCATCTGATGGTATCGTCTCTTTCTATTAATATGCACTTCTTACCCCTTCTTTCATATTCGAACCCCAAACCATGTAAGAACCGATTAAGAGTGGCCCTTGAGAAAGTTGGTAGGGCCTCATCACTGTTGAATCGTGACAAAATTATATTCAGCATGGGTGGAATATTTGCAAACTTTAAAGAATGAACAATTCGCCGCACTCCACCTTGCACTATTCAATCATATTGCGTTAACCTTGTGTTTTGTGTAGTCCCGCCCTTTTTGCTTTCTTTTTCGATGGCGTTCTTAGAGGTCCTTTCATTAGTTCCTTTTTAATCATACACATTACTGCTTCTGAACACCCGATAGCCTTAGCTGTTTCTTTTACTGCCTTACACACATTTTGCTTCAAAATAATCTAACACATTCATAATTATTTGGCGTTCCTTACTTCTTAATTTACCAATATATCGTCTTCCTAGCTTCCCCCCTCCATAACTACAAATATTTACAAAAATATTAAACAAATAACGCAATAACAGATCACAGTTACACACACGGCTTCTTTCGAACTAATGTTAGTGCTGCTCCTTATACTATCTTCTGTGTCAGGCCTGGCGCGAGAATACGCTGAACAGATGAATACCTTTTGTTTGCCTTACTGGATGAAAGCAGGGGTTACTGCCTTTTGGTTTATTTTAAAAACTTTCTCCAACCTTCCTCAACATTTGTTCTCGCTGGTTCCCTGATGTAAACTCAATAACAAAAAAGTTTCACACTGCGTAACGTTTGCAGTGCACAGATATAAAATTTTCCGAAAACATTTAATTTAAAAAATTATAACACTTAACTAGGTAAACATAGAGAATTCAAAGTAGGCAGGTAATGGCACTATGGTTTACTCTACCTAAGAAAAAATATAGATGCATTCTAGCAGTTAGTTTGTTAGTGCGTGATCAGTTTAGAAACAGCAAATATTGGACTTCTATTGAAAAAAAACGTTTTCTGAAGAAAATTGGGCCTATAGAAATGTATAATGACTCTGAAAAGGATATAACCTGATAGAGAAAAAAATTCTGCATAGGATAATGTGTTCAAACCTGAAATTTATAACAAATGAATATTTATACCATGCTATTAGGAATCTGGCAACAGCGCGAGGGTAGAAAAGGACGCGGCTAATGGCAACTTGTATGCGCTAGATAGAGACAGAGATGTCCCATTTAACTCCATACTGTCTTCTAAGAGTGGAACGCTATATATAAAGGCAAATACACATTCACACGCGGAAAAAAATTAGTGGGTGTGCAGTTGCGAGTATGCGATCCCCCAGAAACCGCCACTGAGTCGAGCTTCATTTTCGTTTTGCCCGTGTTAGGTTAGGTTTAGTGGGTGTGTATGAGTGGGGTAACAGGGTCCGGTTATCCTGTAGGAGTACGTCGTCAAATAGTCGATAGGCAGTTGTGTTGTGACTGAAGAGCAGGCATCGGCAAACATGTACTCAATGAGGTATCAGTATGACGTCTCAACATGCAACCCGCAATGCACATGACGTAATGTAGAACAGGGGATGGCATTGACCTTCGTTCAGAGTCAGTGCTGGACTCGCTTGCTACAGAGTACAATAACGAATAGTACACATACTTGAATCCAGCTATTTTGGTCTTCGATACTTTAGGTAGGCCTAGATACTTGAGCAATATATTTCAATTCACTTCTGTTTGCAGTGTACCTTGAAAATCTAGTGATATATCACAAGTAGCCACTCTCAGTATAGCATGCAAATTATCACCTGTTAATCGCGATACAAGATTTTTTTTTTTTTTTTTTTTTTTTGATTCAGTTTCTTTTCTTTTACACATTTCTTAAATGTTTGAAATAATTCTGTCCCTGTTGTATGTTCCCTAAGTGGAATGACTTCAAGCATATACCCCTCCGAAGGAGTGTCGCCTTGCCGTGGCGGAGGGGCTCAGTACCCGATCCAGACGGCCTACTAAGTGTGTCTGTGACCACTGGTAGGCAAGAGGTGAGGGGAAGCTAAGAACATTCCAAACGGGTAGATGGGGCTCGTTAGTCTTGGTCGACGACTCATCTAGGAGAAGAGGACTCCGAAATCAAACTCCCCCAGGGGCTCCTACTACGGTAGAGACGGGTTTGGCGTACCCGAGGCCCCGAGCCATACTCTCGATTGGGTTCCTCCAAGAGGTGAGAGGGCACATGTTAGTCCCAGCCCCTGGTTATGATGTAGGATCTGTGTGCGTATCCGCTGATAAAGGTCAGTCCCGGGGAGGGGCCATTGCGTGAGCTGATGCACTCCTGAAGGCGATTGGGTCCCTCTGTCAATACATTGGGAGGTGAGACCCTAGGGTGAGCAAGGTCCAGGCCAGGACTCTCACCTAAGCCGGGGTGGCGCCCAGGAAGTGAGCATGCCATCGGAGACATTTGCAATGGTGGAGGATGACATCGCCATGAGTTCTCAAAAACTCAAAACAAAAAAAAAAAAAAAACAAAAAAAAAAATAAAAAAAAAATAAACAAAAAAAATAAAAGTTTGTGTAAAGGAAGTAGCAGAGTTGAGTGGTCCTCGCTACTTAGAAATGTCAAGAACTGAGGGAGACAAGAAATTTTTATCGGTGAGCCCATTTACCATACAAAAGGGTTTGGATAATATTGCTAGTCCTGTAAAGCCATGCACTAGATCTCGCAATGGCATGCTCCTGGTTGAAGCACATTCAGCTACCCAGGCAGCTAAGATACTGAAAGCGAATATGTTAGCAAGTTATCCTGTCAGTGTTCAGATGCACAGAACTTTGAACTCCTCACGCGGTGTGATAAACACCCGTGCATTGGATGATTTAAGCAATGAAGAGATTCAAGAAAATTTTATGGAACAAGGCGTTACTAATGTTTACCGGGTTCAACGCAAAGAAGGTGGTGAACTGAAGCCAACACGTACCCTGTTCCTGACCTTTGATCGGGTAGATCTCCCGCAAAGGATTAAGGCAGGGTATGAGTCCATCGAAGTTAGGCCGTTCATCCCGAACCCGCTCAGATGTTTTAAATGCCAGCGCTTTGGGCATACAAACGAGTTTTGCAAGGGACAAGCTACATGCCCTCAATGTGGAGATGAATTCCACGATGGTGCATGTACAGCAGCTCCGTCATGTGTGAACTGCAGAGGTGAACATCCATCCAGTTCCCGAGATTGCCCCCGTTTTGTAGAAGAAAGAGCGATCCAAGAGATACGGGTTAAAGAGAAGGTGCCCTTCTCAGAAGCCCGGAAGCTCTTGCGTATACGCCAACCCTCTGTTCCAAGGTCCGGGACCTATAGCTCAGTTGTAGCTAAACCGGTACCGAGCAGAGAGATCACAACGCAGACCAGCGATTTCAATGGGGCAACAATATCTGAAAAGACACTTGTAGCCCGTAGCTCTATTCCAAAGCCTTCAACATCAGCGCGCACATCTGTGTCAACGTCTACAAAATCCGCAAGCGCAAAGAACATCAGCGTTACATCACCATCAAGAGCATCAAGATCAGCGCAAAAAACTAGCAAGCCCGTAAGATATGAAGCCTCACCGATCAAGTTTAAAAAGAGTTACACAAGGACCGACTTCCTCAATGAAAATAGTATGTCTAATCCCAGTACATCGAAGGGATGTAAGAGTCCACGAACATCTCCTCGATCTCGAATATCCTCTTCTGGAGAATCTTCAGGGGTGGACTCAGACCGGCGTCTTTCATCTTCGCCGGTCTCTGTGTCAAATCGGTTCGAAGCTCTCGAACCAAAATTCAGTATCGGAACACGGACGTCCTCGGCAGAGGACATGGAGTTGGAATCTGCCCACACTGGGAGACCCCCAGTAGAAAAGAGGCGCGAAAAAGCGTCAGACAAGAATGCCAGCCCAAGAGAAAAGAAAAGGGCTAAGTTAGTTCGACAACCGACTACTCCAAAGTAATGAAGAGTTACCTTGGAATTACCTATCCCATACACAATGTAATATGGCTATCCTACAATGGAACGTACGTGGAATTCGAACTCAAAGGCCAGAACTTGAGCTTTTGCTCAAAGAAAATGAACCTCTGGTCGCATGTTTGCAAGAGACTAAGCTACGTCCTCATGACGCTTTCCATCTAAGGCGATATACCCCAATACGGTGTGATGTTACACCAGAAGAGGGTGTACCGGCACATGGCGGCGCTATGATGCTTGTTAGAGATGACGTGTATATGCAAACTCTACCATTGCACTCTGATATACAATCAGTTGCTGTATGGATTAAACTGCCAAACATACATTTCACCATCTGTAATGTTTATTTGGCCCCGTCCCATGACTTCTCGCACATTGATTTAGACGATCTAGTTTCCCAGTTGCCAACACCGTTTCTGTTGGTGGGAGACTTCAATGCGCACCACCCACTTTGGGGTTCAAGTCGCGCTTGTGCGAGAGGTACGCACATTGCCGATTATTTGGACAGTCACAACCTAGCTCTCCTCAACACTGGAGAGCCTACATTCATTTCTGACTCTCATAACAGCTTCTCACACCTTGACCTTGCAGTTTGTTCACCTCAGTTGGCAGTCTCCTTACAATGGAATGTCATCTCTGATTTACACTCTAGTGACCATTTCCCATGTCTTATTAGTCTCTTGACGCAACATACATATTCCACACGTATGCCCAGATGGCGTTTGGACCATGCCAACTGGAACCTTTACACCCAGTTGGCTGTCTTTACCTACAACGAGCACGACTCAGTGAATAATTTGGCGCAGCATCTCACGGAGACGATTCTCTCTGCTGCTGAACAATCGATTCCGCTTTCGACTACACACCCCCGTCGATTTCCCGTCCCCTGGTGGACGGAAGAATGTCGGAATGCCATTCGTGCTCGAAGGCGTGCACTTAGGGTTTTCCAACGTCACCCTACTTTGGAAAACCTAATCGAATACAAGAAAATGCGCGCCAGGTCCAGACAAGTCATTAAGGATAGCAAAAAGTCATCATGGAGCAAATTTGTAGCTTCATTTAACCGACACACACCTTCCTCGGTTGTGTGGGATAGATTAAGGCGTGTTGCAGCTAAAACGACCCAAATACCAATAGCGGTACTAAAAACAGCCACAGGAGCTGCTGTTGATTCATTTGAAGTGGCCAATACCTTTGGCAGTGCTTTCGCACAAGTGTATAGCTCAGAAAACTACTCCCCTGAGTTCCTTCCATTTATAACTCAGGTGAAATCTCAAGGCTTCTCGTTTCGTTCTAGAAACGTAGAAGATTACAATCGCCTTTTCACCATGGCGGAGCTGGAGCATTCACTGAAATCTTCGCGATGTTCAGCACCAGGACCGGACGGTATTCGTGTACAAATGTTACAACAGCTCTCTCCTGAAGGTAAGGCATTCCTGCTCGAGGTCTATAATCGTGTTTGGGTTGACAGTATACTCCCAGAAAATTGGCGGGAGGCCACCGTTATTCCCATCTTGAAGGCTGGGAAGGACCGTCATCTTCCGCCAGCTATCGTCCTATTTCCCTCACCAGTTGCGTTTGCAAGGTGATGGAACGCATGATCAATGGACGATTGGTATGGTGGTTAGAAAGTCGTAACCTTCTGACTAACATCCAGTGTGGTTTTCGACGACGCCGTTCAACTGTTGACCATCTTGTGTCAATATCGACACAGATAATGGACGGCTTTATGAAGAGCTGTCAAACCGTTGGCATATTTTTCAATCTTGAGAAGGCTTATGATACGTGCTGGCGAGCAGGGATTCTACGTTCCCTGTATGCCTGGAACATACGTGAACGCCTACCACTTTTCATTCAGGAGTTTATGAAGGACCGCTTTTTCCGAGTAAGGGTCGGCTCGGTGTTTTCAAATTCTTTTGTTCAGGAGGAGGGAGTACCTCAGGGTTCGGTGCTAAGTGTCACGCTCTTTGCTATAGCAATTAACTCCATCTGGAGTTTCGTCATGCCTATTCGTAGACGACTTCGCTGTCTATTGCACTTCTCAGCGCACGGCGTTCTTACAACGGCGCCTGCAGCAATGTTTGGACAACCTTAGAGAATGTAGCGTGAAAAACGGTTTCCGTTTCTCAACTGAGAAGTCAAACTGCGTTAATTTCTGGCGCCGTAGGAGACGATTACCACCTTCGCTCCGATTTGGTCCAGATTCACTTCCCTTAGCAGAAGAGACGCGCTTCCTGGGTTTGATCTTGGACAGGAAGCTTAGTTGGTCGTCGCATATTGCACAGCTAAGAGCGAGATGTGACCGTTCACTAAATATTATGCGAGTACTGAATGGCAAATCGTGGGGAGCGGATCGGACAATTTTGTTGTGAATATATCGGGCATTGGTCCGATCCAAACTAGACTATGGGTGTATTGTTTATTCCTCAGCACGACCAACTCTGCTGAGAAGATTAGACGTCGTCCACAATAGGGGCATCCGCATTGCAACAGGAGTTTTTCCAACAAGTCCAGTGGTGAGTCTTTACGCCGAGTCCGCAGAACCTCCTCTCAGCTACGTACGTGCGAATCGTTTACCGCATATGACTTCCATGTAGTTCTTGTAACGCGTATTACGCTAATGTGTGAAATTTTGAAATGTGCGGTGAGCTATTCGTGAGTGTGCGAGTTGATTTCGAAAGAAATTCGGCATTTAATTCTGGCGATGAACACGGTCGAAGGAGGGGTGGGGAGAAGCGGAAGTAGCGCTGCTCTGTCGATATAGAGGCGTACTGCATTATCGACGGATCGTTAGTTCGTACCGGCCCCATGGTGAAACATAGCGACATCAGCGCCATTTGTGACATCATCATTTAACACAGAGTCGATCATCTGGCATAATCTGTGACCACAACGATCACAGCTTTCAAATTTCGAATTAAATAAGATACAGGTAGCCAACTGCACTGTTTTATTCACATCGTACATTGACTAAAATACTGTGCAAGTTATCCAATATAATATTAAGCAAAGGCCTTTATCAGTAGAAACTGACATAAATACACCAATTTGTTTTACTAAATGTGCGTTATTTTGTAAAATTATTTAGAACACAATACAGAGGCGTATAACAATTGTGTTGGCACCCTTTTAATGGATGTCGCAGGAAGTAGGCAGTGTCATCTAGCGTGTGAATTTGAAAGTAAAGGTTGCATGCAGCGCTCGAAATGTATGTTTCACCACGTTGACCTTGACAGAACGATGTAGAACCGGAAGTGCCTATTCCAGTCGGCACCCACTGGCTGTAACTAACACAAACAAACGCCACGTGGACTCATGTGTCGTGTTCATGTTGCAACAATGATATTTGAGAGATAGAAGTACCTCTCAAACTTTGCCCACACACGGCTTGTGTGTTTGAAAACACCAACAGTAAGTTTGTTGGCATAAATAATATTTGTTCGGGAGTTTTAGGAATAAAGCTGCTATTGCGTTACATTACCAGCGTTGTCATATATCTCGAAAACTCACAGAAAATCGCCGATATTTAAGGTGCTATATTCTGTGGTGTGCTTTGGTTTCGGCGTATGACGTGACGTGACGCTATCTGGCAGGCTGAGAACAGCCCGAGGAGTGTCATGCGTGTAACTGCCCTTTTAAGGGCTTAACCACTTTATGACGGGATGTGGGGTTTTGCAGGGTGGCGGGTGAAAATTGAGGTAGTGGGTTGTAAGGAGGTAGCAAGATTTTGCTCCTCAGCGGCTGCTTATTCAGTGTGCAACTTCCGTTGGGCACTGCTGGTGTAGGGGTCCAAATATGGAGGTTCGTAAAATTTTGACTTTAGAATCCATGCTTATCTTGGAGGACTGTCATGGTGTTCAGCTTTCGCTGTTGAAGGGGTGTCTCCTTCGTTACCGGGGATGCCCGCAAGCCATGCGGGGAACCCGGTGTCCCACACGCGTGCGTTCAGTGGGGTCATAGTCCCCAAGAGACCTAACCAGGGCACTCCTATGTTGTGGAATCTGGTCGTACAATTTGTTTGCCCGGCGCCTGATTTCGTCCTCCACGTACGGAAGAGACGAGGCTTCGTGCAGTAGTCTCGAAGGGAATCTGCGGCATACAGAATAGATTATCCGAAGATTATCTGTATACGCTGCAGACGCAGATGGGAATCTGCGGCCATGCCCCAGATTTCGCAGGCGTTTCGGCGTATCGTGGGTTTGTTGTTGAAGATTTGTGTTTACATTGAGTGCGGATCTAAGGGTGGAGCAATTATAGTGCTCCCGTGTTCATATGGGGAGTTAGAGAGGTGGTCCTGGGTCCTGTCCTGCGCTGCGTGTTGCCACTGTGGTTTGCTTGTTGTTTGCGTTCCTGTTTAAACCCTTTGGCGATTAATGAGATGGCCGACCAAAAGGAACAAAGGGTCTGTGAAATTGCTTTCTCCTAGGAAGGCTTCGGCAAAGCACCGAATTAACACTAATTTTTGTTATGGGGTGTAGCACGGCATCACATTCCCTGCATAGCATTCAGGTTCTCAGCAGGCCCTCGTCGTAGATGAATTGTATACATTCTTCATTATAACACAAAGGTGCTAAATTTACTATGCTATGAAGCGATTCATTGTACCCTCACAACTTGCTTCTAACAAGTTCACTACCATTCTGCTGGGTCCCGCTAAAACATTCAAATTTTAAGATTGGCAACAAATTAATGGAGAAATAGTGTTGTTGGCAACGCTGAATTAACACTGCAACTTCGGCAACTTTCGTAAGAATTCGCTCACACTGCCGAGTGGGACTAGGACGAAATTCTCACGAAACTCTCACAGGACTCTTTCTAAAGAATATCCTCATCGAGCATCGTCCAACGAATTTTAACTGCAGACTTGCACATGAGATGGCTCTCTGCAAAATTTGTTCCTAGCTTGCTCACAGAAGACCGAAAAGAAAACCGCGAGAACGTGTACCGCGACTTGAAGACCAAAGTGCAGAACGAACCAAATTTTCATAAAAGAATTGTGACTGGGGATTAGTGGCGGTGCAATCTTGCCTAACAAAGAAAACAAAATTTCACACATGTTCTTTGTTCCTTATGGTCAACCATCTCATTAATATGCGATAGTCAAATATTACAAAGCTTTGAAATTCCGTTCTCTTTGCCCAGCCAAACAGATTTAAAAAAATGAGTAACGACCTTCCATTTGAAAAAAACTTTTGAGTAGGTACTGCAAAACTCACACAAATAACAAGGAATATCTCTGAAATGGTTCACTCTACAAAACATGCACATAGACATAACTTGTATATTTTAACGAGATCTACATTTTCTACACTTTTATATAGTAAGATTTGGTCTATCTCTTACGGTTTACCAGTTACACAAAGGTCATCAAGAGTGAACAGCACTACATAGACTATAGCCAGAAAATTCAAAATAGACATTTAATTCGCCATAAAAGTATTTTAAACATATGGTATTTTAATAAAAATTGTTAGAGCAACTTTTACAATATCAAAATTTTCCATGTGAAGGGTACTTTAGGGTGGAGGAATTTTCTTCTAAATTTTGTCGCATCCTTGAAAGATATAAAACTTAAAACACCAACTTTGGTTTTCAACCCACTTTTCGTTTTGAGTATGCTGTTCACACAAATGTTTTTCTAAAAATACCTTTTTTTCATTCAGGAGGCCACAAAACATATTTTCCGTGAAATCTCGACATCGAAATTTTGGGTCGAATACAATACTTCCCTTACCTAGTGTACTGTACGCAGTAGGTACACGAAACATCTTTTAGAAAAAGATCCATGTGTGTGGCTAAAAAACGAACAGTTGGTTAAATGCCAAAGTTCGTATTTAAGTTTAATATCTTTCAAGGATGCGACAGGAAGATTATGAAGAAAATTCCTCCTCCCTAAACTACCCTTTACATGGACAATTTTTCTCAGAAATGACAACAATTTTGATTAAAATGTCATATGTATAAGATATTTTTATTTACACACACACACTTCTAGACCAAAATGTAGACATCGTTAAAACACACAAGTTATACGTATATGCGTGCGCATGTGTATGTACAGTGTAACTCAAAAATGAAAAGTCAGTTAAAAGCCAAAGTTGGTATTTAAGTTTAATATTTTTCTGTGTTTAATGTCTTGTTTGCCTGTATGTCTGAGAACAGCATAACTAAAAAATCTGATCTGTTGCACTCTCTATTCTTGTACTAGCCATTCTTACAAACCCTTGTTCCCTATATTTTCTTCCTGTTAGCTGAGATAAATACTTGCAGAAATTATCTCATTGTTTATTTCCTTGTAGATGCAAGAGGGATATGAGAATACACTAGGCTTTGAGCGATAGTCAATTCTTTCAAAGCTTTGAGATTCCGTTCTCTTTGCACGGTTAGCATATAAAAAATGAACAACGATGTTGCATTTGACTTAAGTTTTTCCGAAACTGATACAATTACGAGGCATATCTCCGAAATGCTTCACTGTACAAAAAGATTGATTGGGACATAAATTGTCTTTTAGTGAGATCTACATTTTTTGTAAGAGCGCATTGTTTTTTTCAAAAGTAGCAGACCTGCTTTTGAACATTTGACTCACATTAGTGACCTGCAACCCATTATACGTACAATGAAATGGGAAGTTAACAGTCCTGTAGACGCGCGCCCTGGCAGAGCACCGTTTGCCGTGCGGAGCCTTTTTGTTCTTATATGCTTGTATTTATGTCTTAAATTTTATTCTTCCTTCATTCCCATTTCATTTCATTTGGCTGAAATATACATAGTTTTTATTAGCAGTGTCTTACTAGTTCAGGTGTAGGTACAACTTATAATTTGAAATGTATTGTCAATAATAATAATAATAATAATAATAATAATAATAATAATAATAATAATAATAATAATAATAATAATAATAATAATAATAATAATAGTAATGATAATGATAACAATAATAGTAACAATAATCATCACCGTCAGGCGCGGATCCAGGGGGCCCGGGCCCCCCCTGTCGTATCCTACTTTATTGCTATAAATGCTATATGTGTTACCTCATAATCGCGCAAAATGGGCAAACCGATTTCTATGAAAATTGGTATAGGTATGTACTACCCTTAAACATTGTTTCTTTCAGTTAAATATTTAGCTAGTCATGTTTTAGCATGAATTTAATTGTTATGAAGTGGTAGTGGACCGGAACCGGGCCCCCCCATATCGAATATTTCTAGATCTGCACTTGATCACCATCATCATCTTTGACAAGCATATGATGTTACCCACAAAATGCATATATGACATGGGTTGCTTTCATCCCCTTTTTCATGATAAGTTTCTGATTCTAAACTTCTAGTGCCCCATCCATCAGTGAAAAATATTGGAGAGCGGGAGGATTAGTGGCTTCATTGTCAGAAATCCAGCATTAGCTAACAACATATATTCAGGTAGTTACTCAGGGGTCTCCGTCTAGGGGATATGTGAATGGCGACCACAAGGTACCCAAGCTGAGCAGAACATTACTTCCACTTACTGGTGTTTTGCTCCTTACTGTAACTTTTCTATCTGACCTTACCTTGGTCATCTCTTGTTCTCTTCCGACCCCGATGCTATTAGGGTTCCCGAGGGCTAGGGAGTCTTTATTTTTCCAATCTCTACATTTCTCTATAAAATCTTAACCTCTAACATGCTGACCTGTCATGGCATGTAATACGTACTCTGACTGGTAATCAGAGGATATGGTCTGTGAATTTATTTTGATAATTCTCCCGGTCAGGTCGGTGAGACCCGTAAACCAACGACAGGTGTGGTCCTCCAGACATTCTGGGGGTTGTGAGAGAGCGATGTGACCGCCAAAACATAAAAATATGGTGCTCTCTTAAAAGCGGTTACTATACTGCTATTGCTCTGTGAGTGAAAAATGTTGTAGAGCAAGAGGATTAATGACTTCATTGTCAGAAATCCAGCATTAGCTAACAACAACATTTTCTGTACAGTAAAATTTTGTCTACCTCCCTCTTATGGCTTACGAGTTATGCAAAAGTCATCCAGAGTAAACAGGACTACATAGATTATAGCCAGAAAATTCAAAATATACATTTTATTTGTGATAAAAATATCTCAAACATGTGGCTTTTAATCAAAATTGATAAAGCCATTTTTGAGAAAACACACAAACACACACTGTAACAGTATTAAGAGTAATACCGTTGGATATAAGAAATTATTATAGACTTGGGAACAACCAGAAGGGGTATGTCCTGAAAGTGGAACGGTTAGTGGTCACGTAGACAGTGGAGTTGAACAGAAGAGGACGTGGAAAATGGAACTGTCTGAAGTTGTCAATCCCCATTATGATGAACAAGCAGATATAAAAGGGAGCGCTAAAAAGATGCTGAAAAAGAGCAATCCATAAAAACTGTTTCTAAACAAAAAAGGCAAGAAGCTTAACCTGTAAAGGAACAGAAAAATACAAACAAGGATGTTACCAAAGTAATTATTGGTAAACAGCAGAAGACAGTACCAAACTAGGAGCTAAACAGACAAAAGGAAAATCTAATGAAAGTAAAGGAGAAGAAATTAAGAACAGCAAGCTGAAAGGAACCAGGGACATACTTCTGATGGAATTCTACCAAGATAAGGAATCAAAGAGAATGTAATTTTATTTTCCGTCATGATATAGGAGCATTCAGGGTTTTGTGTTATATACTGTAGGTCAAGTTTATTGTTAAAAAAAAAAAAAAAAAGAAGAAGAATTCTTGTGTTTTTGAAGTTTGGTGTATTTAAAAATGTTTGAATTGTTGTTTTCTCGTATTCTTAATTTCACGAGATACGATGTAATGTTAGAAAGGTTTTACTTAGCATATAGATATTGTTTAAAACTTTTAAGTTATTTCAATAAATTGTTAGCTATGCACGTGTTGTTTGATGTGAACTTGCGCTATCCTGAGGATTCGGCGGCACACACACACACACTTTCCGGTGAAATCTCGACATCGAATTTTTGGGTGGGATGCACTTTCCCTACTTACCAGTAGAGAAAGTAAAAAGGTAGAAAAATTTGAATATCAAAAATAAAAGATTGTACTTTTAAAAAGTTTATTTACCATCCTTGGGCTGATAACAAATTTAGAAACATTTTTAAAGAATATGGAATAAACAGGGGTGGATCCAAGGGAGGGAATAGGGGGTTATATCACCCCCAAAATTTTGGAAACTATTAAGGCCGTAACTAAAGGAAAAAGAATTCACATTATTCACAAATATATTCAAAGAATGTCAGCATTTTATACATTAATTATGCTTACCATAATCTCGTTCCAAATCGTATGAACATCTACTGCATTACGATAACATAAATTGCTCTGCAGTTTCAGGAAACTCCTGGATTGCTTCAGCAGTAACAATGAAGGGGCTTATATCATCTTTGAATAGGTGTAATGAAATTATTATCCCCCTAATACACAAGACGCTGAAGGTTTTCTTTACCAGTAACTACAGCAACACTAGAACAATTGTTCTCAACGTTATGATATCTGAAAACCTATTTCAGGAGCATCATGGGAGCAGACATTGAATGGACTAGCGTTAATGTATATGCATGAAAAGAATGGAACATTTTAAAAATATTAAATATGAACAGATTGATAAATCAACTGTGGCAGATCATTTTTGGTCATTTAATCATGAAATAAATTCAGAGATTGAATTTTTAAAACAATTAAATGGAGCTATAGATTTAATAGTTTGGAGAAGGATGTTCATCTTAGAAAACAGGAACCATGTTATGAATTTTGAAATACCACCAATATATTGTATTTATAGGTTTTTGTTTTCAGAGGTTGGCGACACATAGATCTTTTAAGTTGAGTATCTGTAGCTATGGTAAATGGTTTAAATAAAGCTTTGAAAATGTGGTGGAAACACCTTGAAACTAGTCAGCACCATTTGGAGAACTTGCAGCAATTACTAAGACAAGTGAAGCTTCTTGTTTCTAATTTGTTCTTATCTTAGATTGACTTTTAAAATTTGAATTTGGCCAGATTTTGCAAATATCCCACTGTGCGTCACTTCCTGATTACCAGCAGAGGAAGTACCCTTAAGCATCGCCAAGGCTTTGTATTATGGATTGACAGCTCGGCAACTCTTAATAAGTACTGTCTCCTCCCTAATACGGACTAAGTAAGTGCACATATTGTACTCTGTTTGATTGACAAGATGAGGTAGCATGAGGTTCTGCACACTTAACCCTAGAGCAAGCGCGCTGGTGTATGTTATACACCACATTTGCATTTTGCGCTCTAATGGATAAATACGTTAACGTATCAGTACATTGTTGTCAGTACCTTTCATGTCATTGTTTAGCTTCCGTTTAGTTGTGTCAGAGCGATTGTAGCATCAACAACCCAAAGGCAACTACAAGTTATTCTTGGAACTGCACCAGCGGTGTATTTTATACACTGCGCGCCCGGTCATGTAAGTACTATTTCAATTGTCAACCTAATCTGTTGTACTTTTACACAAAGTGGCTGCATAACAAATTGTGTGTTTTAGAGAGGGCCATTATTATAGTGCATTATTAGCCACCAATATTTCGTGTTTCTAATTTTAGGGCCAAAACATATTTGACAGAAGAAGAATCAGAACGGTACCTTTTAGAGGAGCTCGCTGAAGAAGATGACTGTGGGGATATTGATGATCTGTTTTCTGACGGAGAGGATGAAGTAATATTATCGAGTGATCATGATACTAACTCTGAAATTGAAAATGATGCAGAGCTGTATTCCTTTGATAGTAAAGCTGGTGTTTTCATTGGTAGGGACAAAAAAACAAAATGGATGAAAACTGAGGTGCATAGAAAAACATCCCATGTACCAGCAGCAAAAAATATTATCAAGATCTTTCCAGGCCCTAAAATGGTAGCACAAGGGATTGTAGAGGAAATTGAATCATTCCATAAAATAATCAATATTGATATGATAGATGAAATTGTGCATTTTACAAATTTATTCATTCAAAGAAAGAGGCTAGAAGAAAGTTATTCTAGGGAAAGAGATGCTAAGCTGACAGACAGAAATGAAATTTGTTCAGTGTTAGGTATTCTGTATTTGATTGGCCTCAAAGGTGGAAACCATACAAATACATTGCAACTTTGGTCAAAAGATGGAACAAGAATGATTATTTTGAGATCTTGCATGAGTTACAAGAGATTTCTATTCCTTCTTAGATGTATCAGATTTGACGATAAAGATACAAGGGATATAAGATGCAAAACAGATAGGTTAGCAGCAATTAGGAGCTTTCTGGATACATTTGTAAAAAGCTGCATGGGTAGTTACAGTCTTGGGGAATTTGTTACCATTGACGAGAAACTAGAAGCAATCAGAGGACGTTGTAGCTTCATACAATATATTCCCAACAAACCAGCAAAATATGGCATCAAAATATTTGCCTTGTGTGATGCTAAGTCATTCTACACTGCTTCTTTGGAAGTGTATTGTGGCAAACAGCCTGAAGGACCATTCAGTGTTTCTAATAAGCCATTTGATATTGTGTGTAGACTAACGGAGCCAATAAAGGGAACAAATAGAAATTTGACAGTAGATAATTGGTATAGTACCTATCCACTGGCTCTCCATCTGCTGCAAAATAAAATCACTTGTATAGGAACCATGAAAAAGAATAAAAGTATGTGTGTATTAACATGTATGAAACTGATGTTAGGCATTAGATAACATATTACTTACAATCACTTTAATTATGTAATGTTAATTAGCGCAATAAATAGTAAATGAATAGCAACAAATGGAATGTAGTGTACTGTGTACAAAATACACCACGCGCCTGCTCCTGTATCATAACTGAGCGCGCCTGCTCTAGGGTTAAAGCAGATTTCACTGTACAGTCGCCGCAATAGAAATCTTTACAAGGTAATAAAAACAACAAATACCGACTTTACATGGTTTTATTTTTAACTTTTGCGTAGAATTAGCACTTGGTCATATTTCCCTTAACTTTTATCACTTTCAGGAGTCTCCTAGGCATTGAGTCTGCTAGATATTCAAAATATTTTTTGTCCATTTCCACCCACAACTTCTTCAACACTTCCTGTAGCTCCTTAATACTTGATGGTTGCAGCTCTTCTATTTTATTTTTCATTTGATTCCAAACATTTTCTATCGGATTACGCCAGGAGAGTTACCAGGCCATTCAAGTACAGGTATATTATTATCTTTCAGGAACTTCTGAACCAGCTTTGTCCTATGTGCAGGAGCAGCATCATGCATGAAGTACTGACACTGGTGAATCGGCCAAAACGTAACCAAATGCTGTTGTAACACTTCTAAATAGTTACTTCCCTTCATTGTGATATTCTTTGGGAGAAAGTACAAGCCACCTCTGCCATAATTGCCACTAAAAGCACCCCATACCATCACACTTTCTGGATGTTTAACAGTTTTGACAGTAAACTTTGGATCATATTGTGACACATTTTTTGGCCTCCTCACCATTTTTGACTTTCCTCTGACCAGTTTGAAAGTGCTTTCATCAGAAAACATTACTTTGCGCCAGTCCTCTGATGTCCAGTGCTGATATGTCTTGCAAAAATTTATCCTTTTCTTCTTCATAGCTTCAGTCAGAAGAGGCTTCTTGGCTGCGCACCGACTTGGTAAACCTAAGTCTTTTTGAAGTCGATGTTGAATGGTCCTTATTGCAACATTGTTGAGAAGATCTGGCTGTTTCTTCTTTAACCCTGCCGCTGTAATCCATGGATCAGCCATCACTTCGCATTTTAGCAGGTCATCAGTTCTTGTTGAAGTCTTTCTTTTACCACCTGAGCCGATTTTTCATCTTGGTGTGTTGCCAGGCGGAAAAGATGCTGCTACTGGTTTTAGGTCATAAACAGCTTGTCTTGAAACCTTTAGATTGGCAGCTACACAAATCACAGAGGTACCTACTTCCAATAGAGTTAAATCACGAGTCTTCTCCTCAGAAGTGAGCTTCTTGCGTCCCATTATTTGTATTATAATGAGAAATACACAATTTTAAAAATGGCACTCAGGTTAAAAATTTAATAACGACGACAAACTGGAAACAGAACACTCTGTACAAATACCAGAGACTGACTGAGACCTGGCCTGCTAATAGAAGCAAGCTGCTACTGAGCACTCAAGAATCACGTGATTTGCAGCTCCGCCCGCTCCTTTGTATAGTGGCAGGAAAAGAACAAACTGAGCACATTGTCTACGTAAAGATTTTCCTTGCACTAACAATGTAAAGATTTCAATTGCGGCAACCGTACAGGCAAACTTCAGCAGTATGTCCATACTTCGCACATTTGAAACACTGAATAAATTTTTCAACATAGGAATTGATCTTGAAAGTGCTATAATATAGATGATAAAAATGTGGAAGAGTTTGAGAACAAAAGGTGACAATGCCAGTCTGCATAGAATGATACACAATTTTCCCT
The DNA here is from genome assembly GCA_030765045.1 of Tenodera sinensis. Classification (NCBI taxonomy): domain Eukaryota; kingdom Metazoa; phylum Arthropoda; class Insecta; order Mantodea; family Mantidae; genus Tenodera; species Tenodera sinensis. The sequence continues at coordinate 67,202,939 of CM060961.1, read as the reverse complement.
TGCATAGGTCACTTATCTGCATTTGAGTTGTTGTTGTAGTGTAATGCCCGCTTTTACTAGTACGGCATCGCAGGCAGTGACACTATGACAGATGGAATGAAGATGGAGCACCGGTGGAATGAGATGGCGGGGGAAACCAGAGCACCCGGAGAAAACCCTCCCTGATGCCGCTTCATCCACCACGAATACCACATGCGGGTCCCTGGGATCGAACCCGGGCCGCCTAGGTGGTATCTGCATTTGAAACGATACACCTGTTAAATGGGAACATTGTGCTTGATAGTTCCAAAGCCCACGAATTCTTGTTTGGTTGTGAGTATTCACATTATGTCTCATGCCCTTGGACTAGATATGAATTAACATATTAGAAACAATGTTTGCTTCGGGTCAAAGTGGATAGTAAAAAGATATTTGCACCTGTACAAGGTTCAAAGTATGCTTTAAATGTATTCTCACCAGCTTTTTGTAATTTAGTGACTCGATACTTCGAGTATTTGTCAAACAGAATTTTGCCGAGTTTCAGAGGGTCACATAAGTACACATGACCGCTAAGTATGACGCCAAATCATTGCAAGAACATAGAAGTTTCTCTTTCCCTGAAGGAATGGCATTTGTAGTAGCTTTCAATTCCAGCATAACCAGAACATCAGCAATGAACATGTCACTGTCCGAGACTGCGGGCAATGAGGCGGCCATCAGTAGTCAACGGGACAGGATCCCTCGTTACAAAAGAACACGAAATCTATTTTACACGACTGACTAGTGTTCTTGCAAATGCACACCCATTAATTTTTTCCTCCATAAGCATGCATGAGAGGGTCAAATGTCGAACTTACCTCTATATGAACTTGCTTGTTTAATCTACAATCTCACTGTGCCTAGTTAGTGTTTTAGAATATCATAGCATGCAGAGTCTGGTATGGGTACAGTATGCTTTTAGGTGAAGGTTTCAACATCCAGCTCCTACACACACGTCAATTTTGAAGTGGTACCATGATCTTGATTGTGTCTATATACTCCCAATATCTAAAAGCTTGCAAAAACTGAAACTTGGTATCACTGCTGCCATCCAGTTCATTTTGTCAGATATGCTGGAGTGTGTGTGGCATGATTCGAAATATTGCTTTGATGACTGCAGCGTTACTCATGGAGGTCACATTCAATGTCTATGAGATATAGTAAAAAATATTAAATAATAAAAACTAATATATTAAAAAATATTTGAGTTTTTCTTTAGAATGTAACCAATTTAATTTCAATATATTATCCAAAGTGACGTAATACCAGTTTGAAGTATGACAGTATTTTTATTAAGACCCTGTATGAAGTAGCCACCTGCTATATTAAAATGAGGGTTATGTGAATGCTGCAAATACAATTACATATATTTTTAATTAAAACATTATAAATTCATTTAATTATTCGTTTTATCATAATTTAGGGGCAATACTTCAGTTTGGGATAGTTAATTTTCTTACTTTGTTTACATTATTTACGTTTGTGTTTCTGGTAGCAAAAAGCATGCAGCTGTGTCTGCTCATGGGGGAAATTCTTCAAGTGTGGAAATGAACAGCATCATGAAACTGAAACAGATAAATCTTTTGGATTTATCCTTAGAAGAGGAGCTGCAAATTAAAAACGGAGGCAAACTGATGCCATGAATCAATTTACTTCAAATGACTAATTGTAAAGGGAAGACAGCTGCAAGAAAGCTGAATGAAAGTGTGTATTAAAAGTTGTATGTGGATATGTGTTTGTGAAGTAACAAACCAGCTCTTCTGTTTTCCATGCTTATTGTTTGCAAGTGAAAGAAGTGGCACCTGGACAAACAATGGTTGTGATGATATTGGTAATTTAAAACATAACTGGCAAAACATGAGAGGTTGAATTGTGAATTAGAACTAAAAGCTCTGTGAAATTAACATCGATGTGTGTATGTCAGAGAGAGAGAGAGAGAAAGTGGAGAGCATGTAACATACTGCAGACCCACTGTGACAAGTGACCGCTGTGACCCATATACTATATATGTCAAAGTAACAGCAACAAATACAATAAACAAAAAAGAAAATGCACTGAGGATATAACCCTCACATAGCCTAAGCATAATTACATGGACGTAATTACAGCATCATGAACCTGGCATCCCTAACCAATTGTGACCTGCTTTCCCAAAACTTGACTATACAGCCCACAGATTAATGTCAGCAGAGAAAGCTGACTTATTATGGATATTTGTTTTGTTATTCTTAGGCGATGCTGTGGCAGAGCAGTTAGACCGCTTGCCTATCACCAAGGTGGCTCATGTTCAATTCCAGGGACTTGCATGTGGTATTCGTGGTGGACGAAGCAGGATCTTCCGCCTCTCATTCACCATCTGCTCCATTGCCACCTTTCCAATCATCCACTTTGCCTGCATTTCATATCATCCTCACTCCCATACCTGGCCTAACCACCCACTTCCAGGTATTCACTCTGTCCAGTCCATATGTTCATCTGACCCTAGGCACAGGGTTGTAAATCCTGAATACGGGAAGGCTAATCAGAAGAAGATGAAGACAAGATGTTTTGTTATTCTTGTGCCATAAGGTCAAATGAATGAAGTACAGAAGTCAACAGGAGTGCACAGCACATGCACAAGACATGTACAAATCTGGGTTCGTACACAACTTGCTATATTCATTTTTATCTATACCTATAACACCACAACTCCAACCCAATATTAGTCAATCTAGCCACACTATGAAGAAGTTGTAGCACATGTTAGCATTGTGACCACTACGACTCTTCTAAATGCTATCTCACTCAGTTGCTTTGTTTTTAATTGCTCCATTTATACCCTGCCTTTAACTCCAATGGTCACATCGGTGGCTTCTCTTTTGGAACATATTGCTTATCAGTAAAGGCCCGATGCGTGTGCGTTTTTCCATAGGTATACTGCACATGGACTTTACTGTTATCGCTCGCACATGTAAATAACTGCAGGTAGGTAGTGCCTGGCCATGAAAACCACCTCACTGCAGCACAACCTACAAGCATCATAAACTATGCATTCTGTAATTGACAGAACTTAAAAACTTATACCTACTGCTATAATATCATTACACAGTGCATTACACTGAGTTAGAATGTACATTCATAACTTATTAAATGTAAAATTTTGACACCTATCAGTGAAGCAATGTGTAAACAGTGAAAAAGTTCTTTCTACCCCACACAATGTCAGAGATGCTAACGTAAAGAATTCCACTCTGTCGTTTGGTGTGTTCTCCTTCTCACTCATTTTCAAAATTTCACACACAGCTGGATAACCAATATTTCTGTTCAGCACTTTCTGTAATTTAGCTTTCACCTTTTTGATACCTGGCACAAGAGGTATCCTATTAACTGAATTAGCTAAGTCTTCTATTATGCTTATGCTCCTGGCTTCTAATTGTTTAATAGCTTTGGGCAACACGGCAAAATTCCTGGATATGAACTGAAGATTTTCAGATAGCTCACTCCATGTCTGCAGCTCACCTTGACCTTGCATCTGTATACACTTACAAGGCAATGTTTCACTAGTTCGCAGAGTATTACGTTACATTGTTTTCAACTCTTGCAGTTGTTTGCAAATTTGATGGCCGTGCTGTACTTCTGACATCATTCATACTCTGCGTCCACCTAGCTTGCATCACATGCAGGCACACATTCCTCCGGCCTTTACCTATCTGCATTGGTATTAACTCATTTTACAATAGATTCTGGGTGTTTATAAATTAAATTCACACACACATCATACTTCCAGACTCTGAGGAGGATACAGCTAGAAAAAAATTCCCATGCCCCCAGCCAGGAATTGAACCCTTTGTTCACAAAAAATGAACTATACTTCTTTGATCTTTACAAGTTAATAACATGCACACTATCTTTGTGATGTAGTTATCGCTGTATCTCTCTCAAGAGTTATATTTAAATTGAATGCATTAAGTCTGTAACATGAACTTCAAACTGTTGTTGTTGTTAGCTAATGCTGGATTTCTGACAATGAAGTCATTAATCCTCTTGCTCTCCAATATTTTTCACTGATGGATGGGGCACAAGAAGTGGCCAGGCATATTTGAAGGTGGTCTCGGTCCATTTCCTCTTGCAGATCACATAGAAGGCAGAGTGGTGAAGAATATATCCCAATTCTGTTTAAACGTTTTGCCAGACAATCATGTCCTGTAATCAACCTGAAGGTTGCAACTGCTGTTTTTCGAGGATACTCAGGAATTACTGTTTGAATGTTTGGTAGTTCCCATCTTTTATTTTTTTATTTTTCATAGTAATATTTTGCAATAATTTTTTTGAATTCAGAGTTGACTAATCTTTTAGCTGTATAAAATGGTAGATTAACTATAGATTTCTGCATATTGCCAGTACCCTTTTTAGCAAGAAAATCAGCTTCTCATTACCACTCAGTCCACAGTGAACTGGTATCCATTGGAAGACTAGGTGTTTTTAAAGTGCGGTTAGATGAGTAAGGATTTTCCAACATTCTATAATTGTTTGGTTTTTTGGTGACAACTTAGAAGTAATAGCTATAATTGCTGCCCTGGAATGTAAGAGAATAACTGCTTGATTAAAATGTGAAATTCTATACAAGAGATTTTGTAGGCCCATTCGAATTGCTTCAATTTCTCCATCAAAGTTTGTAGTTCCATAACTTAAAGATTTGTAATAGGAAAAGAGGTGACACGTGACTCCAGCCCCTGCTCCATCTCGGTTTGATATCAATGATACATCAGTATAAATATGGAGCCATTGGTGTTCTGGAAATCTAGTATGGATTGTCTCTAATGCCAATAATTTTAGAACACTAGTTGGAGTATCACTTTTCTTAATTTCTTCTGTCAGGTGTAAGTAATATGTGATGTCTAATGTAGTGTCGGATTGACACTACATTGACTTTGATATGAAGTTTTCCTTTGAATTAGGAAGGTGTACATTCTTCCTGATGTCTTGAATTTTGGAAAGAAAGCTCTCGTGAGTCTTTAGTGTATGTATAAAATTTCTCTTGTGCCATGTATGATCAACTTTTTGAGTTGAATGAGAGCCGCTTTTTCTATTTCATATTCAATGGGGTATTGGTTGGTTAGTATTTCCATAGCTGCTATTGGTGTGGTTTTGATAGCACCTGTAATTAATCTCAGACTTTGGTTTTGAAAGATTTGAAATTTTTTTTGTGTTTGCTGTTACAAGAACTTCACTGCAGTAAGTAAATAATGGCTTTATATATACATTGTATGTTATGTTAAGAGTTGCTCTGGAACATCCCCACTTCATTCCTGTTAGACGTTTTAATAGTGAAAGGCGCCTCTCTGCTCCTTGTATTACATTTTCTATTTGTTTGGTCCATGTAAGTTTAGTATCAAATGTAACTCCTAAATACTTTGCTTCCTTTGTTTCTGGTAATTGTTGACCCTCAAAATTTAGTTTTGCTTTTAGTGGTTTTTTTCTTAGTGAAAAGATTTGGTAGTTTGATTTTGTTGTATTAACAGTCATTAAATTTTCTTTGGTCCACTTTTGTAGATTGTTTAAGGATTGTTGCATGGCTTTATCTAGTTCTGTACTTTTGTTTTTTGGTTTTGAAGTCCACATTACTAAGTCATCAGCAAATAGTGCACACTTTACACCTGATTCTTGTATTTGTTGTGGCAGATCGTTAATAAATATATTAAAAAGTGTTGTGCTGAGCACTGCGCCTTGTGGTAAGCCACGGTGTACTTGTTTGTATTTAGATATATTTCTTCCATATCTGGTTGCAATAAAGCGTTGTGTTAGGAAATGACATAGCCATGAAAACATTGGACCTTGTATCCCTATTTTTTTTACTTTCTTTAGCAGTTTTGTTCTGCATATAGAATCATATGCACTTTGGAAATCAATAAAAACTTCTTTTCTATTGAAGGAGTCTTTGATTTCTTGACTGAGAAGTAAGACTTGTTCATTTGTAGAGTGGAACTCTCTGAATCCAGTTTGACATGGGGATATTAAATTTTGTGATTCTAGAAACCAATTTAACCTGTTTGACACCATTCTTTCCATCACTTTTGCTATTATGCTAGCAAGAGCTATTGGTGTATAATTTTTTTATTTCTGATGCTGTTTTGTCTTTCTTCAAGAGTGGGATAATTATTGCTTTTCGCCATTCAGCAGGTACAGTAGTTTTCCAGGATAGATTGTAGAGTTTCAGTAGTTGTTTTGCTGTTTTTCCAAGGTTTTTTATGAACTCTGGATGTATGTGATCAGGTCCAGGAGACTTTTTGTTTTTTAGAACAAAAATTAACTTTTTCTCTTTCACAAGAATTAAAATAACAGATTCTAAAAGTATTTTTCGTGCTGAATTCAAATATAATTACAGTTTGTCCGCATCGGGCAGGAGTTTTGTGTGATATTCATTTGAATTTTTATAATATTCTAAAAAATCCGTAACTAGCTATCTAACTCAAAATTATAACTACTGATTCTGACTTACCTAGAAAGTGGTAGATAGTGATTTTCGGGTATATTTTGCATCTGGAACGTCTCTCATTTTAGTCCAACAGTAGTCAGCCAGCATATTGGAACTCCACTTGCCTTGGTACCTCTTTTCTATCGTAGAAATTTGCTGATGAAAACGCTCACCGTGTTCATCGCCTACAGCTCCAAGGTTTTCGGGGAAGAAGTCCAAGTGAGAGTCCAAGAAGTGAATTTTTAAAGACATGTTGCATCCCATAGCTTTATAAGAATGCAGAAGATCAGCCACTATGTCACGATAGTTTTCTGCTTTATGGTTTCCAAGAAAATTGCAACATAAACTTTTGAAAGACTGCCAGGCTGCTCTCTCCAGTGGATTTAACAGTCCCTCGAAATGTTCATCAGCCATTAATGATTGGATTTGTGGTCCCATAAAAGCTCCTCCTTTCAATTTAGCATCACTGACTTTGGGGAATTTCGATTTCAAGTACAAGAATCCATCAGAAAGTTTATCCATAGCTTTGACAAAATTTTTCATAACTCCTAACTTAATATGCAGTGGAGGTAAAAATATTTTTTCAGGATTCACTAAAGGGACACATGCCACATTTTTCTGGCCAGAGAGAAGAGATTCACGTTTTGGCCATGACTTTCTAACGTAGTGAGACTTCTTATCTCTGCTGTCCCACTCGCACAAAAAACAGTAAAATTTGGTGAACCCAAGTTGCAAACCAAGCAATAAAGCAATGACCTTTAAATCACCACAGATATTCTACTCATATTTTCCATATTGTATTTTCTCTAAAATTAGTTTCATATTTTGATATGTCTATTTCATAGCGGCATGCGCTACTGGTATTGATGGAAGTTCATTGCCAATATGTAGCAGCACAGCCTTCAAACTTACTTTAGAGGAGTCTATGAACAATTGCCACTCATCTGGTCGGTGTTGATGCCCAAGAGTTTCCATAAGTGAACAAATATTATTACAAAACACAACACCATATTCTTCAGAGAAGTATTCTTTGAAAACACTATGGCGGCTACGATAACTACTTATTCTTACATCTTTTTGGAGTAAATTCCACCCTTTGAGTCTGGAAGTTAAAACTTCAGCTTGCAGTTTAGACAGATTTAAATCCCGAATCAGGTCATTAAGGTCTTGCTGATTGGGAAAGTATTGTTCTGATGAACAGCTACTGGCTTCATATGTAAGATCATTTTTATTTTCATTTGAATCATTTTGAGTTTCAGTTAGGTCAGAATCAGAGTTATCACTTAAGTTTGTATCTACATATACTGGTACGGGGAACTCTTCACTGTGTAAGACAGGTCTCAATGCAGATTGCAAATTCGGATACTTAACTGTATATTTTGTTTTAGATGTGATTCCTTTAATATTTGTCAAACAAAAATAGCAGTCAGTTGGATGATCCTTCGGTTCCATCCAAATCATGGGAATTGCAAATGGCATATGATGTGTACCATTTTTCCATCCAGTCAGCAGTCTAACACACGAAACACAGCATGTATTTGGGACCCAGCTCTTATCAAAATCACCAACTTGACAGCCAAAGTAAAGATGATTACACTTCTTTACATGTGGGGTCATATTTCGCCTCTGAGACTTGAAGGTCAGCTCACCACAAATATAGCAGAAATTATCTGCATGATTTACACACTTTCTTGGCATGATGAAAACATTAAGCACTGAAATACAACATGCACAACATACACAATACGCTTCTAAACAGAAAGGAAGGAAATATTTCACTAGTGAACAATGTCACAGTCAGCTCAATACTGACACATCACAATGCCAGACAGATCTGAGCATGTCTAAACATGAATGAACCTGCACAGTCTTGTTTTGTGGTGCTTCAGCGTGATATTACAAATAATTTCAATAAATACGGTTTGAGTAAAATAGCTACATATGAGGTAAAGGTTCCTATGACAGGTCAAAGAAAACGCTAAAATCATATTTTGAAAAGTAGCTTTCACAGAAAAACCATGCCTGATGGGAAAATTCTGACTACATATCTGAATTCAGGATGAAAAAATGCACTAGATTCACTATTCAGATTTCTTGTGAAAAAAATCTTGTCGACCAGTGTTATTTATTGCAATGTTCAGTTCTTGCATATTAAAATTTTGAAAAAAGATATTGCACTGAGTGTTAGGATCACATTCTCTTTCTTGTTTCAAATCTTTCTTAAATTCTTTACGTTCCTTTTTATTATTTCTTGTTACTTTATGTGAATTAGCATAATATTTATTGAATGTTTCGGCTATGGCTGCATCATTTGTTAATATTTTATTGTTGTGTATGATAGGTGTGCTGTTGCTTTCTCTCCTGTCTTTGACATTTTTTATGAACTTATGGGCTTTATTGCCAACTGTCCTATAATCCATTTTTTCTAAGAAATTAGCGAAGTGATTCTTTTTAGCTGTATTAATTTCTTGTTTTAGTGAGATACTTTCGCCATATTTGTGTATCTGATATGTTTTTTGTTTGTTCAGCTGTATTTCTAGCTATATCCCTTTGCTTTTTCAGTTCTTCTAACTGGGGGTTCCAAAAGGGTTTGAAATTGTTTATTCTTCCACGAGGAATATGTTTTTTTGCAGTTTCTAGGATGACTTTACAGATATTTTTGTTCATATGATCTGGGTGGTCATGCAGCTGTGAGTTTGTTTGATATTCTTGTATTAACTATTCTTACAAACTCTTCCTCCTCTATCTTCCTCATGTTAGTCAAGATAAACATTTGCAGAAATTATCTTATTACTGATTTTCTTGTAGGTGCAAGGGGAGTATGGGAATGCAGTGAGATTATCAGATCCTTTAAAGCTGGTTACTATAGGAAGGCATTTCAATTCTGTTCTCTTTGCATGGCCAATAAATAAAAAAAGTGAATAACAATCTTCCATTTGAGAAAAGTATAGTATTGCAAAACTTACACAAATAACAAGGTATATCTCTGAAATAGTTCACTCCACAAAAAGATGCATTTAGACATTACTTGTGCATTTTAACGAGATCTACATTTTTGTGTTTTCTCAGGGGTCTCCATCTAGGGGATATGTGAATGGCGACCATAAGGTACCCAAGCTGAGCAGAACATTACTTCCACTTACTGGTGTTTTGCTCCTCACTGTAACTTTTCTATCTGACCTTACCTTGGTCATCTCTTTTTCTCTTCCGACCCTGATGCTATTAGGGTTCCTGAGGGCTAGGGAGTCTTTATTTTTCCAACCTCTCCATTTCTCTAATTTCTCTCTAAACTCTAAACCCCTAACATGCTGACCTGTCATGGCATGTGTATGTCTTCTGATTGGTAAACAGAGGATATGGTTGGTGAATTTATTTTGATAATTCTCCGGTCAGGTCGGTGAGACCCGTAAACCAACGACAGGTGTGGTCCTCCAGACATTCTGGGGCTTGTGAGAGAGCGATGTGACTGCCAAAACATACAAATATGGTGCTCTCTAAAAAACGGTTACCATTACTGCTATTGCTCTCTTCAATATCAAATTATGAACTTCAAACTATACACCTACAAAAGTTTACTATACCAGCCATAACAATACTATGAGAAGAAATTGTGCATTACTTAATAATCCTCCCTCATGTTTTTGGCTAAAATGTTGTTTATTTATGACCACCTCCCCATAATCCCAGTTCTTTATTTGTGGCCATCCAATATATCGAAAATTATGAGTGAGATTTACATTAAACTTTTTAGTTTTCAGGGGACCCCAAAACAGGTATTTTCACTGAAATTCTAACATCAATATCTTAGGTCACATTAGCTACTTCCTTTAGCACAAGAGGTAAAAAGTTGCTCTCTTGCTTTTAATTTCAACAGATTTCATTTTTTTAATAGGAATTAAAGTAATAAATAGAAGTAAACTTCCCCCATGCATTTTCTTTGCCTTTATTAAGAACACAAATATTATGGCTGGCACAAAATTTAATGGAGGGTGACACGAGGAGCTGGTCAATGTAAAATCCAATCAGAAGCTTGTCATGTCTTTTTATGTTGTATAGTTAAATAGGCAGTGAAATCACACTGTAAAGTCATCATCTGCACCCACAAAATTTATTTGCTCAACAGGAAAAAGAATAGTAGTGGTCAGCTATCAGCCACCATTAAATTTTGTGTCTGCTATAGCAATATGATTCTGTAAGTTGAAGTCCGCAATACTGCTAAAGAATATAAAAAGTATAAATATTTCATTTTGACAAGTTTTTACATTTGAAACATGATTAATGATGAGCATTCCTGGCATCATCAATTTCTGCTTAATCATTTCTGGGCCAGTGAGAGCACTGCTAAGAATGTCATATTTGTATATACAGAGTGGAAGGAAAGTCATTACGTTCCTTCTAATATGTGCTTCATAGAAGCATTACAAACAAAAAGGTCTAATGGCATTTTTTCTTTGATCAGCCGATTTAAAAGAAAAATGGTTTTTGTTCAAAATTGGATGCATAATTCCACAAGAATGTACGAAGATAGCAGGCTGTTACTCATAAGAAGCGTGGAGTAAATTATTTCACTGGTCGACAAGATTTTTTTCACAAGAAATCTGAATAGTGAATCTAGTGCATTTTTTCATCCTGAATTCAGATATGTAGTCAGAATTTTCCCCTCAGGCATAGTTTTTCTGTGAAAGCTACTTTTCAAAATATGATTTTAGCGTTTTCTTTGACCTGTCATAGGAACCTTTACCTCATATGTAGCTATTTTACTCAAGCCGTATTTATTGAAATTATTTGTAATATCACGCTGAAGCACCACAAAACAAGACTGTGCAGGTTCATTCATGTTTAGACATGCTCAGACCTGTCTGGCATTGTGATGTGTCAGTATTGAGCTGACTGTGACATTGTTCACTAGTGAAATATTTCCTTCCTTTCTGTTTAGAAGTGTATTGTGTATGTTGTGCATGTTGTATTTCAGTGCTTAATGTTTTCATCATGCCAAGAAAGTGTGTAAATCATGCAGATAATATCTGCTATATTTGTGGTGAGCTAACCTTCAAGTCTCAGAGGCGAAATATGACCCCACTTGTAAAGAAGTGTTATCATCTTTACTTTGGCTGTCAAGTTGGTGATTTTGATAAGAGCTGGGCCCCAAATACATGCTGTGTTTCGTGTGTTAGACTGCTGACTGGGTGGAAAAATGGTACACATCATATGCCATTTGCAGTTCCCATGATTTGGAGGGAACCGAAGGATCATTCAACTGACTGTTATTTTTGTTTGACAAATATTAAAGGAATCACATCTAAAACAAAATATACAGTTAAGTATCCGAATTTGCAATCTGCATTGAGACCTGTCTTACACAGTGAAGAGTTCCCCGTACCGGTATATGTAGATACAACCTTAAGTGATAACTCTGATTCTGACCTAACTGAAACTCAAAATGATTCAGATGAAAATAAAAATGATCTTACATATGAAGCCAGTAGCTGTTCATCAGAACCATACTTTCCCAATCAGCAAGACCTTAATGACCTGATTCGGGATTTAAATCTGTCTAAACTGCAAGCTGAAGTTTTAACTTCCAGACTCAAAGGGTGGAATTTACTCCAAAAAGATGTAAGAATAAGTAGTTATCGTAGCCGCCATAGTGTTTTCAAAGAATACTTCTCTGAAGAATATGGTGTTGTGTTTTGTAATAATATTTGTTCACTTATGGAAACTCTTGGGCATCAACACCGACCAGATGAGTGGCGATTGTTCATAGACTCCTCTAAAGTAAGTTTGAAGGCTGTGCTGCTACATATTGGCAATGAACTTCCATCAATACCAGTAGCGCATGCCGCTATGAAAGAGACATATCAAAATATGAAACTAATTTTAGAGAAAATACAATATGGAAAATATGAATGGAATATCTGTGGTGATTTAAAGGTCATTGCCTTATTGCTTGGTTTGCAACTTGGGTTCACCAAATTTTGCTGTTTTTTGTGCGAGTGGGACAGCAGAGATAAGAAGTCTCACTACGTTAGAAAGTCATGGCCAAAACGTGAATCTCTTCTCCCTGGCCAGAAAAATGTCGCATGTGTCCCTTTAGTGAATCCTGAAAAAATATTTTTACCTCCATTGCATATTAAGTTAGGAGTTATGAAAAGTTTCGTCAAAGCTATGGATAAACTTTCTGATGGATTCTTGTACTTGAAATCGAAATTCTCCAAAGTCAGTGATGCTAAATTGAAAGAAGGAGTGTTTATAGGACCACAAATCCGATCATTAATGGCTGATGAACATTTCGAGGGACTTAAATCCACTGGAGAGAGCAGCCTGGCAGTCTTTCAAAAGTTTATGTTGCAATTTTCTTGGAAACCATAAAGCAGAAAACTATCGTGACAGAGTGGCTGATCTTCTGCATTCTTATAAAGCTATGGGATGCAACATGTCTTTAAAAATTTACTTCTTGGACTCTCACTTGGACTTCTTCCCCGAAAACCTTGGAGCTGTCAGCGATGAACACGGTGAGCGTTTTCATCAACAAATTTCTACGATAGAGAAGAGGTACCAAGGCAAGTGGAGTTCCAATATGCTGGCTGACTACTGTTGGACTAAAATGAGAGACGTTCCAGATGCAAAATATACCCGAAAATCACTATCTACCACTTTCTAGGTAAGTCAGAATCAGTAGTTATAATTTTGAGTTAGATAGCTAGTTACGGATTTTTTAGAATATTATAAAAATTCAAATGAATATCACACAAAACTCCTGCCTGATGCGGACAAACTGTAATTATATTTGAATTCAGCACGAAAAATACTTTTAGAATCTGCTATTTTAATTCTTGTGAAAGAGAAAAAGTTAATTTTTGTAGACCAGTGTTTCTGACAGCTTTGGAAGTAATTATGGAACTTCGCACAGGGTTTTGCTTAAAAAAGACATGTAGGAATACTCAGAGTGGCTCTTTGAGACGTGAAGTAACTCAACAATGTTGCATTGAGGTTGGTCAGGGAATTGGTTTCTGGATGTAAATAGGTTGGTCGCTCGCAGGGTGGAGTAATGTTTTGGCAGATAATGCTTGTGATTGGCCTACACTCCCACAGAATACCAAAGGAGACATTCACGAGATGCATGGTAGCAGTAGTGATGCACGTTTGTTCATGTACTGAATTAGTGAAAGTGACATCCACACAATCTGCTGTTGCCAGCTTGTTTTCGACAAAACTATCTCCTTAGGAAATGATCAGAGACAAAAAGTAAGATACAAAATGTGTTCCAAATACCAAGATCTACCACTGGTTTAAATTAATGTAATGATTTCTCTCCCACCTGGTATGAATCCTCTGGACCTTTTCTTCTGGGAAGATATGAAAAGCAGGATCTACAAAACAGCAATTACTGACCTTGAATCTTTGAGAGAATGCATTTATCTGGCTGTGGAGGAAATGCGCAACAATGAGAGTGTTTTTACTAGAGTGCGATGTAATTGGTTAAGAAGGTGTGAAGCTTACAGGTGTGCAAATTGTGGACATTTTGAACAATACCTGTGAAGTGGGTGAACCATTTGGTTCATTGCTTATTCTTTTGGTGCTGCATTAAAAATATCATTTGGTACACTTCGTAAGAGCCTACAGATGTACTTTTATTTATGTTTACAACGATGGTTTGGTTTATTGAATTACAGCTGTATCAGCTGCAAAACAATTTAAGTTTCATGTTGAATGAATGATAATATCCTTAGATTGTGAATTTAGGTTAGAGTATATGTTACTGGAGAATTCAGATGTACTTATTTATTACAACAACCAGACACAGCATGGTATGTCTTTATGTTTACACTCATGAGCTGCACCACTGTGGTAGCAGTAGTGACACGTGTTTATGTACTGAACTAGTGATCGTGACACCCACACAATCTACAGCATTGCCAGTTCGTCTGTCTCCTGTTTTTGACAAAACTAAAATATCTCTGTAGGAAATGGTCAGAGACAAAAACATAGGATATAAAATCTGTTCCAAATACCGAGATCTATCACTGGTTTAAATTAATGTAATGACTTCCCTTCCACCCTGTACACACTCAGTAGAAGGATAAACATGTTTATCTTACTCATGTACCAACTACTTTGACAACAGAAATTGGTATGCACATACATAATGTATAAAACAGAAAACTTGGAATGTTTCATTAATCTTTACCAGATTCAGATAAACACAGTCCATTATCTTCCTGAACTTCACCACGCTTATATAAACACAGTCCATTTGTTTCTCTAATTACAAGTTTTCCTGAACTTGTTAACCAGATTCTCTGTAGTCGGTAGTCAAACTTCCTCTGTTTAAGATTTTTAATATAAGTTTTTCTAAGGAATTTCATCATTTCTGAAACACAAATGTTTTATTTGGTTTAGCTAACGTCACAAAAAAAGGCAACATGCATAACGAACAAAAACAGATCCACATTTTCTTAAGTATCCAACAGAATTTAAGGTAAATAAGAAAACAATGAAGCTATTAACAGTGAAGCAACAAGAATCTAAAGCAGACATAGTTTTGCAGCCAGAGGATACTTCTAATTTGTGCTTGAAATGTTGCACAGTAAAACAGGTGTTGCATACCAGCAACTCTGGTAGAAAATTTGTTTAAGGTTATAATCATGAGTAACGCATGCATTTGGCCATCTTTAGAGCGTGAAGATCGGGGAAATACTTTTATGTTTGCAGTTTACCAGCCTGTTGTCTCATTTTTCACCATGCATAAGGTTATGTATTCATTTTTATCTGCTCATAGTCATTGTTAAACAATGTTACATAGATAGAGCAAACATGAGGAACATTAGCAAGAAAAGCAAAATACATGATGAAAATACAACTTAAAGCTGGATTATTTTGTCATGATCAGAAATGGCAAGTTGTAATGTGTTGTGTGCGTACAAGTGAGTGAGTATTGTTTAAGGGCCTGTCGACAGCTAGGTCATTAGGGCCCTAAGTCCAAAGAATAAAACAAGTGAACAATAAAACCTCACCCTAAAAAGCTAAAAGGTGAAAGTTAAAATAACTAAAAAATGTTAAAATATATAAAACCGGGAGCTAAAACAGTTAGAAGTTCAACAACTGGTAAAAACATAACTTTCTAAAACCTAAAACTGATAAAATCTTTAAAAGGTAAAAAACGAAATAACATCCAAAGTAAAAACAATTAAGAGTCAATATCCGCCAAGATAAAAGCACCTTACACTTGCTTGCTAAAATCAATCTTGGCAACAAAGGGTCAATCCACGTCAAATCGAACACCCATAAAACACGACTTTTTCGTAGGAGGTTCAAAATTTTTTTATGAATAATAGGCATCAAATAAGGAGACCAGTATTTTTTATTTCCGTATTTTTCAATTACTTGCTTAGTTATGGCTATTAGAAACTAAGCAATTTCTGCGCGCACCGTAATATAAAATCACTTGTTACTCTAAGTTCATATCGAGTTGAGAGTTGGGGTTTGGCGCACTGGAAAGGTTAAATATAACACTTTTAACAACTTTCGATCAATCATTATTACACATAAATTTTGGACTGTTTTTTTTTATGGTATATTTTGTAAAACCAAAACTAGAATTTAAATTGATGTGTTAAAAATCTTAAAAAATACACACGTATTCCCTGACAGTTCATCTATAAAATAAGATGTTGAAAACTATGGAGCTTGCATTAGTGCATTTGCTACAATTTTTTTTTGGAGGCCTGCAAGCGCACACGGACGAGTAGCAAGCCAGGTGACTGCAGACAGCCTGCGAATTGTCGCGTCAGCTATGCTAGTCAGATAACTTCTTACTAAAGCAGTACAGTCCATACAGAAAAATGTCTCCACGATGTACCTTCTTTCTGATACTGCTGTGGCATCTGACACGTGCTTTTGAATTTTTGAATTTTTTTGAAAAAATCTTCTAATGTAAGCAGTTCTTTGCTTTTAGCTTCTTCCTTCATGTACATCCATACATTTGAAATAATTTCTCTACTCTGACTGTGCAATGTTTGGTCCCTAATTTAGAACTTACAGGTGGCATAATTGATTTACGCTATTATCAATGTCTCACAAATTCACTATATTCACTCTTTATCGCAAAGGTCTATGTCTTCAACTGCACGCTGCACTAAAAATCACCTTTGAATTAGCAAGACTGTCTCAGATCATGCAGACATCACTACCTTCCCCCTCCCTCCCCATCTGCATGGTTTCATTCGCAGAATTATACATCAGCTGATGAAACAGACAAAAGCTATGGATTCGCCAACAGGACTTACAGTCAAGATCAGGGGCCAAGAACGATGGGTCCAGATGTGCTTTAAAATTACACTCCTTCATTCCTTTGTCAAAAACTGAAGCTTTAGTGAAACAATTTTCTTTCGAAGAAGGAGGTAAAGCTGTGTGTTGTATGGAAACAGTTTAAAATGCATATTTTAAAAACATTTTGAAGATGCTAATAGTGTACATATAATAGTGTCAGCTAGCAGTGTTCTCCTTACTGTACTGTTGTAACGTTCATGGAACCTCAAGCAGTGGACAGTTGCCATAATGGAAGGTGGCAATTGTGCGAGGTTACGGCAGCCGCCACCGCTGCCAGACGGTTGCGCTGCATTGATTTCTAAGTTAATTACAACTGAACTATTAGAGACTCCATTCTGATTTTTCTGAGAATATTGAATAAACTTCATTGTATTTTTAGTTTTGTTTCCAGATTTTTAAATAGTTGAGTTTATATTATTGTCTAACTTTAAAACTTTAATCGTATAAAATATAATATTAATAATAATTAATAAAATTTTCTAATAAATACTGCGATTTATCTATAATTTGAGTCAAAGATCAAGTAATTTGCTTCATTACAATTGGATCGAAGAGTGAGGAGCTTGCGATTTTTGGGATATTTCAAAAATTAATATCTGCCAAAATAATTTTTTTATACAAATCGAAGAAACACGGATCAAATATATTTTGTTTCGAAACACCAAAAAAAAATTTTCAAGAAAATCTGAGAGATCAAGGTCATTTTTTGCCATATTTTGTTTGATTTGAGGTGGAATGACTCCAAACCGCAGTGCTGTATTAACAGCTACTGCGTCGTTGCCTAAAACAGAGCACAGTGTAAGGCCCAGGCCAAGGGACTGACGCTCACGACCGTATTGCAGACAATCAAGAAGGACATGTGCGACGGAGAGTGGAACATTGCACATCTAACAGACAGGCTCCGGATCACCACGCAAAAGATGTCCATGCGTGGCTCGTGTGTGGCCTATCCTCAGGCGGGTTAAAATCACCTCCTCACGCCTGGAATCCCTGCAGCTGGTCTGCCAGGGTTGTACAGTGTCCTTTATTGTCCGTAACTGAGTGCCAGCTAACGCTTCCCAAGATTACTGCCAGTGAGTAAATAGATGACGGCGAAAATATTTCTGCACATCTACATAGGCTAGCGTACGGGTGGAATATTCCGGAAGGCGGCATGCAGACTTTGCAGCAGCATCCATCGCCTCGTTGCCCGGAATACCCACGTGGCCTGGGATCCACGTAAAAACAAACTGGTATCCGCGAGACAGTAGTTGCGAGATCAACGTCTGAATTTTAATAATCAATGCCGAGGTGCCGATAAACTGTTGCAGGGCCTGGAGAGCGCTAAAAGAGTCGGAACAGATAATAAAACTTCCAGGACCTGAACTGGAGATAAAAAGAAGGAAATAAAATATGGCAAACAGCTCGGCGGTAAATACTGAACTGGCGTCTGGAAGGCGGTACTTGCGAACGTCGCCATGGTATACCAAAGCGGAACCCGTTGCACTACCCATCTGTAAGCCATCAGTAAATTCCGGTATCGGCCCAGAACTGCGGTGAAAAGTTGGTGAAACACCAAGTGAGGGGTAGCTAACTTCGCACAGCTCGACAGCTCCAGGTCAAAGCGTGCACGCTGGAGTTGCCATGGAGGGCATCGGCCATGCGAATGCTGCTCTACAGCTGGCAATCGTAGATCGTGTGCGGTCAGCAGTTCTCGAAACCTAATACCGCTTGGACGGGAGATAGTTGTATTCCGCGTATAACGGCATACTACGTCTGGACGCAATACAGGTGGAAACGAAGGATGACCTGGATGAGCGGCCAAACTTGCCACGTAGGAACATAGTAACAACGAGCGTCGGACAGTGGGGGTTCGCCAGAATCAGCTTACAGACAGTTCACTCTATTTGTACGGAAAGCCCCAGTAGCGAGACGGATACCAGTGTGATGTATTGTATCTAAAAGGCGGAGTTTAGAGGCGGATGCGGAGCCATAGATAAAACAGCTGTAGTCTAATTTGGACCGGACCAATGAGCGATACAACCTCAACATGACCGTGCGATCGCCGCCCCAAGATGCCCCAGATAAAACCCGGAGCACCCGAAGCGAACGACCGCAGGAAGCACGCAGATAACGAATATGGTGTTCCCATGTAAGTTTAGTGTCGAGGTGTAAGCCCAAGAACTTCAGGTGCGGAACAAATGGAAGACGCGTGCCACGCAAATAAAGATCAGCAGCCGGGTGTACGCCACGAAGTCGATGGAAATGGACACACTGTGTTTCGTAGGGGAGAACTGAAAGCCGGTGCGAAATGCCCACTCGGCGATGGATGTTATAGCCAGCTGCAGTTGACGCTCGATGTGCTCGAAACTATGAGAGCGATAGTAAATCGCAAAGTCGTCAACATTGGGATTCCGCTACGAACGACACTGGCAATCCCGTTGATGGCCACGGCGAAAAGTGTTACACTGAGAATCGACCCCTGGGGTACACCATTCTCCTGGATTCGTTCTTGTGAGAGCGTATGGCCAATGCGGACACGAAGTCGGCGAAGTTGTAAAAAATTAAAAACAAAGAGAACTAGATAGCCGCGTAAACCGTAGTCGTGTAAATTACGGAGGATACCATAGCGCCATGTAGTGTCGTAGGCCTTCTGCAGGCCGAAGAAGACCCCAACGACATGCTGCTTCATGAGAAAGGCATTCTGGATGTAAGCCTCCATGCGAGTAAGGTTGTCGACACTTGAGCGATGACGACGAAAACCGCACTGAACATTGCTCAGCAGGTTATTCGTCTCTAGCCACCACACTAAGCGAGTGTTGATCATTCGTTCCAAGGTCTTACAAACGACACTCGTCAGGCAGATAGGGCGGTAGCTAGAGGGAAGTGTTCGGCCCTTCCCGGGCCGAGGGATAGACATAACAGTACCCTCGCGCCAGGAAGAAGGGAAAACCTGCTGAAGCCAGACGCGGTTCTAGATGTTCAGCAGGAAGGTGAAAGCCTCAGGTGGAAGATGAAGCAGCATGTGTCGGTGAATGTCATCAGGCCCAGGAGAAGAGTCCTTCGCGAGATACAAAGCATGGGCTAGCTCCTCCTCCGTAAAACTAGCGTTGTACGGTTCACTAGTCACTTTTAAAATTGAGGACTACCCGCTCCGCAGATTCCTTGACGGGTAAAAAGGTAGTATGGTAGCTTTGGGTTTAGCTATCAACACCGAAAGAGTCTGCGAGGGCGTCGGCGATATCCTGCTCGTGGGTGTAAGAGCATCCCTGCACAGCAAGTCCGGCGACTCTTGCCGTACATACGCCGAACAGCAGTCCACACTTGTGTTGCAGAGCTGCAACGGGAAGAGACGTAAGATTCCCAGGAGCTACGTTTTGCACTACGAAGTACAAAACGTGCCCTCGCACGAGAGCGTTTAAAATATATAAAACTTGTCTCCATAGGATGCAGGTGGAAAGCACGCAGAGCACGCCTACGAGCTTTGATAGCCAAACGGCAATCCTCGGTTCTACACGGTACGGGAAAGTGCCGTGGCGCAGAGGAACTTCGAGGAACGCTGGAATCTGCCGCGAGCAAGATAGAGCAGGTAAAATATTCCACCTTTCATCAATGGTGTCAAAGCCATTGTCGTGTAGGTGAATGAAGGATCGAAATTTCTCCCAATCAGCCTTGGAAATAATCCATTGAGGGTGTCGTGTTGGCACAGGATGGTGGGCGGATAGGTGAATGTTAATGGGATAATGATCACTGCCATATAAGTCGGAGAGAATCGACCAATCAAGAATAGGTACTAGGGATGGACTACAAAAGGAAACGTCTATGGCGGACTGTGTACCATAGGCAGATGATAGGAAGGTAGGGGCACCAGTATTTAGCAAAAGTAAGCCGGACATATCACACACGTCTGCTACAAGGCAACTACGAGCATCGTCAGTGTCGGAGCCCCAAAGTGTATTTTTGGCATTCAGATCAACCAGAAAGATTGGTGGTGGAATCTGTGCCAAAAGAGCCCGGAGATCATTTTGTTGTACGACACTGACCGGTGGCAGATAGACGTTACAAATAGACAAAGGCCCTGCAACTGGACGCGTACTGCTACAGCTTGCAGCGGCGAGTTAAGCGGGATGCTTGTGGCAGAGATGTTATGTGCCACCAGAGTAGCAACACCACCGCTTGCGCGCCGATCACGACCACGAAGATGTAATGCATGGTGAGGCTTCAAATGGGTTTCTTGTAGACAGACAATTGATGGAGTTCTTTGAAAGACTAAGTGTTGTATGTCCGGAGAACGTGCCCGGAACCCATTAATCCACTGGATTATTTCCATATTAAAAAGAGATTAGTGGCCAGTCTTTATATTTTTCTTCTTCTTTTTTTTTTGGGGGGGGGGGGGGATTTTGGCGCACTTGGGACCGATGAAATGAGTATCGCCGTCCTCAGGCGACTCCTCCGAGGTTTGTGAGTCCGAATATCCCCTACGGCTCGCGGAGCGGGAGCGGGATTTCATTGAGGACGTGGGACTGAGGGCTCGAACAACGTGCCTCGATCGAGGTCTGTCCACAGAGGTGGTGGCACATGGGAACGTTTCGAGAGCTGGCGTCTGCACTGCGTTAGATGTAGTCGCAGGAGGACTAACGCGACGCTGTGGAGGAGTGTTCGCTGACCAGTCGGTTTGTGTGCCGACGTCCGATACAGGCGCGTGTTGCAGGCCAGTGGTCACAGGAGGGCGGCGGGCAGCAGACGCATACCCGGTGGTGTTCGCAGGTTTTAGCTGCTCGAAGCGCCGCCGCGCTTCCAGAAACATTAGGTGTTCCTTCACTCGTAACTCCTGGATACTCTTTTCATCAGAAAACTGTGGGCACTACCGCAAGCTAGAAGGATGTTTCCCTCCACAGTTCACGCCGCAGGGGTCCCGTGTAAAGGCGATGTCTTCATGTGTTGGTAATCCGCAACGTTCACAAATGGCAGGATGCGTGCACCTTGTATGTCCGAACCTCAGACACTGGAAGCAGCGCATGGAGTTCGGTACATACGGACGTACAGCGGCATGCTCATAACCGCAGTAGATATTTTCTGGCAAGGTAGTACCCTTGAAGGTAAGAAACACCGTTCGTAAGGCGATCTCCCTGCCATCCTGCTTTCGTGACAGACGGTACGCTTGACACACTCTTTGGTCCGAGAGACATGTGACAATTTCCTCGTTAGAGAGGCCGTCCAAGCTAGAGGTGGTAACAACTGCCCGACATGAATTAAGTGACTTGTGTGGGGCTACCCGCACGGGGATAGGAGCCCAAAAAATGCGCTTTAAGGAGCTTCTGCCTCTGGTCTGAGTTAGTCGTCGCCAATAGCAGCGTACCGTCTCTAAGGCGTGTTGCGTTCTTGACTGGTGCACAAGTCCGATCCACTTCCTTCTTTATATAAAATGGGCTAATATCCTTCATCGATTTTCCATCACTTGCCAAGGTCATAACCAAGAAAACATCAGTAAAGGGGGTTTTGCGTGGATGCATGATTGGTTTGGACCCCCTTCCGGAACCGTCGGCGTCAGCCTGCCATCCGGGGGTCAAAGGATAAAAGACACCAAAATCTCCACGGTCTGTGCCGCCATGGAGACCCCTCGATGATTGACCTCAAAGCGTAATTCAGAGGGACTACCCTCCGATCACCACTGCTTGTCCGCATGGGTAAACCGTTTAACAAGTGACACCCCGGCTTTATGCCCCCACCACAGGAATAACCACCTGTGGCTCCCCGCTTTAGGCCACGCTGCCTCAACGGAGTCAGCGTGGATTCAGGGGACTTCGGGTTGATTACACCGGGGCTCCGTCAGCGGTAACAGTCCGGCCGGTGATACTAAACCGACGGCACGCGGCCGTCGGGAGATTAACACCGGCCGTCCCCTCAAGGACCTACGTGGGTATACATGACGTGTGGACGGGTTCCGCACCTAAGGCTACACATGGGGGCAGTAGGGAGGGTCCGCCCAACCTTCGCGCTTGAGACCTCTGAAGAGCACACAAGTCGGGGGCTGCACTGAAAACCAGGGCCACGGAGATAGGAAAGATCCCTGCTGGTGAGACAGGAGTTATAAAACTAAGGCCTTACTAATAATCATATAAACCTAGAAGGGGAAGAGATTGATGAAGAGTAGTGGTCGAACCAACTACACGTGGCACAGTTGATGTACATGAAGGGGTGAAATGATGGTGAGTGGCTCAGGGCCCCGGGTACGCCAAACCCGGACCTACCTTAGTAGGTTCCCCTGGGGGAGTTTGATTTCGGAGTCCTCTTCTGCTAGATGAGTTGTCAACCAAGACTACCAAGCCTCATCTACCCGTTATGGAATGTTCTTAGCTTCCCCTCACCTCTTGCCTACCAGTGGTCACAAGGACACACTTAGTAGGCCGTCTGGATCGGGTACTGAGCCCCTCCACCACAGTAAGGTGACACTCCTTCGGAGGGGTGTGCATACAAATAATATCTACTTGTAAAGAGTACAATGTTAAGAAACATTACAATATTTCACATGAAAAACAATTCAGGAAGTATGAGAGGGCTTTAAGAGCTGCAGTTTTGCAAGAATACAAGATAAACTTGAAATATCAGACAGGTATGTTCACAAAAATGTCGTCTATGTAGACCACTGCATTAACTGCTTCTTACAGTGATGGAGAAATAATTAAATGAAGTGCAATCACTATGACAAATGCATTTGGTGAAAGTCATTTAGAAAACTTACTACCATTCCCCTCTCTCACCAATCTCAAGATGAGTACAGAGTTTGGGAGAATAAATAATGCAGAAATTAGAAGAGATGATTGGAAAATGCAGTTATTAATGCAGTACTTAAGATTGTAAGTCACCCTTGAAGTATTTATCTCTGATGTGAGATTCCCTTTGTGGTCTATCGGGAAAAATACAAATCAGTTTGAGAATTCAATGTCATATTGGCAAGTTGTCACAGTAGCTTAGTGGTTAGGGCAGCCCATATGAAGCAGAAGGTCTGTGGTTCAAATCCCAGTTGTGGCACTGAATTTTTCAGCTCTGATTCTACCTCTCTTACCTACACATGCTTTGCGTGCTAGAACAATCAATTATCATCATTGATTGGTCTGATATATGGAAAATATGTATCAACTGTTTCTTTTTTGTTATTTTAGCAAGCCTTGCCAGGCAAACCTTTTAATCACCACCTCTCTCTCTCTCTCTCTCTCTCTCTCTCTCTCCATATACCCACTATTTGAACTGCACGTACCTCTTACATTCCTTTTTCTGTAGTCTGGAAAAACCTTCTTCAGCAGTCTATTCATTAATGTCCACAGAAATAATGAATTAACACCATCAAAATCATTAGCAAGATCATTCCAATTGATGTGCTGCCAAATTTGAATCCGTGTTTTAAGCAACCTGAAAATGATAGCAATGCTATAAAATTAAATATTTCTATGCTATTTCCTGCAATAGTTGTTAAAGGATCATAAATCTGGGGCTTAACTTTCTGTTTCACTTACTCTTAAAAATTCCTTTTATGTTTACAATTTATAGCAACATTGCAACAAGCATAATGTTGATATATCAAAATATGTTATTTAATTATCTTCCTTTTTTAGAAGTTTGAAGACACGTTCCGGAAAATTATAAATGTAAGTGTTGTTTAATGTTGTTAATTGACTTACCTTTTAAATTAAAATGTTATTTAATACCTTCATTTACTTTATAAGGCCTTAAGGGGGGTGATGGGTGAAATTTCTGTTTTGCACAATTTTAAAACTATATACTTAATTTTTTACCTTCTCTACTACGTATAGTAAGTAGGGAAAATATTTTTATGGCAATAAATGTGGTGCTGTTTTTATTGATGTGGAGCTTCAATTTAGAGCGATGTGGCTTTTATTTTCCTCAGGGCGTGGTAACAGATGGAATGAATAATCACACGATGTTTCTTCACCACAATGTATTATTTTATTAACACTTTTTCTCTATTTTACATTTAAATAAATCCTCTTAGCACCGTTTTAGATTATTTAAGTCTTTCCACTTTTTCAAAAAGTGGAACAAAAGCTTGATGAAAGTCTGGTAAATGTTCTACACACGCTACCAAAATACGTCTTTTCACCTTGAACACGTAGATGCTAGTCCCGATTCTTTTAGTTGCGAGTCTATCATTCCGACTGCCACGTGTACATCTGCGCATGCGTTCATCAAACAGCTCCTGCATTGTTAGGGAAGCGATCCCTAGCCATCCCGATTTCGCTTTTAACATTGAACACATTTAATTCTTTCACTTATACATATATATTAAAATTAAACATGGAAATATTTATGACGTCTTTAAACAAACTTAATTGTTCGTAACAATGAACATTAGTAACACGCTTTCGTCACTCAACCATCTCATACCAACATCAAAAAACAAATTACACTCCCAACAAATATTCACATAAACGATTTTCTTTTGGGGTCTTCCAATATTCTGTTTCAAATGTATGAAATGTAGATTTTGAATTTTCTACCTATGGCCTATGTAGCCCTCTTTACTCTTGATGACTTATGGTAAGCCATAAGAGTAAAATACAATCTGAAGCTCTCCTGGCGACGAACATATTCAAAATTTTTATAAAATGAGAGTAGTCTATTTCATTCCACTGATCCTGTTTTAATGATTCTGGTTAAACTGACATCAAGATGAAAAAAGAAATATAAAGTTACTTACCTTTTGACTAAATATGCCTTCATTTTGCACATGTATATAGGCTCTGCAGAATACAGCTGTGTATACAGCTTTCTGTGCCAGAGGGACTTCATCATTGCTGCAGAAAATCCAGTAAGTTTCTCCACTTCTAACCATGTTTTCCATGAAATTGGCTCTGTTTTTAATGTTTCCAGATCCATCTTTTTTACTTTTACAAGGTTTTTCAATATAGTTTCAACTGCTTCCATTGTCCATTTTATGTTTTCTGTGAAAAGAATTTATAACAATAAGTTGCTTTCCAATTTTTTATCTCAAAAACAAGTAGGAACAGTAGTATACAGTATACAGAATCTTTCAGTCTCATTCTACCTTTTCCAATCCTCTCCTACTTGTGGCCTTTGTGTGGAAGAACATTAATTAAATTGATTGACCTTATCTTATATATTTAAACGAGCAATTCTTGTATATAAATATATTCCGCAAAACTTGGAAATGGCTCTAACGATTTCAATGATATTTTGTATTCAGAAAGGGTTTTGCCTTTTAAGTTCATCTATATAGGTGTAATTCCCGAAAAAATGTGATTTTACATACAAAATAACATTTTTTATTCCTGCTTCTACAGAGCAATTCTTGTATATACATTCCCGATATTTCAGAAACGGCTCTAAAGTTATGGTTAAATTTTTGTATATATATTTTTTCAGTGTTTTCTCTACTTACTTTTATGTAATATTCACATTTCTTTCTCTACACACTCTTCTGTAAACAATTTTCCATAAAAAACATGATTTTACACAAACACACATACACACACAAAAAAAAGAACATTTTTATCCCCAGTTTTAAAAAGTCATACAATGTCTGTATGTTTGAAATACATGATTTTACACCAAAAATCATTTTTAACTTCACTTTTAAATTAAGTCATACCATGTTCTGTATGTTTGAAATAGAAATACTATTACATTCACACTGTTTTCTCCTCTCACTTTTAGATAATACATTCACATCTCTTTCTCTGCTCACTCTTCTACAAAGAAGTCATGCAATCTTCCGTATGTTTGAAATAGAAATGCTACATATATTCATACTGTTTTCTCTACCCACTTTTAGGTAACACATTCACATCTCTTTCTACTCACTCTTCTAGAAATAAGTCATACAATTTTCTGTATGTTTGAAATAGAAATGCAAATTACACTCACAGTGTTTTCTCTACTCACTTTTAGGTAACACATTCACATCTCTTTCTCTGCTCACTCTTTTACAAATAAGTCATGCAATTTTCTGCATGTTTGAAATAGAAATGCTGCATATTACATTCACAGTGGTTTCTCTATTTAAGTACTTTAAGGTAACACATTCACATCCCTTTCTCTACTCACTCTTCTATAAATAATTTTCCATAAAAAACATGATTTTACACCAAAAATCATTTTTATCCCCAGTTTTAAAATAATACGGTATGTTTGAAATAAAAATGCTATTACATTCACACTGTTTGCTCCTTTCGCTTTTAGGTAACATATTCACATCTCTTTCTCTGCTCACTCTTCTACAAAGAAGTCATACAATTTCTTGCATGTTTGAAATGGAAATGCTACGTATTACATTCACACTGTTTTCTCTACTTACTTTTGGGTAACACATGCATAACTGTTTCTCTACTCACTCATCTAGAAATAATGCATACAATTTTCTGTATGTTTGAAATAGAAATGCTTTTACATTCACACTGTTTTCTCCTCTCACTTTTAGGTAACATTCACATCTCTTTCTCTACTCACTCTTCTACAAACGATTCCTATTTTATAATATACATAGGATTTTTGTATATATGTAACTGTTAATCTCTAAAACTGCTTAATTGATCACCGCGAAATTCCGCACGTATATGTATTTTTTATGGTAACAATTATACTACACAATACATTACTTTCAAATGGTGTTGTACTCGCTTTTTTACGTAGTACATTCATGTATCCTCTGTTTGCCTTCAACATACAATTCATATAATTTTCTATGATTGAATTATAAATGCAACATATTACATTCACACGATTTCCTCTACTAATTCTTCTTTTACAAGGCACAAACAGTCTTCTTTCGCTACTCATCTTCAACATACAACTCATACAATTTGCTATATGTTTGAAACAGAAATACAACGTATTACATTCATACTATTTTCTCTATTCACTTTTGTTTTACTTAATAATTTACATGTTATTCCTATCGTTTCAACTTCATACATACCAACGCCTACACATATCGTATGTTGAAGAGTGAGTAAACTCCAAAGCCGGTTGACTGATCGCCATGAAGATTAACATACCTAAGTGTTTTCATGTCGAAGGTTTTTATGGAATTCATTTTACCACGCAACGTATTATGTTCACATGGTTTTCTCTACTCCATTTGCTTTTACCTAACATACTACTCCCTCTTCTACAAACAGTCCATACATTTGAAATATAACTGCAACATATAACGTTCACACGGTTTTTCTACTCATTTTTCTTTAGTAAAACACAATCACATTTCTTTCACTCCACGAATAATTAAGAAGAATTCATACTATTTTCTATGTGATTGAAACAGAAATGCGCAGTACATTCACATGGCTTTATCAACAAGCTTTTCTTCTTGTAGTCTTTATTCTTCAACACTGCTTTTGCTTAGTGTAGCCCTGGTGTTTTAATAAAAAATAAAGAAATTATTGAAGTAAAGTAATCACAATTGGTGTCAGGAGTGCGACGATAAGCACGACATGGAACAGTTGATGAAACAAATGTTAGCCAAAATGGACATAATGGGGAATGAAATGAATTCTGGAATGCAGCAGAGGAAACAAATATGAAAGCTGAATTAGCAAAACGTAAACTACAGAATAGAAAATATGGGAACAAAAATGGACAAAATGGAAACAAAAATGGAAGCCAAACTGAAAATGTAAACTTTGAAATGGAAAAGATAAAGTTGGGAATGTCCAATATGAAGCTAGATCTATCCGAGAATACTAACGAGGGACTGGCCGGGGTTAACGAAGCCATGGAAGAACTCGACGGAAATATGAACGACCTTGGTCAACGTGTTAACGCCCTGGAGTCAATCGCAGCACCAAAGAACTGAACTCCATAATGGGACAAATGCTCAATGAAAACCTCAAACTAGGTGGATATCTATGGGGTAGGCCTTTGCTCAGCAGTAGACGTTTATCAGCTGAAATGGTGTTTATGAAATATTTGTATGTATTTCTATATCTCTTGTATCTCGGAAATGACTCTTAACAATTGCGACAAAAATTATTATTTAGTTAACGTTTTGCCTTTCAGGTTTATCCAAGTATCTTGCCCCCCCCCCAAATGATTTCACAAAAACAGACGCGAAAAACGCCGAGCGAAGCTCGGTCGCCCAGTACTAATTGGCTAAACAAGAAACCCGAGACTTAAGTACTTGCAATATTGTAAGTCACCATTACAGTATGTTATCTCATAAATATGAGATAACTGGTACCAGCATATGCAGCACTTATACTATATTACACATACCAATATATTAACAGCCAAAAACTATCTAAAACTGTAGAGCTAGTTATATAGTCAACTGCTACAAAATGAGCCTACATTCAATAACATATTGAAATAGCTTATTTAATAAACAGGTAAATAAGTGGCTACTACAGCAATATCTATGCACATACTAGCAATATGTTACGAGCTTTGACTTAAACAAAAGAGTTGTAAAGACTGAAAAATATAAATGAATAATAATGGAAGATCTGAACAGCATTGTGTCAAATTGTATTAGGTGCTCCAAAATCCGAAATTGAGTTTTATAAGTTTTTGCATTATTTAGTGCCTTCTTTATTAGAGTGCTTAGCAAGATCAGTTCATATAATCTTTTTTCCTATACTTTTAATGTGCTGAAATGTGTGTTATTGATCAAATTACATTAAGTGCTGAAAAGTGATTGGTTCAATGTGTAGGTACTAAATTCATGTATAACTTCCTTAAAGGGGAACGAAACACAAAAATCATGTTTCTCCCTAGATGAAGGTTATGGCTTAAAAAATGTAGTGTTAAGATTGTTTTCTTCCTAAGTGATACCGTTATTGCTGTGCAAAAGAAATACTAAACACCTCACACATCATCAACTCCACCTGCACGTTGCTGGTACATGGAAATTCATAACTTGCTTACTGCTGCATATGCACTAATACATTTTCATAAATTGTTCTTGTTGTTATTGAAGTTCAAGGGCAGTGAACTTTATGAGTTTACTGAGTCAGTTTAGTATTATATAAACAATGTAATATTGTGAAAAATAAAATACCTCAATGTTGTGCATAAGACTGCAGTGTGAGAAGTGAAACATACAAGGGAATTCATTTTGCTCGTTTCCAAACACAGACAAATTTCCCAAAAGCTATAGGATATAGGTAGAATTTTGCAGAAGAATTTTATGCCTGGTCCCAATACTCATTTATGTTCCTTCCATTTTAAGGGCACCATTATGAATTGACACAGTTATTAAAAAAGCAGCTTTGTTAAAACTTGGAGCTTTTCCTGCTATAAGGAAAAATGAAGATACTTCAAGTTGTAGTAAGACAATTGATCCTTCACCATCTTCATCCAAGAGCAAATGACAAAGAACAGAATGATATGAGGCTAGAAGTCGTAAAAGCAATGTTTCTGAATTATTAATAAACTCTTTATTAATCATAATTAATAAAGATACATCACACAAATCATTCACACCTAACATTAACAAACTTGAGTACAAAGTTCATGATGGAAGATCCTCGGTTTTGACATGTGATTACATGGTATCAATTACATAGCTCACTACACAGCTTGCACAAAGAAGTTTCGTCTGGATCATGGAAGTATTCAGTGTTGCACAGTTTATGGTGATGCCCATTTACCGCTATTGAGTTGACAAAGTGTCGCAGGTCTTGGTTAGTGTCTGTCCATGTCCTATTCATCATGGCCTCCGTTGATTAGAACTCGAGCCAGAATTCTTCCCTCTTGTTCACTCTGTCCTGTATTAGTTTTTCGTAAGCATCTGTGGATGGTAGCCCTCGCTTCATTCGGAGGTCCTCAATGAAGGTCTCCTTTGTAAGTTCATACACTAGTCTAGATTTTGTGTATTTTGATATTCCTAAGGTAGCTTTCAGGAAGTGTGACTTGATTGCTTCTAGCATCCTCAGGTCAGCCAGGAGCAGCTTTTCCCATATGATGTCTAGTCTGTATGTGGCAATGGGCGCAATTTTCGCATCAAATACTCTCATTGTAGTTTCTAGTGAGAACTTTGTAATTGTTTTAATCTCATATATGGCTTTGGTGGCCGCTGTTACTCTATACTTTATGTGAACTCTGTAGCTTTTTGCTGTTGTTTGCATGGTCAATCCTAGATAGTTGAATGTATTTACAGTTTTGAGGGTTGTCAACCCTAGATTTATCCTGTCTCTTGCAGCCTCTCGGCCACCTTTTCGAAATGTTTCCGAAGTATTTGGCAGTATTACATGTAACAAAACTGACAACAAAGGGGATGATGATAAAAGTAATGAAAGAGAATTAAGAATAGAAGGTGATTAAAATAACAAAAAAAGAATTCAGGAGTAAAATGTGACCTAGGTATTGAATTCGTAAGGAAATATACCCACGGTATATATTTGGAACCTAAAACATTTACTAAACAAGCAATGATGAGGAAGATAAGGATAAGCTGAATGAAAATTTCTGTGAACCTGATACTTCAGATTTTGATACAAGTGATAACAAGGAAGAAAAAGGAGGAGGAGGAGAATGTTTCATCACACATGGAAAGGAAGCTACCATGGAATATTTCATTGTTGCTTGTACATCTATACTTTTACCTTTCAAGGTACGAGTTTTATGTAGAAATTAAATGAAAACCATTTCTCCTTAGATTAAATGGTCAATGCTACATGTTAAAACAGTTACTACAGTAACATATTCACTTGGAACTCTCAAAATGAGAAAAGGAACCGGAAGGAAATGCTTTAATGGCAAGTTCATTATTATCTACAGTTCAAAAGTATTGGAAAGCACGAATGCTAATGGCTTCATTGCCAGATGCAAGGCACTAGAAAACAACAACAAAACAACATTCGATAAATCCATTCAAAACACGGTAGCACCAGTTTTAGATCAATTTGGGTTCAAGAAAGAAAAAAGAACTTGCATTCATTAAAAGGTTGTGATATACCTATATAGTTGGCAGGAGATGGGCAGGATGACTCCCCAGGATTTTCAGCAAAATATTTAGTCTATTCTATCAATGGATTTAAATTCTAGAAAAATTATTGATTTTGAACTAGTTCAAAGAGGCATGGTGAAAGGCAATTTGGTAAATCATTGGATTTAAATTCTAGAAAAATTATTGATTTTGAACTAGTTCAAAGAGGCATGGTGAAAGGCAATTTGGTAAAGGTGCTTTCGAATAGGCTTTTGAAACAAGATATGCATAGAGTTGAGATTTTTCTCACTGAGAGATATAAAGGTGTGAGGATTGTCTGTAAAAGAAGGTTCCCAGGGATCTACAGTCGCGAGGGATGCTGCTTTAGATTTGGCAACACAAGCATGTAGCTTGGTTTTCCCTCTCCCAGTTACCGCCCCTGCGAGCTGTCTGCGACGCTCAGTCTTGGCGTGGCAGCCATTAGAAATGGAGCTTCCACTCGCTTCTCCCACCAGGTGCGAATTATGCTTTGTGATGCACTTTTGTGTGCAAAAAGACTGCACCAGTGGACATTCACTCCCAACTATGTGAAGTGTATGGAGAGCAGTGTATGAGTGCACAACACATATGAATAGTGCAGAGAATTCAAAGACGAACGTACAGATGTCCATGATGACCAGCGTTCTGGACGGGTTTTGGACGAAGCGATTATGAAAGTGGAAGAGATGCTGATCATCTGCGAGATGATCCCTGATGTCAGCAAGACCTAAATTCACAAAATTTTGAGAGATCATTTAGGGTATACCAAGATGGGTCCCGAGAATGCTTATGAAGGACCACAGACAAAAACTTGTGGGGTGCACATTTCTTAGGCCTACGACCAACCTCATCAATAAATTTGAATGGGATACTGTCCTACACCCTCCTTACAGCCCAGACCTAGCCCCAAGTGACTACCATCTCTTCCCTGACCCGAAGAAACCCCTGGGTGGGACGCATATCACTACCAGAGGGGAATGAAAGAAACTGTTTTAAGCTATCTTCGCCTCGCAGCGGAAGAATTCTATGATGCAGGCATACAAAAGATGGTACACCACATGCAAAAATGCATTGATCAGAATGGCAATTATGCTGAAAAATAGGAAAAAGTCTAAGCTTTGCAAAAATGTATTATTCAATGCCAATAAATGTTTTTCATTGTGAAAAAAAAATTGGGAACCTTATTCTATAGACAACCCTCGTAAAGATATCTGTTAAAAACTCAGTACACAGAACATGAATTTGGCATATGGCATTTATCTAAAAGTCTAATAAAAAAAATGAAAATAAGAAAAACAATACTCTGAGTTGATGGCATGGAAAGACACTACAAAATAACCATTTGTGGTGAGCTGCACTACATTGTAGCGAGAACAGTGCCATATTACATAAATTCTTCTTCATACAAAAATGAACATAAATGGCTAGAAAATGGTGAATGAAAACTTTGTGGACAGGATCAATTGTTGGAAAAAGACTAATTAAATAAATTACGGATTAAAGGCGACCCAAACACCTATAATTCTCTGAAGAATATTATTTGGATAGCAGCTTCTTAAAATATTCGGTTCATATTCAACATTCTATACATACTGGAAGTTTGGAGAGATATAACAGTCTTCATCTCAGCTATGCTCCAAAAAGACTACATTTTTCATATAATGGCCTTCAACGTACACCAATGCATGGAATCAGCACAGTTTTTGGTGTTCATGCCAACTATGTTGGAATCACTATCAGAAACGTTCATTTTTATGTTTTGCTCGCCTTTAAGGTTTGCTAACCTGTTATAATGACTCAAATCTTGCATTTTCAAAGGAGGACTGCAGCATTCAGTAGTGAGAGTTCTTAATATACGAGTGCTAATATGGAGGAACACGTCACATAAGCACGCTGCCACATTCATGGATCATACTCTTATTCAAGATACACTAATAAGGATCTCAATCTTAAAGAGTTTTTGGTTCCCAGCAATCACAAAGAAGGAAACTTAAAATGTGCAAGTATTCCTGCACACTTCTTGATAAAATCCAAGAAATTTATTTTTGTTCTTGCTAATACACTCCAACTTTCCTCATTATTGTGAAATCATCAAAATGTCACTAGATGGCAAAATGTTACAAAGAGAAATCCAATGACACTGTTAAATATTAGGTATTATATAACTGTTCTTTTTCAGTTATATAGGGGTATCGATGCTGTATTGCTATAAAGCTTAAAAATTGTGAACTCTACTTAAATAAATTGAAGCTATTAACAGTGAAGCAACAAAATTCTAAAGTAAGAACAAATTAGAAACTAAAAACTTCACTTATCTTAGTAATGTTGCAAGTTTTTCGTGCAACATTACTAAGATAAGTGAAGTTTTTAGTTTCTAATTTGTTCTTACTTTAGAATTGTGAACTCTACTTTTGCAACAAGCACTCTAGTGTGACACAATATTAAAGTAACAATAAATTTGAATCTGAATTAATGGTATACACTTTTATAACAATAGTACAATATTTTAAGAATCCTGCATTTAACATTTTTCTATTTATATTTCTACATAGACTGATTCATAAATTTTAATTTTAAATTTATGTGGTTCATTGATTTATTTATAGTTGTCTTGCATCTGCAATATAGGTTTTCCTACTGCATGCAGGACAAAGTTTAAAATTTTGCGGTATGGGATGGGAGTCCATAGTAGAAGCACATGGAAAATGTAAAAGGTTGCTGTGAAGGTCACCAGAGGCATCATAATGCATCTCATATGCAACAAGCTAAAATAGAAAGGATTTTCTTCCTGCAACCATAATATGCATTTCTATGTGAATGTTAATTATAACTTTAAAGCAGTTATAATAAATAGTACCTAATGTTAAACTAATAGAAATCTTATCTGATTGTTATATGCAAACAGATTTGTTGTTCACTTATGTTCTTAATGTAATTATCCTGTGTCCTTGTTTGATATTAAAGTAGAACCCCGCTAATTTGAATTAATTTGGGGTGTGGCATAAAATGAATATAAATTCAGCTATAGGATTGGCAGCTATAAGATAATACAGTGTAGTGATGTGATAAACTGACATGGCAATTACCACATACAACATGATGACACTGAGAGGTAGAATGGGAACGGAAAAATTCAATGCCACAACCGGGAGTTAAACCACAGACCTTCCAGTCTATTGTTAGCATAAATAAATAATGACAATGCATTCTTCTGACCTGTGGACATAGCCTATCACATGCAATAGGGGTGTAGTTCAATTTGTTTCACTATTAGTAGCAGTCATTCTACAGTAATTTATGCTTTTCACTCATAAGTGAATACAGAACAGCTGCTTGTTTGTGTTATACTGTGCACTATGAGGTCAACCAAATGAAGACATAGCTCCTGTATCTTAAAGAAAAACTGAAAGTGCTTAAGCGACTTGACAAGCGGGAAAGTGCTATTGGCTATTGAATATGGATTTTGTGCTTGGATTATCTGGAATTTTGGAATTGTGGTGTTCAGATTAATGCGATTCTACTATATTTATATATTTCAATCTGCATATGTGTCTGGTATACTGAGAAAATATGCCTATTAAAATAACCAAAATTTAAAATCTACATTGCCAACTTTAACACAAATAGTCAGTAAGGAAAAAATTTTACCTCTGTTTATAACCATAGACAAATAACTAGACAAATCACTAAAAATTGTTGATGCATTGTCAAGATAGCATGTACCTACATTATATACAGAGTGTAAATAAATAACACCGCACAAATTTTACTGGTGATAGACAGTCCATAGGCAATCAATTTGAGATAGGAAACCTATGGTCTAGGATTACTAAACAGAACAGTGCCTTAAAATTGTTAGAGGGTACGCACACTAATTATGTCCACTGCAGCTATATCACATGAAACAAGTGGGTGGATTCCGCAGCCTATCTGTTTAGCGTAGTGGATATGATGCCACGATGCAAAGGTACGCACGTATTAAAAGCGTAGGTTCAAATACCCATCAGCCCATATTTTTTATCCTCTTTCTTTCATTCATTCTTTCTTTCTGTCTCTTTCTCTCTTTCTTTCCTTCTCTTTCTTTCTCGCTTTCTCTCTGCCTTTCTTTCTTCCTTCCTTTCTTTCTTCATAAGTGCATGCTTAATTCATTTTGATTTACAGGAAACATTTGTGTCGCCTTGTAATTTTTCATTTAATATTTAAATATTTTGTTTCAAGTTTAACTATTATTTACACCTAAATAGAAGGTACACACTGAGAACTTCGTTTTCACTTAAATGAGATGGTTCAAGCTAGCAGCTTAGAAACAAGTACATAATTGATAAGCACTTGAAAGAGCTACATGCGACTGAATTATATAACATATGTTGAATTAATATTAACATTACAATACAATAGATACAAGCAGAACAAACCTAAGGAAATAAATAATGAGTAAGTGCAGGTTTCATATTTTGGTAACTTAGCAAGTCATCTCTACAGAATAGGTATCTCAGCTTCACCAATATGTGTCCTGTGTAACGATCCAGCAGAAATGAACGAAGACCACTTGAAGACCTGTGAAGCATTAAGATCAGAAGAAACTACAGTTCAAAAGTATTGGAAAGCACCAATGCTAATGGCTTCATTGCCAGATGCAAGGCACTAGAAAACAACACCATATTTGGGTAACTTAATTAAATCTGATAATAAATTAAGTGATACAATAAGAGAAAGTATACAGGCAGGGAGTGAACCTATTATGCAAATAAAAAGATTTTCTCTAATGGAATAATAACCAACAATACTAAACTCAAAGTTTATAAACCATTAATAAGACAGTAGTAACCTATGGGTCTGAGGTTTGGTGTACCACAATGAACAATTAACAATGAAAAGGCTTTGCGATCTTTCGAGAAAAGAATACTCAGAAAAATGTTTATATCTGTAAATTGTGGTGCACAGGACTGGAGAGTGAGAAACAATCAGGAAATAGAATATTTAATAGAAGTAAACAATACTATGTGCATTGCATATGATGGTGGTACTTTGCTATTTTAAAGCATAAGCACAACATTGTTCTCAAATGGGGGAAAAAAAGTTCACCTATCTCCGGGTTTGAACTTGGTTCCTTGGATTCATTAGGTCCACATGCATAACTGCACGGCCAAACCAGACGTTCTAATACTGTCCCATATTTCTGTAGCCCCTCATCATAACCTGTTATCCATTGCACTGGTGTGCAGCCACATGCTAAGTCTCCAATTTATGTGATTTAGGTAAAGCTACAATTTAGAAATGCTTCCTAAGAGAGACAGCAAATAGTCTTTACTAACTTCCTAATGAGCACTATTTTGATAGCGTGGGTTTTGATATTGGACTGTGTGAACGAGAAAGTGATATGAAATGTGATAATGCAGCTTTAATGAGGTGTGCACATTGTTCTGTTCTACTTGGTTTTAACCACTTCATCAAAATTCTGCATCTGCACTTTGAGGACTAATGTAAGCACTATCAGATGTGTAGCATGTATATTTTGCAGTATTATAAATAATTTAAGCAGAGGGTTTTTGGCACCGTTGACTGAAAATGTAATGATACACAGACGACATTGAGTTATAAATAATTTCCCTCCTATAGTATTGATATCTTGGTACTTTTGTTTCTCTCTATTAAAATGTCACTTGAAGTAGAATGAAACGTTTTGCGTGGAAATGACACAGAACACTGTTTTGTTTATGATTGTTATTCTAAACCCGTTTTCATGAGGTTCCGAGCATTTGAGGTCAAAGGTGTCCCTTGTAAGTATGAGCTAATGAATGGAAAAATACAGAGGCCCAAGAACAACTGAACCGCTGTGCAGTGTTTCTCCACTGCGCACACAGAAACACAGTAACTCAGCTGCTGTACACAAGGTCATGCAGTTGACTTTTTCTCTGCTCTGAAAGTAGAGTTGAGCTGACATGAAAACGTGTGATTGAATTATTACCGAAGTGTTTTATTATTTTGTCTCTGTACTTAGTCACAAAATATATTATGGCTCAGCATTTGTCTTCTACTGCACAGTGTGTACTTATTTATGATTTGTATGTGTTAACTCAGTCAGCTCGCCTAGTGAAAGTGCCATTTGCAGAAAGATTTCCAGGTGATCTGCAATTTCTATTGCTGGAGTAACTTAAAGCATAAAGTGTACAAGACAAACCCACACATCCTGGAAGAATTAAAACGAAATATCCGCCAGGAAATTACCAGCATTCCTCAACGTGAACTATGGTGAGTGATGGATAATTTCCTAAAGAGGTATCAAAAATGTACGGACAACAACGGTGAGCAGCTTCAGCATCTCCTTGAATAACATTGGTAAGTAAAGCCTTTAAAAGTAATTTTAAAAATGATGCATGGTTTCATCTGCACTGTTCTATGACAGCGGCAGTTGGTGATGAGCCTCCGAGGATGTGTACAGGCAAAACACAGCATAGCTGTTTCGGAGTCTTTTGGATCACCCTTTATGTGCTCATCAATGCTTAATAAACAAAATTAAAAATTTGTTCATCAATTTTACTAATTCATTAAAAATAATATTGTGCTAATTAAGCAAAATAAAAATATTAGTTCACCAATTTTATTGATTCATTCATCAAAATCATATAAAGAAAAACTTCAAGGTAAAATTAGAATCATTTGCATCCCTTCTTTGCAAGTAACATTATCTTTAATTTTACTCCCGAAGAGGGAAATTATAGCTTTTTCATATAACACTTACCAGTTCCTTCATTTCTTGTTATGTAACTGAATCGCTTGAAGACAGCAATACGCTCTCTATTCAACAATTTAGCCAGCATTGAGAATGTATCATTTTTGTCATATAACTCAATATGAAGAGCAATGAGTAAATCTTCTTGGGCTGTGAACCTGAGGAAAAAAAGAAAAGTAGGAGCTCACATACTGGGATGGAACTAAGCAAAGATTTAGGTTCTAGTGCATGCATTTCAAAATAAAATTTCATGCAGTGTCATCATACCAAACTTAAGAACACATCTCACTAAAAATGCTGGTGCTGTTTTTTATCATAGCAGTGTTTCAATTTTGAGCCTTTGAAATCTTTGTGATCTCGGGTCGTGGTAATGAATGGAATGAAAAATCATACAATGTTTCTTCACCACAATGTATTATTTTATTAACACTTTTTCTATATTTTACGTTAAAATAAATCCTCTTAGCACCATTTTAAATGATTTAAGTCTTTCCACTTTTTCAAAAAGTAATTTTGATATCGGTAATTTAGTTATAGTTACTCAGGGGTCTCCGTCTAGAGGATATGTGAATAGCGACCACAAGGTACCCAAGCTGAGCAGAACATTACTTCCACTTACTGGTGTTTTGCTCCTCACTGTAACTTTTCTATCTGACCTTACCTTGGTCATCTCTTGTTCTCTTCCGACCCCGATGCTATTAGGGTTCCTGAGGGCTAGGGAGTCTTTATTTTTCCAACCTCTCCATTTCTCTAATTTCTCTATAAAACCTTAACCCCTAACATGCTGACCTGTCATGGCATGTAATACGTCCTCTGATTGGTAATCAGAGGATATGGTCGGTGAATTTATTGTGATAATTCTCCCGGTCAGGTCAGTGAGACCCGTAAACCAACGACAGGTGTGGTCCTCCAGACATTCTGGGGGTTGTGAGAGAGCGATGTGACTGCCAAAACATAAAAATATGGTGCTCTCTAAAAACGGTTACTATTACTGCTATTGCTCTCTTCAACATCATCAGTGAAAAATATTGGAGAGCAAGAGGATTAATGACTTCATTGTCAAAAATCCAGCATTAGCTAACAACAACTTTTTCAAAAAGTGGAACAAATGCTTGATGAAAGTCTGGTCAACGTTCTACAATGTTCACACGTTACCTCAACACGTCTTTTCACCTTGAATATACACACGCTAGTAAAAGGAGTCTGGCATCACCTCACGTGATACTACCTTTTTCGTATACATCTGCACACGAGTCCATCAAATAGTTCCTTCTTGTTAGGGAAGTGATCCCTAACCATTCTCCCTTCGCTTTTATTACGGAACACATATAATTCTAATATTTATACATATATATTAAAATTAAATATGGAAATATTTATGACGTCTTTAAACAAACTTACTTGTTCGTAACAATGAACATTATTAACACGTTTTCGTCATTTAACCATCTCATACCAACATCAAAAAACAAATTACACTCCTAACAAATATTCGCATAAATGATTTTCTTTTGGGGTTTTCTAATATTCTGTCTCAATGCTTTCTTAACCAGCAACCATAACAAAATTTATCCCAGCTCATATTTCTATTCATATCAATAGACTACATATTAAGTAGTACATGCAGCTACATTATTCTGAATGCTCCCCAGCACCCAAAACCACTGCCACTGTCTGCTTAAACTAATTTTGGATAACCAACTGTCTAAATGGAGTAACAATACCATTTTTTGTTTTGAGTCTTTTGTTATATAGCATTACTGAAAATACATAATAACTCTAGTTTCAGTACTTTACAAAGAACTTATTGGAATGTGATTCTGAGACTGTTGTCTCCATCAACAGCCTATACCCCATTTCCATATTTTCTGACTGTACATAGTATGCTGTATGTCAATTAAGCAAAGTCTTTCTATCTCTTGGAGCTTATAATGTTCAGGGAAGGTTAATAAATCATAACAATTAGTTTAAAGTGACTAATAAGTAATTCAGTAATATGGTAACTTGGGAAAGGAAAATACTCCGAAGAATTTATGGTCCAGTATTTAAAAATGACATATAGAGAAGCCCAACAAATTTGGAAATTATGAATAAATATAATACTCCTGACATTGTGGTATCAATAAAATCAAGAAGATTGAGATGGCTAAGACACTTGCAAAGAATAAGCCAGGAGAGAGCAGTGAAGAAGATTTTAGAGAGAAAGATAGAAGATAGTAAAAATAGAGGAAGACCCAGATTTAGATGGAGTGATGATGTAGAAAATGATTTAAAACAGCTGGGAGTAAAACAGTGGAGAAATAAGACTTTGGACCGAGATATCTGGGCATATATCATAAAGGAAACTGAGGATAAACTCAAAGGGCCATAATGCTCAAGGATGATGATGATGATGAGGAGGAGGATGATGATGAATACAGTTAAATTATTTCATTGTTTAATGACGCTGACAATTGCCAGAATCCCTTCAGCATTGCCAGTGTGCCAGAATTTCGTCCTGCAGGAGTTCATTCATATGCCAGTAAATCTACTGACATGGAGGTGTTGTTTTTAAGCACACTTAAAAACCATTGGTCTGGGCTGGATTTGAACCTGTGACCTTGGGATCAGTAGGCCAGCATCCAACCAACTGAGCCACCCAGACCAACGATGAATACAGTAATAACAGTTTGTGCTGGCTTAGGTCCGAGTGAATGTATGCAGCAAAAACTATTTGTTGTGAATCTTAGTAATTATTTTTCTCATGTTTCTGTATGTAGATTCAGAATGAGTTTGTTTATATATTAAAATAAAGCTCACTAGATCACTAAGCTCACTAGACCCCTCCTCCACCAACATCCTACAACAATAGTTCTGAAGCCATCCATGGGCTACCATTCCCAGTCATGTTAATCAACGTAAAGCGAAGGGAAGGTGATGACAGCACCAACATGCCCCTCTTCATGCCAGCCCTTAGTAGTTTTGTGGATCCTAGGCCAGAGTGTGCCTGCAGTTTGCCCTTAGATGTCCGGGCTTTCTACAATTCGGACACTGATCTTCTGAACTCCAGTTCTATGACAATTAGGCTGTTGTACTGGATGCCAGTTACTGTCATTTCCAGTGGTATCTTTGCCATTTCAATACAAAGAGCAACAGCCTGGGAGTCGTTGGTGCTCTGCCAGGAGAAGATATTCTTTCACATTCCTGTCTCTTACCCTACCCATGAATGCATGGGCTGCCTCTCTGGTGACAAGTCCATCAGAGTTTCATGCACCAACCATGGCAAATCTTGTAAGGTCTCGCTCAACTATTGCAATCTTGCTTTCAGCGGGGGTTGATAGATGGCAGCCAAGAGATGTTCTCCATAGTGCTTCTCCAACAGTTTAATCAGGTCGTTGGCTGAACTTCCAGAGAGAAAGGTGTAAAGGGTTGCCGCTGCTTGCCTCTGCAGAATAGCCAAAAGCTATTATCCTTTCTGCCAGTGTCTATGCATTGTGGACAATTGTCTCAAACTGCTGCTTAAACACTGCCAGGAATGAGGACCATCGAATGAGTGGCTTCACTGATATTACGTTAGGGACTGTTGCAATCGTGGGATCCTCTGCTCTTTTGGTATGATCTTGGCTTCCATATCACAGCATGGAGCAGCTCTTCTATTGTGATGTCATTTTCTTGTTTTCTTTTAACTGTTGGTCTAATTGCTTTCCTTGCTGATATAGACACTCTTTAACTGTGGCCTCTGTCACTGTCCTGATTTCCTTCATTTGCTGATCTTAACAGTTTTTCTTGCTGGTTTAGGTGCTGTTCCACTCCATAAAATGTTATGTTGCATGTACTTTTAACTGCTTTGCAATGTCACCTTTCAGCTCTTTCACTGTTGCATTTATCTCAGATGTCAATGTCGAAAACCTTGTTGGGATTTTGTTTTTTGTATTTCAGTCTTCATGTTCCACA
Organism: Tenodera sinensis; assembly: GCA_030765045.1. Lineage (NCBI taxonomy): Eukaryota > Metazoa > Arthropoda > Insecta > Mantodea > Mantidae > Tenodera > Tenodera sinensis. Next base: position 67,160,552 of record CM060961.1, on the reverse strand, counting down.
CTCTTCATTTCACATCTCATCTCCTCTATTCTGAATTTCACTTCCATCTCCATTTTCTCCATTTCATTCTCAATGTAATGGCCAAGCTTGGATTTCATCTTCTTTATTGCAGAATTCATTTCAGTTCCCACCTCTGCCATTCCAGATTTCACCATTTTCACTTCACTTCCTATCTTCTCCATCTCAGATTTCATGGTCTTCATCTCACTTAATTGTAAAAGTATTTCCTCTATTGTAGCTTTCATATCCCACTCCTGACACCATACAACTTTCCAGTTTTTAACTGTCACTGCACTAATTCCTGTCACTTCACCAATACTAATGTGAATCAGTTCAAATATTCACTGTCGCTTCACTTTCTTCACAGAGTAATGAAATGCTTAGAGTCTTCTTTTAGATAGTTCACCTGCCAAGAAGTCAAACACCAGATTTCACTAATCTGTGGCAGTGGCGGCACTGGTGGTAGTGGTGGTGGTGGTGGCGGCAGCGGTGGTGGTGGTAATGGTGGTGGCAGTAGTGTTGGTACTCAGTGCGCGTCACAACAGTCATGAACTCGCTTGAAGAATCCACTTAATACTGCTACAGCAGTGTATTAACTCTCCCTTGTGAGAATGCTTGCTTATATAGCAGCTGGTTAGTTCCAGAACATTTTAAAGGCAGAGAGAATGGGAACTTTAAAAAGATTCTGGTTATCTGATAATAGCAATTTAGGTGTTAATGCTAGGGGAGACCACTACTTCTCTCTCTCAAACCACCCAACCCGAACCCCCAAAAGCTTGGGCTACAGCTGCTGCATCACAGTATTCTCTATCAGACACTGATGGGTACATTGGCACTATTGTTTTCAGCAATTTTTGCTATGGGAGCTACTTAAGAAATACGCCAAACTCATACATTATTTTGTGCTCAGTCCAGTTTCTAGGAAACCATATAAAATTGATGAACAGTAAACTCTCGGTTTAGCAGACCTAAAGGGGCCAGGAGCTGTCCAGAAAATTTAAAGTCCGTTAAATTGCAAAATGATTGAAAATGAAGCAAAAGCAATTGAAACTGTTTTATTGGTACATACCATTTCCTTTACATGATTTACTCTTGGTTAGAAGTCGTTCCCTGTGAAGTTGTAGGTTTGAAAAAAGTGTCAATATCCATTTCTTTCCCACTTAAATGTTGCTTCTTAATGATTAAGGAGCAAAACTGTCTGAAATGTTCATGATAGGTTAGCACTTGTGGGTGTGAAGATCTTTCCACATAAGAAATCACATCATGCATGTGATCTCTCATTACAGATAATTTAGGTACACACTTCAAAGATTCATCATCACAGTCGTCGTCTTAATACTCATCCTCTTGTAGAACACTTGCAGCGATCTCTTCATGACTCAGAATCTGGTAACCTGGGAATGCCCACAGAATACCTAATTAAGACTGAAGCTAAGAGTCATGTGAGCTCTTGAGCACGTGACGTGTACACAAACTTTCACGAATGTGCCACAATTTAATCATTGCAGATCTTCTAAATTTCATTTAAATTTATTTTATAACCAACGCCAAATTTAGTCTGTTAAATCCAAATTTCGCTGAACAGAGGTCTGTTAAACCGAGAGTTTACTGTACTCTATTTCTCTTTAGTAGTAACCGCCAAAACATAAAAATATGGTCCTCTCTAAAAAGCAGTTACTATTACTGCTAAGTCTCTTCAATATTTATGAAATATGACTCGAGGGGTAAAATGTTCCAGAGTTAAAATAGTCCCCCATTCGGATCTCCGGGCGGGGACTACTTCTCGAGAACCAAAACATTATATAAATAGAAGATCTAACATCAGAATTCTACAATGGAACACAGGCGGTCCCACCCAAACAAAAAGAATAGAACTGAATAAAATTGTATTTGACTATAACATAAATATATTTGTCATACAATAAGCAAATCTAACAAATGATCAACTTAACTACCTCAATTTTACTGTATTTTTACTACACCTACTACCCAAAAATAGACAGATAAGTAGTGGAATATTAGTTGGAGTCAGAAATGATATTAAATCCTCCTTTCAAATTGTTAAAGAAATGGATAACAAAGATAAAGCTGAATTAATAAAGCTAAATTTTTGGGATAACAAAACACATCTTCATTTATAAAGTATTTACAATCCTCCTAGGAATGAACCAGATCTCTCACTTATTGAACAATTAAATAAAATAATCATAATTGGGGATTTCAATGCCCATTCCAAAAGATGGGGTTATGAAAAAGTGGATTCTACAGGGCAGATAGTGGAAGAATTTTTGAATACCACAACCTTTGAACTGATTTATGATAAAGAATATCCCAAAACCTTCATACATTACTCTGGAGCAGGCAGTAACCCAGACCTCTGGTTAGCTACAACAGATATTGTTTCAAAAATAAAAAAACAAGTTATAGAAGACCCAAGTTCTGGTCACAGAGCAGTAATTGCTGATATAAAATAAGATAATACAACAGTCAAAATCACACGAATCTGTATTGGAACTTCAAAAAAGCAGATTGGAACAAATATAAAACTGAACTGGAACATAAATTTAAAGAACAAACAAACTCACAGCTGCATGACCACCCAGATCATATGAACAAACATTTCTGTAAAGTCATCCTAGAAACTGCAAAAAAACATATTCCTCGTGCAAGAATTAAAAATTTCAAACCCTTTTGGAACCCCCAGGTAGAAGAACTGAAAAAGCAAAGGGATACAGCTAGATATACAGCTGAACAAACAAAAAACATATCAGGTACACAAATATGGCAAAAGAAATGTGCCTCACTAAAACAAGAAATTAATACAGCTAAAAAAAATCACTTTAATAATTTCTTAGAAAAAATGGATATAGGACAGATGGCAACAAAGCCCATAAATTCATAAAAAATGTCAAGGACAGAAGAGAAAGCAACAGCACACCTATCATACACAACAATAAAATATTAACAAATGATGCAGCCATAGCCAAAACATTCAATAAATATTATGCTAATTCACATAAAGTAACAAGAAATAATAAAAAAGAACGTAAACAATTTAAGAAAGATTTGAAACAAGAAAGAGAATGTGATCCTAACACTCAATACAATATCTTTTATCAACATTTTAATATACAAGAACTGAACATTGCAATTAATAATCTAAAAAACAAAAAACAGATCACATACATCCAGAGTAAACAAAAAACCTTGGAAAAACAGCAAAACAACTACTAAAACTTTACAATCTATCCTGGAACACCACTGTACCTGCCGAATGGCGAAAAGCAATAATTGTCCCACTCTTGAAGAAAGATAAAACAACATCAGAAATAAAAAATTATAGACCAATAGCTCTTACTAACATAATAGCAAAAGTGATGGAAACAATGGTGTCAAATAGGTTAAATTGGTTTTTAGAATCACAAAATTTAATTTCCCCACGTCAAGCTGGATTCAGAGAGTTCCACTCTATGTTGTCAAATACAATTTTATTGAGGTCTATTCTTTTTGCTTTGTGAGACCACTTGCGTTCCATTGAAGAATTCTGATATTAGATCTTCTATTAATATAATGTTTTGGTTCTCGAGAAATAGACCCCGCCCAGAGATCTGAATGGGGAGCTATTTTAACTCTAGAATATTTTACCCCTCGAGTCATATTTTATAATTTTTATTGGAGAGAATTAGAAGTAAAAGTAACCGCTTTTTAGAGAGTACCATAGTTTTACGTTTTGGCGGTCACATTGCTCTCTCACAACTCCCAGAATGTCTGGATGACCACACCTGTTGTTGGTTTTTCATTCAAGAAGCAAATCTAACAAATGATCAACTTAAATACTTCAGTTTTACTGGATTTTACTAAACCTACTACCTAAAAATGGACAGATAAGTAGTGGAATATTACTTGGAGTCAAACAGGATATTAAATCCTCCTTTCAAATTGTTAAAGAAATAGATAACGCAGATAAATCTAAATTAATAAAGCTAAATTTTTGGGATAATAAAACATATCTACATTTATACAGTGTCTACAATCTTTCCAGGAATGAACCAGATCTCTCACTTACTGACCAATTAAATAAAGCAATCATAATTGGGGATTTCAATGCCCATTCCAAATTATGGGGTTATGAAAAAGTGGATTCTACAGGGAAGATAATCAAAGAATTTTTGAATACCACAACCTTTTAACTGATTTATAATAAAGAAGATCCCACAACCTTCATACAATACCCTGGAGTAGGCAATAACCCAGATCTCATTAGCTACAACATATATTGTTTCAAAGATTTAAAAACAAGTTATAGAACACCTAAGTTCTGGTCACAGAGCATTGCCGATATAAAAATAGATAATGCAAATGTCAGTCAATATCACATGAATCTGTATTGGAACTTCAAAAGCAGATTGGAATAAATATAAAACTGAACTGGAAAATTAATTTAAAGAACAAGCAAATTCACAGTTGAATGACCAACCAGATCATATGAACAAACATTTCTGTAAAGCCATCCTAGAAACTGCAAAAAAAACATATTCCTTATGGAAGAATACAAAATTTGAAACCCTTTTGAAACCCCCAGTTAGAAGAACAGAAAAAGTAAAGGGATATAGTTCAGTTGTTTGAAAACTATTTTGAATTTTTCGAAGGCCCAAGGATGGAATGTGAATTTTTTTAATGTCATTTTTGTTTCTGCTGCTGTAAGTGTTGTAGTTTCTTTTAGTAACTTTTTTGTTTCTGCTAGTTTCACTTTTTTGTCTACAATGATTTGGGGATAATGATTTGTACCTTTGAAAAATTCAAAAAAGTTTTCAAAGAACAGAACATTCAGCTAGCACCAGTGAACCACTACTCTATGAAAAATCTACTGAACTCAAACATCAAAGATACCATCCCACGCAATAAAAAATCTGGCATATACCAAATTGAATGCAGTGACTGTAATAAAGTGTATATAGGAAAAACCAAACGAAATTTAGAAATAAGATCCAAGGAGCACTTTAGAAATGTAAAAAGCAAACAGTTGGAAAAATCAACAGTTGCCACTCACTTTTGGACAGAAAACTACAACAAGTCAGAACTGAAGCTCCTCAAACATGTAACGGAAAATAAGAGCTGTCCACATGGGAACAAATTTTCTTTTTGAAAAATAGAAACAGAGTATTCAATTTCGACATCCCAAGAAAAATATCTTCAGCAAGTTCCTTGAACCACCACCAGAGGAGACCTCAGAGAGAACATCGCTATCCACACCAAGGAGAACCAGCGATGTCTGGTTGATAATGGAGGAAAGTCAGCCTCCAAAACATGTGCCGGTAAATTATAAGTGCTGTGTAGTGTTATTAATTGACTCACCTTTTTGGTTTAAATTATCTTAGTTGTTAGCTTTTTGGGTTCATGATGTTCTTTCTCAAGAGCAGCTGACAAGTGTTGTGTCATTAGAGACACCATAAGAATCCAAAAGTGGGTTTCACACTCCTGAATAGGGAAGAAATGCTTCTTTAAAAAATGACCTACACAACATTTATCATTTTCTCTGACCAATTCCACTTGATTAAATTTTCAGCCTTGAACATATTTTCCTCAACTCTTTTACTAATAATAGAGGGCTCATATAAAAATAAAATAATTTAGGCATTACAGTTATCAATTTTGACACAATAGGTATAATGGTGTAAGAATGTGTGGTTGCACCCTTTGACTGTGCAGCACCTCCCACTTCAGATGTGCCTTTTGCCTTCAGAAAACTTCCCATTACTAGTTCTTGATAAAATTAAAGCACTCATTTGCACTGTATATTTGATTCTCATTTAAGTTTTTCTTTACTAAATTATCTTCATTTTTAAGGCATTGTATCAATGAAATTTGGCGAAAAATTGCTGAGTTTTGATTTTTACTGTTGCATTTTTTATTATGCTTATACTTTGCACTTTAATGGCACATTCATTTCTTTTTCAACAATATTGGCCATTTTTAAAGCTCCAGAAGGGCATTTAAATGTCCCAGTACAGGAGGGCATTCCTCGCTAAACCTTGTTGCCACAGCTTTCAAATGCAATTTTTGTTTTCACTGGCTTTGCTTTTAGTCTCTTGCAGGCAATTTTTCTTCAGAAAAGTTGTGAGTTGGTGTACTGAAATGAATAAAATCTGACACATGTTCTGCTTGTAAACAGAGAAGTGCAGTCAGTGTACTGTAATTCTGTAGTCTTGTCAGGTTATTTCAGTGTTCTAGTTACATATTAAGGCATTGCTTAGGTATTTAATAGGTTTTAAGTTATTTGTTAGTTTATAGTAAAGCAATAATAAGTCAATATTTTACGAGTTTGGTGCATAGTGTAGAGGTTAGTTAAAAACAATGCATTTCTAAATTTTTTGAACAATAGGAAGGTGAAAGGAAAGTTTTCATATTAAGAAATGACCAAGCAAACTTAAAATTCTCAAAAAACTGCTACTGAGGCCAAGAAGAAAGCAACAGAGGGTCCTACATATGGTGCTGGGGAATTCTAAGCTTTACTTTGGGTAAAGTACAAAAATATATTGTTAAACTTGTGGCAGTTTTTTATCTGTGACGGGTTAGCAAAGAGATTGTTACTTCAGGGTCGTAATGTTATTCAAATTCTTCAAGGCTGTACTAACAAAAACATCTGCTCAGCTGACAAGGGCAATGTCACTGTCATTCCAAACCAACAGGACTATTATAACAAAATCTTTGGTCTTCTTAAACCTGACACATTCAATGAGATCCTACAGCTGGTATTCTGCGAAAAATGAATGTTCTCATCAAGAATTCTTCCCTGCCAGCAGAAGACAAACCTGCTTCATCTAACCGGAAGCTCGGCCTCCAGTCTTTATGGTCTACCAAAATCCACAAACCGGATGTGTCTCTGAGGCCCACTGTCAGTGGAATTGGATCACCAACTACGCCATAGCCAAACATCTAGCCTGCCTACTACAATCACACGTCGGCTTGACCGACTTCATTAAAGACTACAAATTTCATCCAGAAATTACAAAGTCTCACACTACAACCTTATGACCTTATTAGCTTTGATGTTGTCTCATTCTTCACCATGGTTCCAGTACAAGAGGCCCTCACACAGCTGAAGCACATTTTCTCAGACGACATAATTCCCATGGAAAAGAAGTCCTCCAAGACCTCCTACTACATTTTAACAGCATTAACCCCCACATACAATTCACCATGGAGGAAGAGAAAGATGGACAGCTAGCCTTTCTGGACATCTTAAAAGAAAAACAGGCGGCACACTTGGGCAGTATACTGTAAGCCCACTCATACGGACTGCTATTTGAATAAGGCCCCAAATCATCATCCCAGACAGAAACGAGCCATGATTAAGACACTCATAAATCGTGCTTCTCACATTTGCGAGCCACATTTGTTGCGACAAGAACTCTGTCACCTAGAAGAAACTTTATTATCTAATGGTTATTCAATACAAGAAGTTAAAAGAGCCCGCCGCCCTGCCAGCCCAAAATCTGTCTCACAAAAAACAGACAAACCCAAGCACAAAGGCATAGTTTTCCTGCCATACTTCCAGAATTCACTGATCATATTCAACAGTATGAATATACACTGCAGTAGGTGTTGAATATGATCAGTGACACAGTATCAAGACTGTCTTCAAGCCCACAGAACAACTCAACAATCTACTGCGCTCAGCTAAAGATCCTCGGGAGCCCTTGTCATCAGCTGGTGTATACCATATTCCTTATTCCTGTGGTTTGGTTTACATTGGAACTACATAGCGCAGCATTAACACCAGGCTCACCTAACACAAAAGAACCAAACAGATAAGTTTGCAGTTGCCCAACACGCCACTGAAGCGGAGGGCAAACACATTATTAAGTTCCAGGACACAAGCATTCTGTCATCCATAACACACTACCGTGCCTGGCTACAACATGAAGCTATTGAAATTTATAAACATCCTCACAATTTTAATAAGAAGCTTTAAACAGCAACTGGTATCCTGTCAGTGAAGGCAAGAAAGGACACATAACAGGAAAAATCGAAGTGAACCAATCAGGAGGGAGCAACACCTTGGATGAAGCTCAACCCCTCCCTGCTGCTGTCTATCACCCAGACCAACCAGTGGAGGCTTATCGGTGTATAAATACAGCAGCTCAGACAGTCAACACTTCAGAGCTATGCAAACTTCTCCAAGGATACTACGACCGCACTACTGAAGATGTCTGCCACAGTTGTGGACGAAATGTCGGGAAACTAACTCCAGCAGACCACGGCATAACAGCCTGGAAATAATTTCTATATTCTGTTCATCAAGAGATTAGAGGAGATGTAAACAAAGCCACGTGCGTTTTGGCCACAGTGCACCCTCTTGACGCTTTCGCCGTGTAAATAGTCCCTTGAAGAAATACTGTTACTAAGGTCTGAAATGTCACTTAATGTTTGCTAAAGCACGAACTAAGTGTACTAAGCATAGTTAAAGTGTAAGAATACGCAGTTAAGTGAATCTGTAACCAGCCTAATTCATTCTGCATGCGCATTATTCAGTATGAAAGTAGCATGGCGGAACAAGTGAGATGTGAAACATAAGTGCGGCAAACCGTTGTGAAGTGGTGAAAAGACAACAATATTGAACGTGTTTAACAAGTTCTGCGAGAAATATCCCGAACTTGCTATCGAAGACGTGATGAAATTAACATCCGAGTTTACCGGTGTGTCAGTTGCAAGTATTGACAGCACACGCAAAGAAAAATCATCAGTTGGTGAAGATCCCGGCCAAAAGCTTCCATGTACCATATAAATGGTGGATGTAGTTTGCGACGAATTTGTGAGATCTGCAATCCGTCGAAAAGTTCACCAGGTCTTTGTTAACAATGAACCTCCACCTTAAACAAAGTGCTGTTGGCAGTTAACTCTGATCCCGATCTTTCAGATTTAAAACGAACTTCCCTCCAAAGCTGCTTCTGGAGATTGGTTTCGAGATTGTGAGTAGGAAATGAAAAAGTGTTATTGTGGACAGAGATGACGTAAGTAGTAGTTAATTTCCATGTGCTACATGTTATTTGGATCAAGTAAATGTATCCTTTTAGTAGTGTAAAATGCATATTATACTTATGCGTAGCGGTAGGTAACTGAGTTGCGTCATTGTGAATGCACGTGGCTGCGGAGTGGTACAAACCGGTGCTTTGTTTATATCTCCTCTAATCTCTAGATGAACAGAGTATAGTTATATTGACTCTGGCCGTGAAAGTCTACGCTCTCTCAATTTAAAAATGGTTTGCAATTAGACATTGACATTTTTGTATACTACATATTTTATGTTCTGAGTGTGTGGATAAGGATTCAAAGCAATCAGAAGAAAACTGTGGATTTTAAGATTCTTATAGATATATTGCCTTAAATACCTGAATCACATGATCATGACCGATATTTGCTTTAAAATATCTTTTAGTTATCTAGGTTGTTACTTTGTGACTATTGCATAATATTTTTGTCTTAAACCAATGGAGCCAAAATGCATTTGCTTTGCAAGAATTTTCATCCACTTACAACTTGCATGTGTTTTGAATTGTAATCTTCTCAATGTCACGCTTTCACAATTTGATGAGCTGCACAAATTCTTGGAAAGTGAATTTTTTATTTCCTCCATTTTGTCCTTGATTGTCCTTTCATGTTTAACTTCTGTAGAGTTGTCATTCACTGGTTACCATGTGTATATGTGTTTCATCAACAGCCAGGATCTAAGATTAAATTTTTTCTTGTGATGTTTAGATGCACCTGGAAGCCAATAATTCCCAATTTTTTAATTTTCTTTGTACAACTTGCTCTGGGTTTTTTCTCTGGAGAAGTACATTCATTGACCTCCAATGTTGCAAACTACTGGAGTCCTCTTCAGAAGACTTTGTTGGTGAAACTTCATATTCAGGATCATAGTATAAATCATCATCAGGTTTGGGCTCCGCAAGATCATCTAGTGTTGTTTCATTTTTCACTGTTTCAGAAATGTAGATTTTCAAAATGTCACACATTAATTAAAAATCAAACTTGCTAAATAGTATGATTTGACTTGGCACCACTCTGCTGCAATATGTTTGGAAACAAAGCTTGGGTGAACGGCATCTGTCATCAGCTAGAGGAAGCTGGTGTTCTACACCTGACCCAAGGTATGTACTGACCTAGATGTGCCTTGATGTACCATCTCGTGTTAAGAGTCATGCTTACAATATTGCATTTAACGTCGTGAAGAGGGAGTAACAGGGAGTAATTCACAATTTGTTTTGCTCCTTGTGCTCTTTAATTGTGGACATTTGAGCATGAATTGGGTATTTGGTTACTTATTATTAAAGCAATATGTAGGTTAAGATTTGTGTGGATTCTGGGACATAGGTATGTAACCAGTCAGTTCACATTCGAGAGGTCACGAAATGAATCAGAGCTAGAGCAGTAAACAAAACTGCATTTCCGTGCTGTTGTTGCAACAAAAATCAAGATAAATTGTTACGTGATTGACAAATTCAACGTAAGAGGCTTTCAAACATTAAAATTTCTCTACAAAGTAATATGTAACCAAAGCATACCCTCCAAAGTATGCACTCTGTATGAAGACAAACATTAAAAAAGTATAAGGCATTTCACATAAAAGTTTATGAAAGTGAGTCTGGGCTGGGTCAGAATCTTTTTTCAAAAGAAAAGTGAGTTTGGAATTCTAGCAGTTATGAAAATTTACATAATATTTATAAGACAGCCATAAAACACAACTATTCTTGTAATCACATATGCGAAAAATAACTAAAAATGTTTGGGATAAATCCAGGAATAGAATTTTAATTGAATAATTAGTGTAAGCTCTCAGTTGAACAGCATAACAATGAAGTGAAAGAGAACAGAGTTTTACTTTATTTTGTATGGGTTGTATGTTTTCTAGGAAAACAGACAATTGCTTTTCGTCACAATGAGAACGAAGGATCTTCAGAAGTAACTATATTAAATATTTAAATGAATTAGCAATATATGACATCTCTCTTAAGAGCACTTGGAAAAGGCAACTGTTTTTTGTGCAACGTCACCTGATATTCAGAATGACTTAATTTCCAAGTGTGAGTGCCATCATGACATATGCAATTAAGAAATTTCTCATGCCTTCTTTGTTTAATTAATACTGGATGAAACTCCTGACATTAATAGTTGAGACAGAATATATGGTTAGACCCCAAAAGGAAATCATTTATGTAAATATTTATTGCAAGTGTAATTTATTTTTCATGTTGATAAGAATTAGTTGAGTAACGAAAACGTGTTACTATATTTCATTGTTAGTAAAAATATAATTGTTTAAAAACGTCATAAATGTTAAGTTTCATGTTTAAATTTAATATGTATAAGTAAAAGAACCATATATATTTAATGTTAAAAGTGAAGGGAGAATAGCTAAAGATCGCTTCCCTAACAATACAGGAACTATTTAATGTTGTTTTCTAGTGCCTGTATCTGGCAATGAAGCCATTAGCATTTGTGCTTTCCAATACTTTTGAATTGTAGTTTCTTCTGATCTTAATGCTTCACAGGTCTTCAAGTGGTCTTCGTTCATTTCTGCTGGATCGTTACACAGGACACATATTGGTGAAGCTGAGATACCTATTCTGTAGAGATGACTTGCTAAGCAATCGTGATTTGTCAATAGTCGGAAGGCTGCAACAGCTGTTTTCCTTGGTCTCTGGGGGATTATATCTGGGTTGGAAAGTAGTATAATCCATTTTTTATCTTTGGCATTTGTTTCTATTTCTTGTAGGTATGAATGAGAAACATTTTTAATGATCAAGCGTTTTATTGAGGAATATGAGAAATTGAATTTAGACTTTTGTTTTATTGTTGTGCCTTTCTTTGCAAGTGAGTCTGCAGCTTCATTCCCTATGACTCCACAGTGTGCTGGAATCCATTGGAGATGAACAGTCTTATTAACTTTTTGGAGTTGATACCGAAATTTAGATTTCAAATCGAATGGGCTTGATAAAGACACGTTTTAATTTAATTGCCGGAGGTGAGATTTGCGATAAGTGTTGAGTAATAACATACATAGATAATAGAGCAGGAAGTGTTGTAAGGTGAGCAAGATATGAGTAAATAATAGTCGTTAAATTTGTAGGATAAACGCATTATTGGTTTGAAATTAACGAGTCATGACGTCATACTACATAGTTTAAATACACGTTTGAAATTCAGGTCTGCTAATCTTAAAAGTCACGCGATATATTTAATAAAATATAAAGTAAACATCGTTTAATCCTAAAAAGGTAATTATATATTCGAAATTCATAAAAGAACATGTTATAATAGAAAGGGACATTTCTAAATTGCGGGAAAAGGAAATAGCATTTTGGATACGAGGCTTTCTTGGATGACGTCATGACATTTAAAATTGGAGAGAACGGTTTTCCTAGCGTGGGTAAGCTAGAAAGCGTCACCCCTCACCCCAGACCAGCACGGCCCGTTGTGAAGTGCAGACGTGAGTGCGATTCCTCTACATATAGAATCGGCATAACTCCCGAAAGTATATAAGATGTAATAAATAATATACAAAGGTTTTCTTGGGTAGTCTATAACACCTACGCATACCCGAGATAAATAAAGAGATCTCATCCTGAGCTAGCAGGAACGAACCAAATCAACGGGCGACAACGAGACCAACGACATTTACGCATCAAATGGTGACACAACGAGAACCGAACGACTATTAGCTTCAGAGTTGTGTTAACATTTTGTAGCATTCTCTAATTTTTGTTGACTTCTTTGTAGTATTTGAACATATTCCCTGAATTGTAGCTTTAGAATCCGAAAGAATTACTGCCTTGTTAAATTTATGTAAGGGAAGATTTAATAATTGTCAGAGAGCAATGTGTATAGCCTCTATTTCTCCATCATAATTTGCTGTGTCTCTGCCAACAGAATGATAAAAGGAAAAATGTGAACACGTAACTCCAGCTCCAGTAAGGTTTTCCGTGGAAGATCCATCAGTATATATGTGCAGCCATTCTTCTGTGGGATATCTAGTATTGATTGTTTCCAGTGATAGAAGTTTTTGTATTTCTTTTGGTGTGTCTGTTATGCTTGAGATGTGAAGACGTGTTTTTGTAACGTGCGTGGATGTGGGTCTGAAAGGCTTTATAAAAGTGGAAAGACTATCAAGATAATACAAATAGGTGCAACGAAAGTCAATTCAATTATAACAAGTGTAATAAGAGACGAAAAAAGTGTTAATAAAATGATATATAGTGAAGTTACATCGAGTGTTTATTCATTCCACCTAGTACCACGCCCGGAGAAAAATAATAGTCTCATAGCTCAACACGAAGCTTTATTTTATTTAAAAATACAGCACCATAGTGAAGAGCAACTCTGTACCGTTCGTTACATAAATGTTGACGGAAATGTTAAAGAGAGGTTTATTTGATTCACAGATGTAAGTTCTGACAGAAAAGCAGATTCTCTTTTGAGACATACTCTCAGTATTATCCAACATTTGTTTGCAACAATAGTAAAGCTCTGAAGAGCAATTCTGTTTAGGTTGGGACATATTTTAACGAATTGTATAATACATTTGTTACATACCCAAGTCTGATAGGCTACCATGTAAATAAATAACCTTGCAGCTCATCATGTGACAGCCCTTCATAATAACCTTGTTCGTAACCCAAGAAGCCCATGTCTTAAAATTCATACTTCTGCTTTCTTATAAAACATCCAACTCTGCACAATGTGTATATGAATATATGTTGTTAGCTAATGCTGGATTTCTGACAATGAAGTCATTAATCCTCTTGCTCTCCAATATTTTTCACTGATGGATGGGGCACTAGAAGTGGCCGGGCATATTTGAAGGTGGTCTCGATCTATTTCCTCTTGCAGATCACATAGAGGACAGAGTGGTGAAGAATATATTCCAATTCTGTTTAAATGTTTTGCCAGACAATCATGTCCTGTAATCAACCTGAATATATTATGTAAAGGAAAACCTACTAATGTGAGAAAATTCTATATTTTTATGTGTCCTATGAGAAGGTTTGCTTGTGAGGTCAGTAAACAATGTTAGTTTTCCACATGCTTGCCAACTCACTACATAGGTTTATAGAGCAGTAATGTTAGCACTTACAAATAGCAGTTATTGAAAATTGAAATCACATGCTTAGAAACTTGAATACTATAGCAGAAACAAAGTGGAAACAGTGACAGTTTACTTACGGACCATCATTTACTACAGAATACAATCTCCGAAACCTTCCATAGATACTATAAAGTGTGCGTTGTGGAAGACCTTGCCCTAGGTACTGCACAAAGTGTATCCTTTCTGCCTTCCTCAGGAAGGGCTCCATGAATACCTTAGGGTTTTTATATCCATATTCCTAGGAGAAAGTCCAGTAATAAGTTTACTACTCAGCAACTCATGATAATTTTTACACCAATAACAAAATCATTCCAGTGAGATGGTACTAAGTACCCACAAATTGAAATGCCATTTGAAAGTGTAATTATGAAAATAATGGGATTAAGTGCCATTGAATATATTATAACTGCACCCCAGCATATACCGTAGTTCATTTTTATTTATGTCTTAGCTCTTCAAATTATGTCACTCTTTAAAGCAAGTCTACAGTTACCTAGAAATGCACTTCCACTTTGAGCCATCTAACATGTATAATAGTTATGGTATTCCTATCAGCCTTGGCAGCTGAGTCAGTGGCTGGTATCAGGTGTGCTTTTTAGAATATTGTTCACTTGGAGTGACTGAATTAACATGACTATACTATGAGAGCATCCTTTGAACCTATCCACATGATATGGAAACAGGTCTTTAATTTAATCTAAAAGGTGAGTCAATTAATAACACTAAACAACACTTATGCCATCTGCACCATGGAAACCCAGTCATTGTCCAGTTGATAATGGAGGAAAGTTAACCTCTGAAACGTGTTCTGGAAAATTATAAATCTAAGTGTCGTTTAGTGTTATGCATTGACTCACCTTTTAGATTAAATTGATTATAACAACACTGTTTTTAAACTTCTCAGAAAGGAAGATAGGTCTTCAAATCTTTGGGTATAATGCAGCTTATTGTCACTAGTGGAAGGCAATATGAAGCTGATAACACAGCACCATGTCTATATGTTGGAATGCTATTTTTGAATCGGATTGCTGAATGAAGGGGGATATCAGTACATAAACCACTGCATTGATGATTTTCTGGATAGGTATGAGGAGTTCCAAGGGAGAGCCAGCAGAATTCTAAGATAAATGTTGAACGGTTGCCAATATTATTTTATGGTAATTTATTATGGCATACATAAATGATACATGTTTATTATATACAGAGGCATCTTGTCTATTTGAGATACCCAACCAAAAATAAGTTCATTCCTTACTTTCAAAAGTGCCTCAATGTGGAAGATCAAATTCCTAATTAAAAACACCACCTTCTAAACAATGCGGAAATTTTAAATATTTGCTCATGTATGGTTTTGTTTTACTTAAGGAAATCTAATTGATAATTTATTTGTTATGCATATTCATTGAAATCTCTCTAGACTTTAACCATAATAAATGTTTTTAAAATTTTACCAATGACCAACCCACACATGTTGTTTCTTCTCAATTGTGCTATCAGGAAGACCTCCAATAAATGAGTGGATTTGATAGACAAACTAAGGGCTCTTGGAATATTCGACTTGGGTGCTCTCTATGTGGCCATTCTTCTACTTGTTGAAATTTAAGGCCTGCCAGCCAGTAGTGATGTCATACGTGGTCATCGGAAGGCACAAATAAAAATGAACAATATGTCTGTATATATATATATATATAAAAGCAACATTTGACTCCAGTTTCTTGTTAAGTAATGCATGGATTGGCTTCTATTTTAGACAGTGATCTTGCAGCAGTTGAAATTATATATTTATTATTCATATTATTACTCTGAAGTAAAATTACCCCATATCAATGAATACTAATGTCAGTGTGTATGTGAAAGGGTAGTTATAGCCTAGGATGTTTCCAAAATTTCTTTATACTTTATGGAGCTTTGTGTTTTTTCTGTCCAAATCCATTTAATATCTTTCTTTAATAATGCTCTTAAGGGAACTAATTCTTTGGCATAATTATTAAGCATTTTGTTCTCATACTGATGCTACCTTGGAATCATCTCAGCTGTTTAGGAGATAGTATTTTATTAATAGCTTTTATTCTCTCTGAGTTTAGCCTTATAGCTTCTGCTGAAATTATGTGGCCCAAAAATTCAGTTTCTTTGGCAGAGAATTTGCACTTCTCTAAGTTTATAAACATATTACTTTCATTGAATTTAACAAGGATATAATCTACGAGGAGCATTCAATAAGTAATACAACACATTGTTTTTCTTGACCAATTCTGTTTGGAAAAACTTGGAATTTTGTTTGGGACATCTTTAAACACTCCCACTTTATTTCATACAGTTTAATTAATTTCCTATAGGCGGGAACACACTGCAACTGGCCTTCAAAATGATGTCTGTAATGGATGTGCAATCCAAACAGAGTAATTATTGAGTTTCTTTTGGTGAAATACCAGAGCATCACAGATATTCATAGGCACCTGCAAAATGTTTAGGGAGACATGGCAGTGGACAAAAGCATGGTGAGTAGTTGGACAAGGTGTCTGCCATCATCACAACAAGGTCGAGCAAACCTGCCTGATCTCTCGTATGCCAGCCAGCTGCACACAGCTGGGACTCCTACAATGTTGAAACATGCAGACACTCTTGTTAGAGTTGATTGGCAGATCACAATCAAATACCTTGCTGCACAACGTGACGCCTCTGTTGGTAGTGCTGAAATGCTTGTCCACCAGTTGGAGTAATCAAAGGTTTGCTCCCACTGGATTGCTTGACACCTAACTGAAGACCATAAAGAGCAAACAAGGACCATCTGTGTAGAACTGGTTGCTTGTTATAAGGCTGATCATGACAATTTTTTGTCAAACTGTAACAGGTGATGAAACATGGTTTCATCACTTCGAACCAGAAACAAAATGGCAATTCATGGAGTGAGACCACACCAACTCTCCTTGGAAGAAAAAGTTCAAAACCATACCCTCAACTGGTAAAGTCATGGTTATGGTCTTCTGGGACTTTGAAGGGCTTATTCTGTTTAATGTCCCACCTCATGGTGAAACAATCAGCTCTGAAGTGTATTGGGCTACTCTAAGAAACCGAAGAAAGGACTTGAGTATGTTCATAGAAACAAAAACACAAACAAACTTTTCCTTCTCCATGATAATGCAAGGCCTAACAGAAATCTACACATCCGAGAGCATGAAACATGAGTGGACTGTTCATCCCCATTAACCCTACAGCCCGAACCTTGCACTTCCATCTGTTTGGCCTAATGCAGGATGCATTCCTCAGGAAGCACTACATGGGTGATGGTGAAGTTATTGATGCAGTAACATGAGGCTCCAACACAGACCAGTAGAGTGGTGCCTTGCAGGCATATATGTTGTTACGGACCGGAATGTGGAGCAAGAGTAGCTCCATGGTTTTATATCCCTATGTTATATGTAATCTGTTTTCTGCCTTCACATGTTATGTTTTGTACTGTTGTAACATGAATGTATGAATAAACAAGTACAATGAAACGGATCTTATACTCGAGTTTCATTGTATACATGCCAATAGTATATTGCTATAGCAAAAAGTGTGACACTTAGTACCGAACCCTGAGGCACTCTCTCCTCCTGAACAAAAGAATTAAAAAAAACTGAGCTGACCCTTACTCATAAAAAGTGGTCTTTCATAAACTCCTGAATGAACAGCAGTAGGTGTCCATGTATGTTCCAGGTACACAGGAAATGTAAAATCCCTGCTCACCAGCACGTATCATAAGCGTTCTCAAGATCGAAAAATATGCCAATGGTTTGACAGTTCTTCATAAATCCGTTCATTATCTGTGTCAATATTGACATAAGATGGTCTACAGTTGAATGGCGTCGTTGAAAATCACACTGGATGTTGATCAGTAGGTTACAACTTTCTAACCACCATACCAATCGTCCATTGATCTTGTGTTCCATCACCTTGCAAACACAACTGGTGAGGGAAATAGGATGGTAGCTGGAGGGAAGAGGACAGTCCTTTCCAGCATTCAAGATGGGAATAATGGTGGCCCCCTGCCAACTTTTCGGAACTAGTACCTGGGCGACCGAGCTTCACTTGGAGTTTTTTGACTCTGTTTTTGTGAAATCTTGTTTTTTGTGAGAGAAGATACTTATTTAGATAAACTGAAAGTCAAAACGTTAACTAAATAACAATTTTAGTCGTAATTGTGAAGAGTCATTTCCGAGATACAAATATTTCATAAACACCATAATTTCAGCTGTAAAACATCTACTGCTGAACGCAGGCATGCCCCATAGATATCCACCCAGTTTGACGTTTTCGTTGAGCATTTGTTCCATTATGGAGTTCAGTTCCTTGCTCCTACGGTTGACTCCAGGGCGTTAGCATGTTGGCCAAGGTCCTTCATCTTTCCGTTGAGTTCTTCCATGGCTTCCTTTACACTGGCCAGTCGCTCGTTAGTATTCTTCGATAGATGTATCTTCATATTAGACATTCCTATCTTCATCTTTTCTGTTTTGGAGTTTACATTTTCAATTTGCCTTCCATTTTTGTTCCTATATTTTTTATTCCGTAGTTTACATTTTTCCAATTCGGTTTTCATACTTGTTTCCTCTGTCACATTCCAGAATTCATTTCATTTCCCATTATGTCCATCTTGGCTAACATTTGTTTCATCAACTGTTCCATATCGTGCTTTTCAGCGCACTCCTGACATGTCAATGTACTACGCATTTCTGTTTCAATCATATAGAAAATAGTATGAATTGTTCGTAATTGTTTGCCGAAGCGGGAGTAGTGAAAGAAATGTGATTGTGTTTAGTAAAACAAAAATGAGTAGAAAAACATATGAATGTTATACGTTGCACTTATATTTCAAGGGTATGGAAAAAGGTATGGATTGTTTGTAGAAGAGGGAGTAGTATGTTAGGTAAAAAAAAAAAGGGAGTAGAGAAAAACATGTGAACGTAATATGTTGGGTGGTAAAATGGATTGCATGAAAACCTTCGCCATGAAAACAATTAGAGATGTCACTTTTCATGGCGATCGGTCAACCTGTTTTGGAATTTATCCACTCTTCAACATACGATATGTATAGGCGTTGGTATGTATGAAGTTGATAAAAGATAGGGAATAACATGTGAATTGTTACGTAAAACGAAAGTGAGTAGAGAAAATAGTATGAATGTAATACATTGTATTACTTTTTCTAACATATCAAATTGTATGAATTATATGTTGAAGGGCGAATAGCGCAAGAAGACTGATGGTGCCTCGTAAAGGAAGAATTAGTAGAGTAAGTTGTGTGAATGTAATACATTGCATTTATATTTCAATCATACAATATTATATTATATGTTGAAGGGCAAACAGAGGATAAATGAATGTGCTACATAAAAGAAATGTGAGTAGAAAGCCATTTGAAAATAATATATTGTGTAGTAAAATTGTTGCCATAAAAAATACATATACGTGCTGAATTTCACGGTGATCGGTTAAGCGGTGTTCGAGCTTAACAGTTGATATATATAAACAACCAAGTTGTATAGATGATATGAATTGTTTGTAGAAGAGTGAGTAGAGAAAGGGATGTGAATTTGTTACCTAAAAGTGAATATAGTAAACAGTGAGTGTGTAATATGCAGCATTTCTACTTCAAGCATGCACAAAATTGTATGACTTATTGCTAGAAGAGTGAGTAGAGAAACAATTATGAATGTGTTTCCCAAAAGCAAGTAGAGAAAACAGTGTGCATGTAATACGTAGCATTTCTATTTCAAACATGCACAAAATTGTATGACTTGTTTGTAGAAGAGTGAGTAGAGAGAGGTGTGAATGTCTTACCTAAAGGTGAGTAGAGAAAACAGTATGAATATAATAGAGAAAGAGATGTGAATGTGATAGCTAAAAGTAAGTAGAGAAACCACTGTGAATGTAATATGTAGTATGTAATATGTAGTATCTCTATTTCAAACATACAGAACATGGCACGACTTATTTTAAAAGTGCAAATAAAAATGTTTCTTGGTGCAAAATCACGTTTTTTATGGAGAATTGTTTATAGAAGAGTGAGTAGAGAAAGAGATGTGAATGTGTTACCTAAAAGTGAGTAGAGAAAACACTGTGAATGTAATATGCATGTATACAAAAATTTAACCAAATCTTTAGAGTCGTTTCTGAAATACCGGGAATATATATACAAGAATTGTGCAGTAGAAGCGGGAATAAAAAATGTCATTTTTTTTATGCAAAATCGCGTTTTTTCGGGAATTACACCTATATAGCTCAACTTAAAAAGCAAAACCCTATATGAATACAAAATTTGATCGAAATCGTTAGAGCCGTTTCCAAGTTGCGCGGAATATATATATCTTATATATATATTTAAACGAGCAATTCTTGTATATATGTATATTCTGAAGGTTATTTAATCCTGGGATATAAAGTACTTACAATAGTAAGTCACCATTGAGGTAATTTGTCTCTGATGTGAGACTGCCTTTGTGGTTTACCAGGAGAAATACGAACTGGTTTGAGAATATAATGCTGTTCTGGCAGTTTGTCACAATAGCTCAGTGGTAGAACATCCGCCCGGTAAGCGGAAGGTCTGTGGTTCAAATCCCAGTTGTGGCATTGAATTTTTAAGTTCCAGTTCTACCTCTCAAATTCACAATGAAATTTTCAGAATTGATGTGAAATTGTAAAAAGTGTATAGCAACATGTTAGAGTGCACACAAAAGTACATTGCAACACAAGGAGGCCATTTTCAGCAAGTAATCTAAATGACAAGATCACTTCATTAAATGCAATAAGTACATTTCAGTAAATACAAATGTTTGCTCTTTATATGTATATTTATATATGCTTGTGGCAAGTCATGCTAGTTTTTTGTGTGCCACCCTGTGTAATACAATTAAAGTAAATGAACCTAATAATGTTGAAAATATTCTTTGCTAGAACTCAGTGGTTAGAGAGTCCGCCCGGTAAGTGGAAGGTCTGTGGTTCAAATCCCAGTTGTGGCATTGAATTTTTAAGTTCCAGTTCTACCTCTCAAGTCATACCATGCTTGTATGTTTGAAATAGAAATGCTATTACATTCACACTGTTTTCTCCTCTCACTTTTAGGTAACACATTCACATCTCTTTCTCTACTCACTCTTCTATAAAATACGTGATTTTGCACCAAAAAAACATTTTTATCCCCAATTTTAAAATAAGTCATACCATGTTCTGTATATTTGAAATCGAAATGCTATTACATTCACATTTTTGTTTTCTCCTCTCACTTTTAGGTAACACATTCACATCTTTCTCTACTCACTATTCTACAAATAAGTCATACAATTTTCTGTATGTTTGAAATAGAGATACTGCATATTACATTCACAGTGGTTTCTCTACTTACTTTTAGGTAACACATTCACATCTCTTTCTCTACTCACTCTTCTACAAAGAAGTCATATAATTTCGTGCATGTTTGAAATAGAAATGCTACGTATTACATTCACACTGTTTTCTCTACTTGCTTTTGGGTAACACATTCATAACTGTTTCTCTTCTCACTCTTCTAGAAATAAGTCATATAATTTTGTGCATGTTTGAAATAGAAATGCTGCATATTACATTCCAGTGTTTACTCACTTAGAGGTAACACATTCACATCTCCTCCTCTGCTCACTCTTCTACAAATAAGTCATACAATTTTCTGGATGTTTGAAATAGAAATGCTTCATATTACATTCACAGTGTTTACTCTACTATTCTTATCATCTACATATATCTATATATACACAACTTGGATGTTTGTAAAATATGTTAATTATACCAATTCTTATTAAATATTCAAAAACCCGTAATAAACCATATCCACATAACTTCTAACTGTTAATCTCGAAAACCGCTTAAGCGATCACTTCAAAATTTGGCACGTATATGTATTTTTTTATGGAGAAAGTTTTTATGGTAACAACTCTACTACACAATATATTACTTTCAAATGGTTTTCTACTCGTTTTTCTTTTACGTAGCACATTCATGTATCCTCTGTTTGCCGTTCAACATACAATTCATATAATATTCTATGATTGAAATATAAATGCAACGTATTACATTCATACTATTTTCTCTAATCACTTTTATTTTACGTAACAATTCACATGTTATTCCCTATCGTTTACCAACTCCATACATACCAACGCCTATACATATCATATGTTGAAGAATGAGTAAATTCCATAAAAGGTTGGCCAATCGCCATGAAAAGTAACATTTGTTTTCATGGCGAAGGTTTTTATGCAATCCATTTTATCACGCAACGTATTACGTTCACATGGTTTTCTCTACTCCCTTTTCTTTTACCTAACATACTACTCTCTCTTCTACAAACAATCCATACATTTTTCCATACACTTGAAATATAATTGCACCGTATAACATTCACATGGTTTTTCTACTCATTTTTCTTTTACTAAACACAATCACATTTCTTTCACTACTCCCGCTTCGATGATCAATTACGAACGCTTCATACATTTTCTATGTGATTGAAACGGAAGTGTGCAGTACATTCACATGTACGCTTGTTTTCCTGTAGTATTTGCTATTGTTCAACACTGCTTTTGCTTAGTGTCGCTCCGGTGTTTTAATAAAAAGTAAAGAAATACATAGTTAAAAAAGTAAGTAATCACAATTGGTGTCAGGAGTGTGATGAAAAGCACGATACGGAACAGTTGATGAAACAAATTAAGATGAACATAATGGGAAATGAAATGAATTCCGGAATGCGGCAGAGGAAACAAATATGAAAACTGAATTGGAAAAATGTAAACTACGGAATAGAAAATATGGGAACAAAAATGTACAAAATGGAAACAAAAATGGAAGCCGCATTGAAAGTGTAAACTCCGAAACGGAAAAGATGAAGGTGGGAATGTCCAATATGAACATAGATCTATCAGAGAATACTAACGTGCGACTGGTTGGGGTTAAGGAAGCCATGGAAGAACTCGACGGAAAGATGAAGGACCTTGGCCAACGTGCTAACGCACTGGAGTCAATCGTAGCAGCAAAGAACTGAACTCCATAATGGAACAAAAGCTTGATGAAACCCTCAAACTGGGTGGATATCTATGGGGGAGGCCTGCGATCAGCGGTAGACGTTTTACAGCTGAAATGATGGTGTTTATGAAATATTTGTATGTATTCTATATTTCTTGTATCTCGGAAATGACTCAACCATTGCGACAAAATTTTTTATGTAGTTAATGTTTTGCCTTTCAGGTTTGTCTAAATAAGTATCTTCTCCCAAAAAAAAAAACAACACAAAAACAGAGGCGAAAAACCCTGAGCGAACCTCGGTCGCCCAAGGTACTATACAAGAATTACTCATTTAAATATATAAGATGCAATAACATTTCTATTTCAAACATACAGAACATGTATGTTTGAAATAGAAATGCACAACTTATTTTAAAACTGGGGATAAAAGTGTTTTTTGGTGCACAATCATGTTTTTTTATGGATAATTGTTTATAGAAGAGTGAGTAGAGAAAGAAATGTGAATGTGTTACCTAAAAGTAAGTAGAGATAACACTGTGAATGTTGTTGTTAGCTAATGCTGGATTTCTGACAATGAAGTCATTAATCCTCTTGCTCTCCAATATTTTTCACTGATGGATGGGGCATTAGAAGTGGCCGGGCATATTTGAAGGTGGTCTCGATCCATTTCCTCTTGCAGATCACATAGAGGACAGAGTGGTGAAGAATTCTGTTTAAATGTTTTGCCAGACAATCATGTCCTGTAATCAACCTGAAGGTTGCAACTGCTGTTTTTCGAGGATACTCAGGAAGAGACTTAGCAATAAATGTAACCGCTTTTTAGAGAGCACCATATTTTTATGTTTTGGCGGTTACATCGCTCTCTCACAACCCCCAGAATGTCTGGAGGACCACACCTGTCAAAATATGGTCAGTGAATTTATTTTGATAATTCTCCCGGTCAGGTCGGTGAGACCCGTAAACCAACGACAGGTCACACTGTGAATGTAATATGCAGCATCTCTATTTTAAACATACAGAAAATTGTGTATTTATTTGTAGAAGAGTGAGTAGAGAAAGAGATATGAATGTGTTACCTAAAAGAGAGTAGAGAAAACACTGTGAAGGTAATATGCACGCATATTAAAATTTAATCAAATCTTTAGAGTCGTTTCTGAAATACAAGGAATATATATACAAGAATTGTGCAGTAGAAGCGGGAATAAAAAATGTTATTTTTTATGCAAAATCACGTTTTTTCGGGAATACACCTATATAGCTGAACTTAAAAAGCAAAACCCTATCTGAATACAAAATTTGATCGAAATCGTTAGAGCCGTTTCCAAGTTGCGCGGAATACATATAAAAGAATTGCTCATTTAAATATATAAGATACTGTCAACCCAAATACGATTATAGACCTCGAGCAGGAATGCCTTATCTTCTGGAGAGAGCTGTTGTAACATCTGAACATGAATACCGCCTGGTCCTGGTGCTGATAATTAATCGCGAAGATGAAAGACAATGTTCTAACTCCGTAATCTTCTACATTTTTAGAACGAAACACGAAACCTTGAGATTCCACTTGAGTTTTACTTGGAAGGAACGTAGGGGAGTAGTTATCCGAGCTAGACACTTGAGTGAAAGCACTGCCAAACGTGTTGGCCACATCAAATGAATCAACATCTCCTTGGCTGTTTTCAATCCCACTATGGGTATATGGGTCGATTTAGCTGCAACACGCCTTAACCTATCCCACTCAACCGAGGAAGGTGTATGTTGGTTAAATATAGTTATAAATTTGCTCCATGATGTCTTTTTGCTATCCTTAATGACTTGTCTGAACCTGGCACACATTTTCTTGTATTGGGTTAGGTTATCCAACGTAGGGTGACGGAAAGCCCTAAGAGCACGCCTTCGAGCACGAATTATCCGTATGTCCCTATCTGGTGTGACGCTCATGTTCTTTTAATCTGGTGGCCACAATGCGCATGGTAGTGCCTAGTGACCAGTGACAAGTGCGGGCAGCAGATCATGTTATCCTGATGATGCCAAGCGCAGTACTTGGCAAAACGTTAGTATCTACAATAACTTCTAGACCACGGCCTACAAGCCCAGAAGAACTAAACCTATCTAGTAGACAAAATGAACACTTTCAGAAGAACTTTATTAAAGCTTTGGTGCAAAGTACGTTGTGCATTAGCCTCCATGGTGTACTGGAATACTAAATAATGAACTGAAGAATATGCAGTGGAGGTTTTTATTTCTCTTTTTCTTTGCAGTCTCCAGAGGGCCTTTTTAGCTGGATGTAATTGGACTATCTACTAATTTGCATTTGTAATGTTGCAAAGCTTACAGAATTTTTTCTATATGTGGTGGAAAATGTTTTTCTTCAATGAAGATCATCCAAAAGTAATCGACATTTTCAAGGAGGGTCGCTACAGTTTGATAAATATAGCTGCTTCATAGAACTAATCTGACCGAAGTGTTTTGTTGCCGAAGCAGAGTGAAACAAAAATATTAACCAACACATTTTATGCCAAAAATGTTGAACGAATGAATTATTAATTAAGTGAGAGGATGCCATAGGTTTGTGTTCAAACTGCTTCTTCACAGTGACTGCAAATTATGTTACTTATTTGCAATTATCCAACTCAGCTCATGCTGTGCCTACCTTGATTTCCCTTGTGTCTTTCAAATCCCCCTTACTTCCTTTTGGAGAAATAAGTTTATACTCTGATGGATGTGGTTCTTTACTTCTGAGGCTAAGGTGTATAAATTTATCCTTCACAATTTGAGGAAACAAAAATACATATTTTTCAACATAAAGGATTGTTAAGTATGAAGGGTTTTCTTGAAAACGTTCATCTGGCAACTTTAAACTGTGTCTGGAGTTGTTTATGAAATTCGGTATCAATCGACTTATGTCTCTCTCTCTCTCTCATAAAAAGTAGGAGGGGAGAGAAGGTGAGAGATATAAGAAAGAATTTGTGCATTTAACGTACGTGCAATGGTGAGTTCTTTTAATTATGATACAGAACTCTACTTTTGATTGTAACTACATTGACAATATCCCAGACTTTTAAGTCTCTTTTCACCATGATATATACTAGATATTGGTCCTACACATTGGTTGAAATCTCTGCAACCCTTAGGGTGGGTGGATTCAAACCCAAGCAGATTCCCTGGCTGAGACTGGAGCACCATACTCCACCCAGTATACCAAGATGCATCACACACACCCATGCACGCTCCCCCCCCCCCCCCCCCCCCCCCCACACACACACAAAACAAACCTTCCGACTTCTCTAAATCTTCAAATAAAAAAGATTTAACAGCTAAATATTTTTTACCTTTTTAAATCTTTTCCAGTTCTGTTTTATAATTTTGTCTTCCTCTACCGAGAATTTTTGGTTGCCTAATATTACACCAAATTGTTCTAGGGCTTCTTTCTGATGCTCTTTGGGAGGGTGTGCAAGCCTGGTTTCAATCAAATGAGACTCATGAACATTCTTTACACAAATGCCTAATGACTTCAGCTCCTGAAATAAAAAACATCATTTGGTGTAAAACTCAAGAAACAAAGAAAAAAAAAATCTGTACATACCCAATTCACAAACTGTTGTAACTTAACTTACAAAGACGGTATTTATTCAATGAAAGAATGAAGCTATTAACAGTGAAGCAATTTAAATCTACTAATGTACAAACATATAGAGACTAGGTTTCACTTATGTGTATGGAAAGGAAAGCTTTGCAATTTGCTATCATAGAAAGGTGGAGATGAAACCATAAAACATTTTTAAAACTACTTTTCAAGGCTTTACTTACCAACTTTATGAAAGATACTGCAACTGGCCACTGTCATTGTCCATACATTTTTGGTAGCTCTTTAGGAAACTATCCATCACTCACCGTACTTCATGTTGAGAAATCTGGCAATTTCCTGGTGGATATTTTGCTTTAATTCTTCCATGGTGTGTGGGTTTGTCTTGTACACTTAATGTTTTAAGTTACAACAGAGATAGAAATCGCTTACTGGAGCTTTGAGAAACCTGTCTTCACTAATGGTACACCATACACGAAATTTTTCATCATGTAGGGTTACTTCACGAATAATGTTAGGTTCGAGTTATAGGGCCAATTTTTTTTGAGTCAACAGCTGATGCCTGTACATACGTGAATACAATTTTGCCAGGATTTCTCAATGTGAACTGCAACGAGTGATGGATAGTTTCCTAAAGAAGTACCAAAATGTATGGACAATGACGACCAGTTTCAGCATTTCCTTTCATAAAGTTGGTAAGTAAAGCCTCTAAAAGTAGTTTTCTGTAACACATTTTATGAGTTGTTCTCTTATTACTTAGGCCACCACATTTCCACTTGTGGTTAATGTTACTAAATGAAAATTGAATTAACTGCGACAATAGGCAGCACTATTGGCTAGCTCTATGCACATTTGTTTACAAATAGGATACATAATTTACAACTTTCACAGTGAAGCTGCTGCAATTATTATTTATTAATTCTTAATGAAACAAATATTTCACTTGCACTACTTACACAATATTCACTACAGCACCTATTAAGAGACTCTTGCTCACAGTGTCCATTCCGTTTATGCTCTGGAGCAGGGGTTGCTAAACTTTTCATGACAGGGGCTACATTAACTGTCAGAGAATGAATCGCAGGTGAAGCCACAAAAGTTTAAGATAAGGACTATAAAATCACAAGCACAAACTGCACAGATCAAATTAGTCTTCAAACACAGTTTTATTGAACTAAAATCTACAATCACAAATTAATAAACAATGTATCAAATGATCAGTCTTTCATTCATTGTACTCACAAGAATGTAACTCATAGTCAATATACATTATCACCTGTTACATTAAGTACTTTTATGCTCGATCATACACCACTGTAATGGACCTCATTATATTCACTTCTTCATAACGACATTGCTACCAACCAATCAAAAGATCCACATGTAGTAATCAATATTTTGCCATCTGTGCACATTCCCTAGCAGCTGAAAGTGGAAATATCAATTCCATTATATGCAATAAAGCTAATCTATTTATTTAATAATTAGTGTTAATATTATAAATAACATTCTAATAAATTTAATTTCTTTTCATTTTTGAGTCTACTTTTAAAGGTTATAGTACATATATACTCTCTGTATCATTGTGTCACGACCAACATAACAAAAGTTGAAGGTGCAATTATCGATTCTTGATGTACAAACAAATAAACCACAGACACCAGTGACAATATCACGCAGCGTAGAATATTAAAAACATTTTATAAATGTTTTCAACTTGACTCATGGTCGAGTGCAAATAGCAGTGTGAAACTCAAGTACAGAGAGACCCAAAAACATACGAACCGCTGTACAATGTTTTTCCACTGCACAAGCAGAAACACGATAACGCAGCTGTTGTACACAAGGTCATGCGGTTGACTTGTTTTTCTCTGCTCTGAAACTGCAGTATTGAGCTGAAGCACTATCGCGTGGTGGAATTAGTACCAGTGTGCCTTATTTTGTCCTGTACTTAGTCACAAAGTGTGTTATGGTCCAGCTTTTGTTTTCTACTGCACAGCGTATATTTATTTATGATTCGTATGCATTAATTCAGCTCGCCAAGTAAAAGTACAATTTGCATAAAGATTTCTAGGTCATCTGTGACTTCTCTCTGGGGTAACTGAAAGCATAAAGTATACAAGACAAACCCACACACCCTGGAAACATTAAAACAAAATATCCACCAGGAGCTTGCCAGCATTTCTTAACGTGAACTACAGTGAGTGACTTCCTAAAGAGGTACCAAAAATGTATGGATGACGGTGGCCAGGTTCAGCATCTCCTTTTATAACATTGGTAAGTAAAGCCTTTTAGAAGTAGTTTTTAAAATGCTGTATGGTTTCATCCATGCTGAGAATGCATACATGCAAATTACAACACAGCTGGTTCATTACTTGGCGAGCTGAGTTAATTCATACAAATCATAAATAAATACACGCTGTGCAGTAGAAAACAAAAGCTGAGCCATAACGCACTTTGTAACTAAGTTCAGGACAAAATAATAAAGCACACTGGTAATAACTCCACCATGTGATAGTGGCTCAGCTCAATACTGCACTTTCAGAGCAGAGAAAAACAAGTCAACTGCATAACCTTGTGTACAACAGCTGTGTTATCATGTTACCACTTGGACATGGAAAAACAATGCGCAGCTGTTCAGGTTTTTGGGTCTCTGTATAATGGCAATTAAGATGCTTGTATGAATATCATGATTAATAATATTCACTAATTTCATAAAACATACTTTGATGCAGAAATTCATTTGACACCGGGGGTCGATGCACACTCTTTTGACTCCAGTAGTCTAACATGTTTTCACCAACGGTTCTTCTTTTAAACTTACTACTTGGCGGTTGAATCTGGAATGGGGAGGTCAACAGTTAGTGTGTGTCATAAAAGTTAGAAGTTTCCGTATTCATCAACGGTCGGCATACCTCAATTCTTGTCATGAGTGATCTTAAATATTAAAAAAACTCATGAAAACACTAGTGCCTGTGTCAATTCCAACCAATTCCCATGCATACCTTGAGATTAATACTCATTAGTTCTACTGTAGCAACCATGGCAAAGATGCAGAAGGAACTCCAATAGTTGACCAATGCAGGAAAGCAGAGCTGAGATTTTAAGGTGTTCAAGGAATACAACATTGAGCTAGCAGCAGTAAACCATTACTCCATAAAAAACCTACTACTTTCAAACATCAAAGATGCTATTCCACCTAACAAAAAATCTGGCATATGCCAAATTGAATGCAGTGATTGTAATGAAATATACATAGGAAAAACCAAAAGAAATTTAGAAATTAGATCCAAGGAACACGTTAGAAACATTAAGAGTAAACAATTAGAAAAATCAGCAGTTGCATTTCACTTTTGGACAAAAAATCATGACATAAAGCTAGAACCGAAACTTCTTAAACACATAACCGGAAAACAGGAACTGTCCACATGGGAACAAATCTTTATTTTAAAAAATAGAAACCGAGTATTTAATTTCGACATTCCTCATAGAGACATTTTCAGTAAGTTCATTGAACCGCCACCAGAAGAAGCATCACCATCTGCACCATCAAGCACCATGGAAACCCAGTTATTGTCCGGCTGATAATGGAGGAAAGTTACCTTCGAAACGCGTCCCGGAAAAATATGTTGTAAGTGTTGTTCAGTGTTATTAATTAACTCACCTTTTAAATTAAATTAATTACAACAACACTGTTTTCAAACTTCTATGAAAGGAAGATATTTAAGAAACATGTTTAATTCTGCATCAAATTGGTGCACACAATGCGGGACTTCTTTATTTCTGCATCAACTTGCATCTTAACTGCTGCCATTATACTCTCATTGCATAATATATGATTTACATCAATACAGTTCATATTCAAGAACGAAAATTACTTTTCTGTGCTATAATTGCAGATATTTGTCACTCTATTTTTATGCTATTGTCCTGTTACCAAAATGGATTCTTAATGTTATTATTCATGTGAAACCTATATTTTATTTGATGTATTTCATTTTTAAAAATGTCCTCACAGATGTAAGTCGGTGTAAACACTGATACCAGCCCTCATGCAGTCTTTCAAAAAAATAAATGTGTCATTCAGTAGACTGTTGCAAAAATTAACCAACAAACTTCTTCGTATTTATCCTTCAATAGTTCATTCCTTCTTCTTCTGTTCAACAGCCTTATTATTAGGCCAAGACCACTCCAAGATCCACCTCCATCCAACTCTATCCAGCACTACTTTTTTCCAGTGACTTACATCAAGTGCCTTCAGATCTCTTTCCACATCATCGAGCCATCTGACGGGTGGTGTTTCAACTTTTCTGGTTGCATATAATGGATTGGTGAGTGTGACCTTTTTACATGGATTATTATCCTCCATCCTATACAGATACCCTAGCCATCCCACTCTATTAGCCTTAATTACTTTAATTACATTTGACTCTTTACACAAATTTTATAATTCACTATTGTATCTAATACGCCAAGTCCCATTTTCATTCACAGGTCCATAAATCTTTTTTAACACTTTCCTTTCAAATACCACCAATCTTTCTGTGTTCTGTTTATTTAGGGTCCAACTCTCTGATCCATATATTAGCACTGGTCTAATCAATGATTTATACAAGTGCAATTTGTTTTTATACAAAGGAGATGTGATTGGAGTTGTTTCTTTAACCCATAACAACATCTATTAGCCATCTTCATCCTTGAGTGTATTTCTGTAATGTTATTACTTGTTTTAAATCCCAAGGTATTTAAATTGTGTAACAATTTAAAATTTATAATTATCAATTACAATACGATTCCTTTGAATGTTCTTCTCTGTTTGTACATATTTTGTCTTGTTTTCACTGATTGTTAATCCCAACTTCTTCCCTGCTTTTTCTAATTTATTAAATATTTATTTCACCTCTCTTTCAGATCGACTGATTATGTCTAGGTCATCAGCATATGCTAATAGCTCATTCCACTGTATATAAATTAAAATTTGAGTATTAAACTTTATTTAATCATCCGAAATTAGGAATAATGTAAAGGTGCATGGTTGGCATTTATATTTTTATTTTTAGTTTGCAAGCAGGACAAACAATATTGCACAGAGTTCAGCTGCTTTCACTAAGTATTAAACATATGCATGAAACAGAGAAACAAGAAATAAGTGTAGGTGTTGGCAACATAGTAATAAATAAAATTTAGGAAATCAAAAAAATAAAATATGTGAAGAAACAATAAAGAAAATCTGAAGCAACCAACAAACAAAATTTATGGGGTACCAAACGTGAGTGGTAAAAGCAAATGGGCACAACACTGTACCATCAAAATGTTCAAAATTTTGTGACATCGATACATCAAGCTTCCGTGGAAAGCATCCCATAAATGAAATGTTCCTTGACTGACATCACACTGCCAAGGAGGCAAAGGTAACTTTAGAGTTGGGAATGCTAGTTTGTGAAAGTTTTCATACAGGAAAGAGTTTTTGAGTGTATAAGTGATAGTTAGCATTGAGTGAGGCCATAGTTGGGTGTAAATTAAAGGAAATAAAGTAAACAAAAAGTGAATATTGTTACAACTGGTAACAATACTTCGTCAGAAGTGTGATGAAAGCCACGAAACCAAGATGGAAGAAATGATGAAACAACTACTGGCAGAAATGAAGACAGTGAATTCTGGAATGCAGTAGATGGGAAACAAAATGTATTTTGGAATGCAGCAGATGGAGATAAAAATGGAATCTGGAATGCAGCAGTTCAAACAGAAATGTCCAATATAAAGTTAGTGCTACTGGCAAAGACTGACAGGTAACTGAATGGCATGAAGGAAGAAAGATTTCGGCCAACATGTTAACGTCCCAGAGGACATATTTGCTGCGGCTTTCATGGCCAGCATCATGAAGAAGAGTTATCTTCCGGGCTTGTAGGCCTTGGTCTAGAAGAACTGACATAACCCTATATATTGCCAAGGACTGCGCTTGGCATTTTCAAGGCTACCTGCTAGTCAGAGCTCGAATGAACCGGAACTACAAGGCTAAAAGAACATGAAAGTCACAGTAGACTAGGGAAAACAGAGAAATCTGCTGGGGCAAAACACTCTTTATCATTTGAACATGATGTTAGTTATAAAGACATGCAGCTCCTATCATTTTCTGTCAGCTACAATGTCCACCTACAGTGGGAAGCAATAGAGATTTTCAAGCATCAGAACAATTTCAATCATAAGTAAGAAGCCCTTCACCTAGAGATTTGGGTGCCAGTACTGGAAAGGAGAATAAAAAGCAAAACCATGAGACAGCCCCCCAGAGACCTGGACCAACGAACACTCAGCTGGGTGACAAGCTGCACCCACCATCTGTATATAAGAGCACGCCAGTCACCACTGGTTATTGCAGCTCTCTCCAGCAGTCTGGAGCTCCTCGGGGTATCCCTCAAGATAGAACCGAGCCAGGCTGATTGGATTCCACCCTGCTGCTGCTGCTGCCGCCGCCTTTACGGGCACAGGAAGGATGCACAGCATCACCTAGGTGCCACTACTGTGGGGCACCGAACGTGACCTCTGCCTGCACCCAGCACGACCTTTCCAGACATCACTGCTTCTGCACATCCTGCTGGGGACAGGACCATTTCATCGGGCAAGTTTACTGCCTGATGAGGAGACAGCCACCACCATCACAGCCAAGGGCTGCGGTCGAAACCAGTCATCGCCAGGCCAGGCAGTAGCAGCTTTAATCATGTACGCTGCGGCATCTGAATACATAATTAAAACCTTTTCCTCACACAACCTCTGGCCACAGAATCTTCATCCCATCATTTATGAATCTTGCAATCAGCAAACCAAATATAGGACTCTCCAAGTTCATTCCGTATATGAGCAACTGCTTCTCCATGACACACATGAAGATACTTTTTCCTCAGAGTAGATTCGTCATGAATAACTTTCTTGCAATATTTTTCCAGAAAGGAGCGAAATTGAGGAATTTGAAGTATATACTACAGAATTAGCTGCAACCATTACACTGCACAGGTCTTTAAAAAAATAACTTCCGGAAGGTTACTGTTGCATTTGTGTCAACAGAACTTGCTTTCTAGAAGACTCTAGGTGTTTGTTGTGTATGTGAAGAGCACTTTTGATATGTTGTTCCAATTGAGATTTCATGGAACAGCCAATTCTTTTACTGCATGCTTGACAGACTATTAATTTTCCAATGGTTGTAAAGGCGCTGTTGAATTTCACCCATGAATTCAATTTGCAGGATAGCGAGGACACAACTGGTGTCATTTTACTAAGACTTGCAAGAAACTAACTGCAGTATTATCTCCTCGCTATATTGATGGTTGTCCAGCGGCTCACTGTTTCCTCACGCTATTATATTATAAGATGCCGACTACCGCAACAATGGTAACAATCATAACAATAAATTTCTCCAGTCCTTATAAATGCCCAAAGCACTACGAGAAATGTGACACTGGTGGTCAACATTGTCGAGTGGCACCTACTTTGATATAAACGGACAACAATCAGAACAAGGCGAGGCGGTTATTATCGCATTCTTAATTTACCTTGCATCCTATTTCGCAGATTGATTTTTGTTGCTTTCAGCAAAATCTGTGAAAACAGTAGTTTATAATGTAACTACACTTTTTTTAAAAAATAATAAAATTGTAACGAAACCCAGAAAACATGTATGTTTTATGTAACATTAAAATATGTAGAAATGTGCAAAATATGTAAAAAATCTGATGTGTTGCACTCACATGACTTTCTCTACTCTTGTACTAACCATTCTTGAAAACTCTTATTCCTATATCTTCTTTGTGTTAGTTAAGATAAACATTTGTACAACTTATTGCTTATTTCCTTGTAGGTGCAAGGGGAATGTTAGAATACAGTAGGTTTTGTGCGATAGTCAAATGTTTGACATTCTGTTGTCTTTGCACACTTAACATATAAAAAAATGAACAACGATGATCCATTTCACAAAGTTTTAAGTTTTCCAAAACTCACACACATAACAAGGAATATCTCTGAAATGGTTCACCCTACAAGAAAATTTATCCAGACATAAATTGTGTATTTTAGCAAGATCTACATTTTTTTGTATAGTATGATTTGGTCTATCTCTAATAGTTTACCAGTTATGCAAGTCATCCAGAGGAAATATGACTACAGGGGCTATAGCCAGAAAATTCAAAATATACATTTCATTTCTCATAAAAATATCTCAAACATATGACATTTTAATCAAAATCGTTAGAGCCATTTTCAAGAAAATCAAAATTTTTGAAAAATTTTCCATGTAAAGGGTAGTTTAGGGTGGAGCTATTTTCTTCATAATCTTTGTGTCGCATCTTTGAAAGACAAACTTAAATACCAACTTTGGTTTTTAACTGACTTTTTGTTTTTGAGCTATGCTTTCCACAGACTGACACACAGACACACACACAGACCTTTTTCTAAAAATGCTTTTTTTGGATTCAGGGGGTCTCAAAACATATATTTCCGGTGAAATTTCGACATCGAATTTTTGGGTGGAATACAATACTTCCCCTACTTACCAGTAGAGAAGGTAAAAATCTAAAATAAGAATTTGTAAGGGAGTCCCAAATGACGTAATTTGCCGACATTTTTACTTCTCATTGAAATATTATGCGGGATTTAAAATATGTAATTACATAAAAATCCAGGCTCTAATGATTAGTGTGTTCTACAGAGTTATCATTGCATTTAATCTCTATAGCCTACTGTTATGAGACTATTAACCCTTTGATGTGCATACAGTATTAGCTAGTTGTTCTTCCAGCAGACTTATGACCCTTTAAATTCTGAACTGCTACTGCAGGTATTAAACTAACAGTGTCTTATATACTTGCTGTTTGACAGCCCGAAAAACTCTCCGAGGAAGACAATTCTTTTTGAGATCAAGTCTAGGATCTGCAGTATACCAGTGTCTAAAACATATACCTATAGACTACTACAAAAAGTGTTTTGAAAAATGTGTTGAGCATTGACAACTGTGTTAAAATAAAGGAGATTATGTGGAAAAATGACATGCATGTTATGGATGATTTTGTGTGAATAAAGAATATTGAGAATTTTTTGTGTGTTACTTTTGGATTGCACCTTGTACTATTAAGGTATTTACAACATCCTATTTCACTCCAGGGACAGAGGTACAGTAGACCCTCTGTTATCCGGAACACTTTTAACCAAAACAACCAACTGAAAAAAAAGTGCATTGTTTTTATTGCATTATATTTTACATATATAGTAAATGAATTTCGTTGTGTTAAAAATAAACGGAATTTCTGTTGTATGAAATTTAGCACAGTGCTGTATATAACGAGTGAAGGAAGGAATTTCCGAACCGAAATATTCAAGGCCTGTAGAGGTAAGTACAATTTCACAACACAGTATACAGTATGGGTTGCAAAATTAGCATAAAATTCATGCACACATAACAGTTTTCTCACAAAGTTTTTTTGTATATTTTCAGATAGCATTACGGTTCGTCAAAAGATGTGACGAATGAAAGCTACCTCACGTTTTGCTAATCAAACAGTGGCGTGACATTGCGGCTAAAAAAAGGTCTCGAAAAGAAGCGACAAAAAAAAAAAAAAAAAAAAAAAAAAAAAAAAAAAAAAAGGATTTTTCAAAAAAAGTAGTAATGTACTGTGATTATAAACCAATAAAAATACATTAATCACCACCAGAAATTTTTGTTAACCGAAACCTTCTTCGCCCCCTTTGTTTCGGTTAAGAGAGGTTCTACTGTATACCAATTAAGCATATTTGTGCAATGTACTGTATGATATGGATGTATTAGCCCTATGACATGGTTTCACTAATGAAATGTGTGTATTAATTGTGCTTTCCTATTAGCTATGTTCTTGAGAAGATTGAACGAGATTTGAGAAATTCTCTACCCCACCACCTTTTTAGCTGAAACTTCGTTTAACAAATGAGCAAGTACAACTTTTAAGGAATGCTTATTAGTATTACTACACATTACATTTTAAAAACAGGTACTACAGTTCACATGGGAAATAAACCACTCAGTAGCACAATTAAGAAGATAATCATAAATAAAATTCAAATGACATGGCAGAGTGAAATTGCCCCACTCATTAAAACAAAGCAGCAGAAAAAAATACATGACTTATGGACTAAAAAAAAAATCTGATGTGTTACACTCACATGACTTTCTCTACTCTCTGCTAACCATTCTTACAAACTCTTATTCCTATATCTTCATGTTGGCCCAAATGAGCTCGTTATCGACGGGCCGTTAAACCCTACACATTCACTCACTCACCTTCGTGTTAGTTGAAGTAAACATTTGTACAAATGATCTTATTGCTCATTTCCTTGTAGGTGCAAGGGGAATATTAGAATACAGTAGGCTTTGTGCGATAGTCATATCTTTTAAAGCTTTGAGATTCCATTCTCTTTGCACACTTAACATATAAAAAAATTAACGATATTCCATTTCACGGAAGTTTTAAGTTTTCAGAAACTTACACACATAACAAGGAATATCTCTGAAATGGTTCACCCTACAAGAAAATTTATTGAGACATAAATTGTCTATTTTAGTAAGATCTAAATTTTTTGTATAGTATGATTTGCTTTATCTCTAATGGGTTACCAGTTATGCAAAAGTTGTCCAGAGTAAATACGACTACAGGGGCTATAGATAGAAAATTTAAGATACATTTCATTTGTCATCAAATATCTCAAACATATGGCATTTTAATCAAAATTGTTAGCGCCATTTTCAAGAAAATCAAAATGTTCGAAAAATGTTCCATGTAAAGAGTAGTTTAGGGTGGGGCTATTTTCTTCAAAATCTTTGTGTCGCATCCTTGAATGACAAACTTAAATACCAACTTTGGTTTTTAACCAATTTTTTATTTTTTAGTTATTCTGTCCACAGACACGCAAACGGACCTTTTTCCAAAAATGCTTTTTTTGGATTCAGGGGTCCTCAAAACATATATTTCTGGTGAAATCTCACCACGAATTCTTGGGTGGAATACAGTACTTCCCCTACTTACCAGTAGAGAAAGTAATGAAAATAAGTCAAGGAAAGAAAAGTAGCAATTTTCAGACTAGAAACAGCAGCTTATTGAGCAAGAATAAACATATTACCAACAGAAGAGTGTGTCATCTGCAGCTAAATTAGTGATGGATTCAACACATCCACTTCAATGTACAGGTCTCAATACAATTCAACAGCAACAAGGCAATTTATCACCTCTATATTGGAATGCCTCATGCAAAATTCAAAATGTTCCTGTTCCTTAGGATATTTCATATATTAAAATTAGAACATCATTTCATTGTTAAGTACTATTTTGTTTAAAGATACCTTTCTTTATATTAGAGTTAATTCTAATAAAGCCATACCTATGCAACATTTTAAAAACAGGTCACTCTCTTCAGATAATTAGAATTATATGTAAAGGTTCTTTTAACTACACAGATGTTTAGTATAACTTTCCCATACTTTGGTTGCAACTGCTACACTCCTCTGCATATAAAACACATCCCTCAGCTAAGCTTTGCAGCTT
This sequence comes from Tenodera sinensis, assembly GCA_030765045.1. NCBI lineage: Eukaryota > Metazoa > Arthropoda > Insecta > Mantodea > Mantidae > Tenodera > Tenodera sinensis. Next base: position 67,122,232 of record CM060961.1, on the reverse strand, counting down.
AAGGTCCTCAACAATATAGTTACACTTCGTGACTTAGGTCCATTCAGTATTTTGCTACGGTAGTGGTCTATTATACACATCTTGTGCAACAAAGGAATGATGTATATGTGTATTACATTGCAATTCTGAGACCATACTTTATACTGAACCTTAACTATCTAAAAACCATTTGTAAGCAAAGATCATACACTAATTGTGAAACTTACCTCTATTGTTTCATCTGGAATCATGTTCTCATCCACATCACACCTAAGCTTTTCATACAACTCAAGCATATCCTCTTCGTTGGTATCCATCAGTAACCGTATAATTCCCTCACTGTTGTTACTTTTCAGGGCAAAATCCCAAATAGGTCTGAATATAATCTCATTATTCATACCACATTTTTTCTTTGTTCTCACACATTTATAACAGACATCTTACAAAGTTAAAGTACCAACATCAGCACCTCAGCAGGTTCAGGCACTCGAAAAAAAAGAATTGGTACAGTACCCTGGGCAATTGTTTTAAAGATACGCCAAATAATACTATCAGGACGTCCCAAACATAACCTATAAAATCTTCTATTCTTGAACTCTATTAAATAAATACATTTAAAAATCCGGTATACGTAAAGTGTAATTCAGCTTATGGGCGTATTTCTGCATTTTGAGAATGTTCCAAATTGGGCCAGCATAATAAAGACGGTGTGTACTAAGCTCCTCTCATTTATAAGTATTATAAATTAAATGTTGTGAACGCAACACGTATTTGAAATCTTATGTATACTATGGTCTCGTGTTACCTAAACACCCTCGAAGAACTTAGTATATACTTAACCAGTTATATTACGAGTTTAAGCTGTTCTAACTTCTAACCTTAACCGCGCTCCCTTGGTGGTGGTGTTTATGGACTTATGGTCTCACTATCACAGAATATTTATTATTATAACTCTATGTATCTCGTTCCAAGGTAAGTGGAAGCTTAATCTGCCACAGTTATTCACTATATCATAGCTGAAGTTTAGTGCTGCGCCCGCAACACCAAAATTCATGTTTCAAATTTCACGTGCTGTCATGGAGTTTAGCAGTATCGCCAACACTTCCTTTTTGGTTCTCCTTGGCCCGGAACTCAAAGTCTTCGTCACAGGAGGATCAAGTTTGGAACTGTCACATACATGAACTGCATATATTATTGTTAAGGCCCGGGATTTAGTTCATGTAAACCTCTTTTTAGTTTGTGTTTAAAAACACCAAGAGTAAATTTGTTGGAATAAATGATATTACACTTTTTAGTTATTTTTAATGCTATGGGGAATTTTTATATTATTTTGTTAGTTGCTCTACTCCTATATATTTTCCCTCAATACTTAAATACATGGTTGCCCTGCCGGCTGCCACAGAGCCAAGGCACTTCAGGCATACTGGAAGACTTTGGTACTTCTAATTATTGCGTTGCATGCTCAAAATGTTGCAGGTTTACGGACTTCCCACCACCCAGCTGATTATTAATGGCGTCTTCTCCGACCAAGTGACAATGTGAACAACATTTCGCAAATTTGTAGGATCCTGCGTTGCTAACATTTCCCGGTGCTAAAAACGGCTTGAACTAGTGGTATTGTGTTGTTGTTGTTGTTGGTTTTTTTTTTTTTTTTTTTTTTTTTTTTTGTGAGCACCTAGTCAATTCCAAGCTTCTATAGCTGTGTTCTATAGTGATCCTTAATTAATTGTGGTAAAAACAGTAGACGCACACAGTACAATCGGACCTCTTAAAATGGTTCAATACATATGCGATATATGTATGTGGCAAAATCTTTCAACAACCGTTGTAGAAAAGTTTTGCTTAATTTTTTCTGGAGATTACACGCACAAATTAGCGTTGTTCCGTTATGGGTTGGCCATACTGCATTAATTTTGCTTTCTATTTGTCCATCACAGAACACCTAGTTGTCCATGTTACACAATGATAAGAATTAAGAATGCGGGTGATAGTTAACTTGTATTTCATTACAGATTTCCTAGCCTACTATTTAATTGACCTCCAAGTAACAGGCATGAACCAGGGAAATAAAGGTGAATATTATAGGCAGATCATTTTGAAATGAGACGTAACTAACTACAACAGCTGGCGCAACAGTATATTCAATAACCCATAATTGTATCTAATATCTCCTATAATCATGTAAAGTTAGGCGGTGACAGATTAAACGGTAAAGCGTCTGGGATGATCTGTCTTGTTTAAGAAACCATGCTAGGCTGTTCCATAAACGAATATCCTTGTCCAGTATCTGTGCTCTATACGACTTTCCAAATCGTAATCAGCAATAAAAACTGCATCCATTGCACTATGTTTCATTCGTTTTCTCGAGCGGCCGATTTTGTAAATATTTACCATTTTTCTTGACATAAGGTTGTGTAAATTTTGTATTAAATAAGGCTTAAACAAAGCTTTAGACTGGAACATGGTATGCTTAAGAACGGGCCCTGGACAGCAGCCTTTGAGCTTCTTCTCCTGCTTTAATCCCGCTCAAGAGTTATGGATGGAATATTGAAATGTTTACCCCTTCAGGAGATGGATAACATTTGATTCAATCCAGTACAGTTATAAAATGTTTGTGTCATGCAGAATTCTTAAATTGAAAATCATTGATAGCATGTACATATCATTTAAGATATAACTGCAAATGTTACATTTATTTACAGGTCTTGTCAATATCAGTGAACATTGTGAGAATAATAATTTTGATGAACAATTTTATACCAACAATTGTCTATTTGTACTAAGAGAGCATTTAAATGTAGGTTCTATGTATGAAAGGCATGTGCGTTAGAAGTTTTCCAATCTCATGTGTAGTATTAAAACATGTCAGTAGGAAGTGGGTGTAAACCAGTCGGGGTATAACAAGCAGTGGTGAACCACTACATACAAAATTAGTGAATTAATATTTGATACTGAGTATAAAGGAAATAAATAGAAGAGATAAGTTCCTTAAATATAGATTAACTATTAAACAAATCTACCACAAAAGAAATAATGCAATGCATGCTTCCATTTCAAATCACATCATTTTTGGTTTAGATTAATGAATTGCCATTGAACACCCAGGATCAAATACTGTGTTATTTGAAGATGACACAAAGTTTTTAATAAACCTAGAAGCAAAAGTGAACTTCTGCAGAAACCGCCCCCATGCTGAAAGAATTAGGGTCTGGTTTAGATGAAATACATTACTAATCGCCAAGAAGACCACATAACTGGCTGGGAGGGACCGGAGCACTGACCATATCCCACATCCAGTACTGCACCCTACTCATAACATCTCTGATGGGCAGAGTTGGGGGATGTAGTTGTCAGGTGGTAGGCACAAGATATACACATCATTTTAAAATGAACACAGCCAAGTAAAATGATTTAAAAAGAATACTTAAGAAATAAACAGTAAACTAACTAATAATATAATACTCAGAAGTGGTAAAGTATTGTACATATATCACTCCAAAATTCAGCACCTATCAGTATTTTATAAGTAACAAAATATGTTGGAAACATTTGCTTACAAGACTTTGCAACATGTAATTTTTTAAAAAAACTTAATAATAAGCAAGATATTTTGCATTTGTGCCCCATTAGACCCCTTCTTTTGGATGAAGCATATAAGATTCTGCTTATGGCCTGTTTTTACTTTCTCTACTACATATAATAAGTAGGCAAAGTATTGTATTCCACCCAAAAATTTCATGTCAAGTTTTCACCAGAAATATATATTTTGAGGCCCCTGAATCCAAAAATAACAGCACTTTTAGCTTGCATGTGTGTTTGTGTCTGTGAACAGCATAACTCAAAAATGAAAAGTCGGTTAAAAAACTAAAGTTGGTATTTAAGTTTAATATGTTTCGAGGATGGGACACAAAGATTTTGAAGAAAATTCCTCCACCCTGAACTGCCCTTTACATGGAAAATGTTTTGAAAACTTTGATTTTCTCAAAAACGGGTCTAACAATTTTGATTAAAATGCATATGTTTAAGATATTTTTATGACAAATGAAATGTATATTTTTAATTTCCAGGCTATAGCCTACATAGTCCTGTTTACTCTTGATGACTTTTGCATAACTCGTAAAGCGTAAGAGATAGACTATGCAAAAAAAAAAAAAAAAAAAAAAAAAAAAAATGTAGATCTCATTAAAACACCAATTTATGTCCAAATTTTTTTGTGGAGTGAGCCATTTTGGAGATATTCCTTGTTATTTGTGTGATTTTTGCAATACTGAGCTTTTCTCAAATGGAAGGTTTCATGTTTTTTTATCTTAACCATGCAAAGAGAACGGAATTTCAAAGCCTTCAATAGCGACCAGCTTTAAAAGATTTGACTATCGCTCAAAGTCTACCATAGGCCAAGGCATTTGATTTTGACGATACTGTTGCAAGAAATCAGTAATTATACTTACTGACATACTTGGAGACATATATACATATTTCTTGTTTGCTTAAGTTTGGAAGTTACATTAGTAGTTTGTCGAAATAATCGTAAGAAGATTTTTATATCCAGAATAATTAATTACAATTTATTGAAACATATACATTGTGATGGTTTCGAAATGGCAATATTTATATTGACAACACATTTTCTGACCTCATGTTTATGAAAGAATAGATGTAATTGTCATTGGCAGGCAAAAAAATAGGGAAAAAACTACGTTTTGAGCCTTGCATTCCTTATTTAAGAGATAAAATACAACATTTCAATTTGGGAAGTGACTAATCTACTTTGTGGTGCTTGTGTTACTGCTAATTTGTTCCGATGTTCTGAATTGCAATTAAGTATTTTAGAAGATATTGGTTTTACAAATTATCTGTGATTTTTGTATGTTTTACACAATCAAGGAAAGTACCAGGATGGATTTTGTAACAATAGAAGCATTATTGATCAAATCTTTGTTGTCCGACAAGCTATGGAGAAATGTTATGAACATAATACAGACCTACACATGCTGTTTATAGACTACCAATAAGCCTTCAGCAGGGTCTATAGAGAAAGAATATATGGAGGAGAAAGGAATTCCATCTAAACTGATCAGGCTTGTGAAAATGACTTCTGGGAATGACAAAGTGAAAGTAATGGTAGAGGGTAAAATTGTAGATGCTTTCTCAATGAAAAGAGGTGTCTGACAGGGTGACACATTCACATTGTCTGCCACTCTGTTCAATTTGGCTTTGGTTAGAGCCTTGGAGAAACATGCTGGGTCGAACAAAGTGAAAAATATTGTTCGATTTATAGTCTCAAAGGTTGCCCAGGTTCGAGAAAGAGAAAATTGTTGTATAGGCCAAAGCTCATCTCCAGCTGTAGCGCCAGGTGATTATGAATAGGCGGCGCCGTGGCCGAGCGGTTAGCGCGCTCGCCTACCACCTAGGCGGCCCGGGTTCGATCCCAGGGACCCGCATGTGGTATTCGTGGTGGACGAAGCGGCGTCAGGGCGGGTTTTCTCCGGGTGCTCCGGTTTCCCCCGCCATCTCATTCCACCGCTGCTCCATCTTCATGTATCATCAGTGTCACCGCCTGTGGTGCCGTAGTAGTAAAAGCGGGCGTTAAACACAACAACAACAACATTGATTATGAATTTTATGCAATAATTTGCATACTACACTAAATTAAATAATTCTGTCATATTTCCAAATTTTATAATAACTTTGTACATTATTAAACTTTATCAAATATTTTTGCATTATACAATTTTTGACTCTTTATCATTCATATTTAAAATTGTCTTTTTTCTACAGATCTATTAGGAGGCGTGTCTTTATGACAACCCTAAAATAGGACAGCTATTGAAGTACTAGATTTTCTCTCATATTCTCCTTGCACCCACAAGAATACCACAGAGAGATGCAAATACATAGGAATTGCTACGCTGTGTTTTTACACTGCAAACACGGAAATATGATAAGAGCAGCTGATATACACAAGGTCATGAGCATCACTTGTTTTTCTCTGCTCTGCTCAAAATCATATTGAGTTGATGTGATATCGTGTGGCTGCATTATTATCAATGTGCTTTATTAGTTATTCCTTTACTTAGAAAGTGTATAATGGCTCAGTATTTATTTTCTACTGCACAGCATATTTTTATTATGATTTTTTTCGAGTCAACAGTTGTTGGCCATACATACGTGAGTATGTATGAGACTTAATATTAGAGAATTAACTGACAGGCAGTGTAATTTTGCCTTTTTTCAACAAAACTCTGCAACAGCTCATACAGCCTATCTTTCAATGAGAACAATTGAAAGTGTGTTTCAGGACAGAATTATTAGTAGAAATTTGTGGCCTGCTCGGTCTCCGACCTAATCCCCTACAATTTCTATCTCTGGGGTAACTTAAAGCTTAAAGTGTACAAGACAAACCCACACACCCTGGAAGAATTGAAACAAAATATCTGTCAGGCAATTGCCAGTATTTCTCAACGTGAACAATGGCGAGTGATGGATAATTTCCCAAAGAGGTGCCAAAAATGTATGGACGACGGTGGCCAGTTTCAGCATCTGCTATAATTATGTTGGTAAGTAAAGTCTTTGAAAGTACAAAGCAAGAACAAACTAGAAACCAAAAACTTCACTTATCTTAGTATGATTTGCTGACCCTGGCTCATATATATGGCTTTGAGAATGAGCTTGAAACCCAGGGTCAGCAAATCATACTAAGATAAGTGAAGTTTTTGGTTTCTAGTTTGTTCTTGCTTTGGAATCTTGTTGCTTCACTGTTGATAGCTT